>CM042671.1:26573136-26975636 GCA_023638005.1 Forsythia suspensa | reverse complement strand
GTGAAGAAAATATGGATTGGCGACATCAAGCTTGCCTCCATTCGAAGGTTGCTCTTCCGTCATGATAATGAGAAATAGCGAAAAAGAATGGCAAAAGAAAAAGGGCAGAGAGCTAGGGTATCGTTCCCTGCTCTGATACCATGTGAAAGAAGGAAAATAATATTTTGCCTTTGAATAATTTTATTGAATCAAGAGACGTAGTTTTATACAAGAGATTTCCTACAATTAAGCTAATCTATTCTAGGTAGTCTAAGTATAAAAGGTAACTGAATAAATATACAACTAATACAATATATTTGTCAATAAATGGCCAGATATTATTGACCTTTCCTTTTCAACAACAACTGAAAGGTAGTTTTCTAACTTTGTCGTCTCCACTGAGTTTTCAAATTCAACCCATATGAGTCAGGATGTAATAGTGGAAGTTGAAGCATGATTGTAGTCTTTGTAGTCATAAAGGCAAAGTGGCTACTCTTGAATTTTATCCCAGAAAATTATTAAATTATTGCCAATAGAAAATGAATTTCTCATTACATCCATTTTATTTAGTTTGCTAATCACATTATTAGTCTTAATTAATTTTTCTGCAAGATTCTTTACCTACTGGATTGTCTGGCACCTGAAATTGTTTATTAATCCAATTACTGATACGTGTTAATGAAATTGTTTTCATGTTGTTTGCGTTACTGGAGCTCTGTCAAAAGAAAATTGTTTTCTCGTCAGATAGTATATTGTAAACTTTGGTGCAAGACTAAAATGTTCCATATACTTTACCTCTTAGGAAAGATTTGCACAAGTTTGTGCGCCATCAACGGTTCAATATCTCAAAGTTATTGTACAAATCATTCTTACCTATGAAATTTTGGTATTTTCACCCTTAAATCTACATTTGCTTGCGTAAAACACTCATGCCGTTCATTGTCATCCAAAATCTCTGTTAAATTGGACGCGTGAACACCACTCGTGGCACTTGGTAAGGGAATTTTCAACAATACAACTATTTTTTTTATTTCTTCCAATTTGATTATGTTTTTTGTGCATACATAAAAAACTCAAACGAACAATCCGCGAAGACTCAATTTTTTCATTTTCTCCTCCACTTCGCCGATGGAATCACACACTGCCGACCGTTGATTGACAAAATTGGAATAAGACGACTGTATGCGAGTTCGAAAAGTACTTTTTTTGCTTCTTTTCATTTGTAATTTTTTATTTTCTTCTTTGAGTGGTGAAAGGACTTTTTAGGATTTTCCATTTTTGTGTGTCCTTATGTAAATGGTGTTTTCTTTTTCTTTTATCATACATATATCAAATTTCTTCCGAACAAAATGTATTGTAGATGTAGAGGGGGAATATTTTTTAAATGATCAATGCTAATGTGTGTGCAATGTAAAGTAATGTATTTTTTGGTTCAATGCACATGTGGTAATGTTGTTCAAGAGCGGGACATGCTCATTTACCCAAGTGGTATATTGTTCTAAATCAAGTTTAAATAGAGACGTAATTTGCCAAAAATAAAATTAGTTAGAGGTATTATGCACAACATACATTCAAAGATAAGGCGTTATTCGCCAAATAGTTACAAAGGTAGGGATGTTAAGCACAATGTTATTAATAAGTTGAGACGTTTTACACAATAACAATTACACACTAAAATGGGAAAGAATGTTACAAAACCAAAAAACCAAATTCGAACAAAGTACGTCTTCTTCTTGTTCTGCTCTGCAAATAAAGCACTTGTTGTTCAAATTTTTTCATGGATCTAAGTAGTCTAGGTATTATTTCTACAGATTTTAGACACATGCATGGGTGGGTCACACAAGGCAAAAAAGCCACACTCTCCATTTTGTTCTACAAATGAACAATTTCAAAATAAAATATAACAGCACAATTACTGAATAATTTTAGATTATTTAACTGACGATATATGTGATGAAGCATCTGCTAGGATTTACTTGCGTCTATGAAGTCTTCATCTCAATTTAGAGTGTTGCTAAAAAATATCCTTATCAAGTGCCACGATTAGTGTTAACGTGTCTATTTAACGGAGATTTTGGATGGCAATGGATGGTATGGGTGTTTTGTACAAGTAAAAGTGGATTTGATGGTGAAAATGTCAAAATTTCATAGGTAGGAATGTTTGCAAAATAACTTTGAAATGTAAAGAATTTTTGTGCCGGTTACTCTTATTTAAAAATGTCCTTGTCAAATACATATTATTTTAATCTTACCCAAGGAGTATAGACTTTAATGTTTTTTGGGAGAGTTGTTTGATGATTTTCTATTTTTCTTATATGGTACATGTTTGTTAATTTTTATTTTATTTTTGAAATACTATATTACTTTTAATTAATTTATTTTTTGTAGTTCCAAGTGTATATGTTTTGTGATCCCTTTAGCCTGCATTCCTGATATGAATTTTTTGATTGATGTTGCATGTGAGTTTAGCCATTTTGAGATGTACAAAGTTGCTATTTCTATTTTTTTTGGCAAATCATGATGTTGCTATTTGATATAATTTTTTCCCCCTCTGGCATGGATTTTGATTTTAAGAGGAATGATCTCAAACAGAAATTTTTAATTATAATCTTAAACTTAGATTACCACAGCTACAAATAGGTTAGAAAGAAATCTAAAAATCCTAAAATTTATAGTAATTAGCATTGAACTGACTTGAACATGTCTAGCAAATGAGTATCAATGGATGATGAGGTACATAGTGTTGTAACAATGTAGGATGCTGTGACAGGTTGACTTATAAAAGGTGAGGGCGTGATGCCAAGTTAAGAATAAAAAGGTCTACCTTGAAATTGGAATCTTGCGAAGTGCAAGCTCCAGGTTAATAGAATTTGTACAGTTTGTTATGCGGAATTAATAAAATCAACGTCTTTCTTTTTCTTTTTTTTTTTTTTTGTATAAATTGCACATGTTGGGATTATCTGCCATTAAATGAGGACTAACAATACTATAACTTGTTATATTTGTAATTTTGAAATAATATAACTAGTTACATTTGTAATTTTAAAATAACATAACTTGTTACGTTTGTGATTTGAAATAACACCAATTTTTATATTTGTTATTTTGGAATAAGATAGCTTATCATTTTTGTGCTTTTGAAATAACATAACTTGCTACGTTTGTTATTTTAAAATAACATAACTTGTTATGTTTATTATTTTGAAATAATAGAACTTGTTTCATTAGAAATTATGAGTAATGTGCTACTATTTACTTGTTTTTAAAATTTATTTTAGTATTTAGCATATATAATGAATTTATATGTATAGTAATTCTCTTGCATGCATGTATAGGGAATTGAGTTTGATTCTAGTTGTTCGTAGACATATATTGTTCGTAAATAGATCAAATTTAATGGCATAAATTTTGATTTGTATTTAATGAATTTATTGATTTGCTTTATTGAGCATGGAAGTTTTTTTTTTTACCAACTTATACAAAATATTCTTGGCTCTAGAAAGGTTAAACCATGATAATACAGACTATAATCAGATTTAAAGACTACGCTTATAATGTTTTCTAAGAAATCTACTGAAATAATTAAAAGCACAAACTCTACCCCTAGTAGTTATTTTTAGACAACCTTCTTCATATTCGTGCTCAGTTGTTATCAATGACCTCCACACAAATCTGATTTCTAAAGCATTGCCCATTTGCATTTATATGAATTTTTTTACAAAAGTTTTATGCAAGTACGGTTGAAATGACACTTAAACATAGTGAATCATATTTGAGTTATTTATGTTCAAAACCCAAAAGAAAAGAAGATATTCAATATTTGAAAAGAAAATAGAGTTGAAATTCAAGTTTTGAGTTGTTTTTGTCTTTAGAGTTCGGCATGAATAGAAAGTCGCAACTCATAAAATCACATCACAAACAATATTCTCTAAGTGATAAGAAAATATAGAGTAATTGCACTGATAATTAAAGATAGTAAGTAATTATTTGTTCCACAAGAGGGTTTCATCTATGAATCAGTTCACAAGAAAGTTGTGGGGGGAGTCTGTTGCACAAGAATCTAACCACTTTTTATCTCTAAGTTTATGTGAGTTTTTAATACATTTCTGGATTAGAATTAGCTATTTTGAAATAACATAACTTGTTACGTTTGTAATTTTGAAATAACATTTCTTCCACATTTTGAATTTTTCCTACAATATAGATTGAAATTCATTCTCCTTCAATTTTACAACAAATTCCTTCCAATTCGACTAGTAAAGAATATTTTTCCAAAGTTTTTGTTTGAAACCCTATATTTTCCTTTAAAACAAGCGAGTTTGTTTTACTTACAATTTCTGAAATCTATCTAGGCAGAATAATCAATAATTGTAGTGAAACATTGGTTTTATTGAAACCTCAAATTGTCACATGACTCGTTCTCCATCTAGAAATGACACACCAATAGAGGTGGAAACTAACACAATTACATGCACTCGTGCTCTGCCCCCTGAGGATAAGACGATGAAAATTAACCTGGACTATTCAAAGAATCGGGCTTTTTTTTTTTTTTTTTTGCGCAATTTTGTTGTTTGTCTCTTTTGTGGAACTATATTTTATACGTGTTTTTGTATAATGTTTATATGTTCAACAACAATTTCAAAATATATGTTCATTTTCAAGTTTTTTTTTTTTTTTTTTTTTTTTTTTTTTTTTTTGTAAATCTGGTTGCTTGCTATTAGTAATTTTTGTCTAAAATTGTGTTTTAATGGTCAAATTTGTGTTAATTTGTACAAGTTATTGTAAGGATTTTTTGTCTGTGTTTGTATTTAAAGTATTATTAATCTTATTGCACTTCATAAGCATATGTAACACATTATGTTTTATGTTGATGATATGTCCATTTGCAAGTTATATGCAAGTCTGGTTGCTTAATTATTGTTAGTCATTTAACTATTTTTTTTGCCTGAGTTCGTGTTTGAGTAGACAAGTTTGTGTTAATTTTTAGAAGTAGTGGCTATTGTCTTAACCATGTTGTAGTTAATAATCATGTATATATAGCACATCACGTGGTTCAAAAATGGTGACACGTGTGTGAGATTTTCAATAGAATAATTTTATTTAAGCATGTAATAGATATATGGAGAGACGGGTATCAAACAAATTCTAATATGGTATCGAGGAATGCAAGAAAGGCAAAGAGGTTGAAGAAGGATAAATAGATCGATGTCAAAATCTGTTATCGTTTTTTTTTTTTGTTCTTTTATTACCTGGGAGATTCTAATATAATATTTTACTAACATAATTTTTTTTTGATAAGTGGAAGTAATCTTTGTTGTGAATTTAGTGCAGATATATTTTGAAATAGTGATAATTTTATCACATACTTGATTTTATATTAAAATTATACAATTACTTTTCAATATTTTAAATTTTAAATGTAGCAATTGTAACACATATTTTTTTGTAACAACTGTAACAAACGTAACAAATATAACAAGTGTTATTAAAAGAACAAAAAATATTTTTCTAATAAAGAAGTGAAATAGTATTTTCTAAATCCTTTTAATTTTTATGCTATATGGTGAAATTATCATTTGAAATATACTTTGCTCTAATTTAAATTGCCTAAATGTTTTCCTAACTTTTGAGTTGTTATTTTTATACAGGTTGTTAACACGTGGGTTTAAATACGTTATAGTTGTAGTTGAAAGCTGCTTAGCAACAATGAATGTCCATTTGCCAACATATGTAGATTGTAAAGAAAAATTATTAGTAAACAATATCATGATCTCATGTTGTACTCAAAATCGGCGCCTTTACATTAAAAAATCATCATCGGTGAGTTAATTAAAAGTCTGTAACGCCTTCCTACCAGGCTTCGCTAAATCCTCGACACTTCTAGCACAAGCACGTGAGTCCCTCTAATGTCCAAAAGCAATGTCAAACTTGAAATAGAAAAGAATTTTTTATTAGCATTTAACGTGTAGTCGGAGAGATGACTAATGGTTACAAATCATTAACACTTTCATCAAATACATCACAAATATATTTTTCTGCTTGGACTTGAACGTATTTAAAGCAATCACCATATAAATCTAATTTCTCCCACTTGAAAACAAATATTGTATCAATCGTACTTGTGCAACTAAAATTGTGATTTCTAATTTCAACAACCATTTAAACACCTCATCTGCAAGTTCCACAACTAGGAAGATCGAAGCCAAAAAAAAAAAGAAAAAAAGACTAATTTTATCTTGTTTTGAGTTGACGAACACAATTCAATATCAACAAACATCGTGAAAACTATGGAAAACAAAACTAACAAATAATGTAGATACATAGAAACTAAACGTCTTTAACGATGTTTGTTATATATTACTTCAACTTTTCAAATTATTCCAACACCAATGGAGTTTCAACAGTAATAAATATCACAACAACTCTGAAAATAGTCTTCCTCAACAAATTTTTATTTTGGAAAATCTTGCAATTGATTTGATAGTAGGACGTGTAATCCATTTTTGTCCAACTCACTATTCTGTTCCTCCAATTTTCCGATATGAATTTGTAAGCAGCAGAAGCAAATTTCTCAATTGTGGATAGTGATGCAGTTTCTGCCATCACATAATATTGAATTTCTGTCTATTGTAGCTGCCATATTTCGATATCCTCAAAAGCAACTGGCCTTGAAACTTGGTATTCATGATAATGTAACATACAGGGGCGGAGCCAGGATATGGTACAGAACTGGGCCGTGGTTTAAAATGGACTGGACCCTTGCATAATTTTTTTTTTTAATTAAGAGAACATTTTCAGGAAATTTTAAGGAAAGGGTTGGGCTTGGGCCTAGGTTTGCCCAGTCCATGCTCCGCCCCAGGTAACATATGGTGTTTCATAATTGTAATGGAGTATGCTACAATTTATATTATTTTAACAGTAAATTATACTTATAGTCCACATCCTTTCAAGTTTGTAGTAATTTCGTCACTATTCACTTTTATTCGCACATATCATTTCCATCCTTTCATTAATTCATACATATAGTCACTCTTGACGATTTTGCCCATAACTTAAAATAAATTAAAATAGCAAAATAATAATAATAATAATGGAAAAATTGCAGTTGGCATCCCTAACCTTTTCAAAAATACAAATAAATTTTGAATCCTTTTTTTTATAACATTTTTCACTTAAAATAATAAAAAATGTGTCATCAAGTTCCAAACATTCTAATCCTTGTACATATGTCCCTCAGTATATGTACGTCGAAATGACCTTTGGAGTTTGGGCTAATTTCGTCCAAATATCAGTTGGTTGGCAAAAAGTCAAGCCCGTGACCTAAATTTGATCAATTTAATAAGTAAATAAATAGTGTCTTTACATTCTATTATTCAACACAATTAAAAAAAGAAACATAAAAAATTAAAATCTTTTTCTTTCATTTCTTTTTCTGCACCCTATCCCTGCCTTGAACAAACCAGAAGGATTTCTTTTCCCCTGATTTTAGACCTAAACTCACTGGAGTTTGAGTCCGAAATTGGAGAGAAATATCCCCATCAGTTTAGGCGAAACCAGGGAGAAGATCTCCATCGGTTTATGAAATTAAGGAGATCTTCTCTCCAGTTTTCCATGAACCAAGAAGCGGGGATAAATCTCTCTAGTTTATTTTGAAGAAGAAATAGAAGAAGAAGAATTTATTTTATTTTATTATATTTTATTTTTAATTGTTTGAAATAATTATATGTGAAGATTCCAATTTGCACTTTTGAAAAGGTTAGGAATCCCAAGTGAATTTTTTAATTTTATTTTCCTTTTTTTTTTTTTTTTTTTTTGCTATTTTAGTTAATTAGGGATGATATGTGCAAATAATGTTGAATGTTGATGAAATTGTTACAAATCTTAAAAGATGGAGACTATTAAATAATAGACTATTCTTCAAATTTTCATTGTAACATATGTTTTTAAGATAACTTTGTGATGTAATATAATAGGGTATAGCATATGTAATACATATTGTTGTTTATCAAAAAATGTATAAAAAAAACCCTAACACATGAATGTAATAGATCATGCTCCTTTTTAACCGCGTTACATGTTATATTTTACACCATAATTCACATCCATAATAGTGATAACATAATAGATGTTATAAATTATGTAACTCATAAAGGTAATAAATCATGTAATGTAACATGTTATTTAACAAATGTAACATATGTTATTATACTTAAAACGTGATAAATGATTTTTAGAACTCTAACATAACTGCAAGTTATATTATATATAATAGACTCATTCTTCAAATTTTAAATGTAGCATATGTTATAAGGTAACATTAGATGTAATATAAAAGAATGTAACATATGTAACACATGATCTTATTTATCACAAAATGTAATCCCCCTAAACATGTGTGTAACATATCATGATACTTTGTTGAACAAGGACACAAACTGTGATTATAAATTCTATAAAATTGAAAATACAAAATATACAATCCTGATTTCAAACTAAAATGAAAATAAGACATTATAGGGATTATACAGTAACTTGCGATTAACCTAAGGTTGGTTATGTTTGAACCAATGATTTTATTTGTTGGACCACATTTTAATTAAATTTAAGGTCATCAACATTTGCTCATTGTAGTTGTTGACATTGAAATCTACACTATCCACGTTTCAATAGATCTCCAGACAATCATCTATCAGCCTGTATGTTACCTGCACATTTGAACAATCGTTAGGTACCAAGATCACCAGAGAAAAATAGACCGGCGATCATTGGTACTCCGACGATCAAGTCAACTGCCGGTACAAAATTTTATGGGGAGAGTGTTTGGGTGTGGGAGGGACAAGCAAACAGATATTTGAGCAGAATTTAAGAGTAAAGAATAATACGTACCTTAGAATGACGGGATATGTTCTATTTATAATGCAAGAGTTCTAATTGATTTAGGTATGCAATCAGTTAGACATTTAATGAGATTTTCCTTCCTTATGAGATAAGGAATAATTGGATGTGAATGAAATCTTTTAGATTTTCATCCTTATCTAGGTTGATTTCCAATATTGCATTGCCAATTAATAGGAGATCGATATTGGGTTTCTTTAAGAGAATCTGTATGATAATCAAACACAATATTTCTTGAGATATCACTTTAGCTGTCCCAAAATATCAAGCAATAGAAGACTACGCGGGGCGCGAAAATTGACGAAGCACCCCAGGCCCATCGCGAGTGGCGAGGCCCTTCATGGGCTTCATTAGAATTGGCTCAGACATGCGAGGATTATGAAGATTCTGCTGGGCCTATGAGGCCTTACCAAAATTAGGTGGTAACAATAGTCCCCCAAGTCCAAGCCTGTTATTTATGCTAGGCGTGGGACTTACAAATTTATTTTTTCTAAGCTTTTTTTTTTTAGCGAGGCCTATACGAGGAGCTAACCTTTGACAAACTTGTTAGTGCGGGGGACTACATCGCACATGTACGCTTCTGACAAAGCAATTGTGATGAATGAGTATGTTATATACGACCACATTCCTCACATATGTATACAGTCCCCCAAGCCCGATGCCTATTTATTTACAACAGACGAGGGCTTTGACTTGTGAATTTTTTAGAGTTGAGTGGAGTCCATGTGTATCCTTCTGAGTTGAGCTGATAGTTGTTAAGTGTGAAAGGTTGCCAATCATGTCATTGTTTTAAAGGCAGGTAGTAATTGGCGCCGTCATCACGTGGCTTGAAACATCCATACCATCATTGCTATTTATTGTTTGGCGTGTTGAGAGAGGCATGGAGGCACGTGTGAAGCGTGTCAGCCCTCTCAGAATTGATGAAACTACACGTTTTCCAAGTGCTAGCTTTAGTGCCCTACCACGCGTCCATCTGATGAAATGGTTGAAGTAGACCATAGGAACTCTTTAATGGGCTTCGTCTATTTAAACTGAGAGCCTTTGTCATTTTTTCTCTTTACTTTGTCAAAAGCTTAGAACTTTTTTATACTTCCTTAGATATTTTCGGCGACTACCAGTGCAAACTTTAGTGATTTTTTTACAATGGAAAGTCATTTCTTCAAGGTAAAGAGGAGTTGTAACTATTGGTTCTCACCCTGTTGTTTATTTCCGTCGCCAACAACTTGTCTATTCTTCCTACTCCGGCTGAAATGGAAAACATAAAGCTTTTCCAACTCCCCCACACGAAAATGAGCTCCGAGAACATAGATTTGCAAAATATGTCAGATCTCCAAACGGACCCTGAGATAATAGGCGAGGCGCAGTCTTCGCCTGATCGTGACGAAGAAGTCACCCAAAGGCCCATCGTTGCTTTTCCTCTCATGACATCTACAAGCGTTGCTTATTGTTCAAGGAAAGAAGACGTGGGGCCCCCACCAAAGGTGAAGACAAAGATAAAGCACGGGGCGATTCCAGAGATGAGGGGTTCCACGATCCACCCGTCTGTTGGATGACGAACTCACTTCGTCGGCTAATGATGTTGCCACGATCCAGAGAAAGATAAAGGAGATGGATTTGGAGGTGCTGCGGCTGGCCTATGACATCCCAGCATCGGTCAGTCTTCGAGCGCCTCGTTCTCATGAACGGACAAATGACCTTCTAGAAGGTTATGTTGCAATGTATGAGCCAGCGATGCACAATTTCAATTTCTCAACACTTGAATATGATAATTCTAGAAGAATATCATGCGATCTGGTTTCATGAAGATATTTGATATAAAATAAGATATAATCTGAAGAAGAGATGTGATATACACGTGAATTCTTTTTGTGGGCTTGATACATCCATGAGAATTTTGAGAACATAATTATGTTCTTATCTATATCAGGTAAAAAAAATTGATTGTCATAGTTAATTTTTATGAACTTTGTCATTCCTCTATGTGTTGAGTGGTGTTGCTGGCTATAAAATAGGTTGCCTCCATTTTGGATGCAAAACTAAATTACATTCAATCCTTAATACTAATTGATAACTAGGTTGATCTACAAAACCCTTAAATGAGTATACATGGCTTCTGTGAATAGAGTTTGTCATGTAACATTTATTTTATAAAATATTTTGGGAAGTGACAAGCTTCTCTCCTCCGAGTTGAAGGAAAGAAGAGGATATTTGATCTTAAGATTGTTATGTCAAAATCTTGATGTTTATATCTTTAATAGTGGCATTGGGTTGAGCATGACATTCTCTTTAGATTTCTTATACCTTTCTATCTATTACGATACCTTAATCACATAATGTACTTACTAGGGTCAACAAAACATGTTACGAAATAGACAATGAAAAAACTTGCCTTGCTTGCATAAATGTAAGGTTTTGTTGAGGTTAGTGTTATGTTTTCTTTTACGCTAAAATCGTTGTCAAACAATGGCGACAGTCTGTTAGTCTTTCCATGTTTTTTCTTTTCTTGTTAGTTACCCTAATAAAAATATATAGGGATTTTTTCATAAATAAGCAACTTTTTGAAAAGAATTTCAAAAATCCATACTTGTTAGATTTATTCTGAAAATTCTATTTTTTAAAAATCATTATTTTAATTTATTATATTATATATAACATATAGTAACTGAATCATTAATTACCGGATTTGGTGAGAATTCATATATTATAGAATCTTTTATTGTTATATTAACCGAATCCTTAAAAAAATTGGAATTGAATGGAATGTATATATTACAAAATTTTGTATTGTTATAACTACCAAATATATATCATTTGTATCATAAATAACTGTAACAACTACAAACAGAACTCATTATTCCTTCAATGTCAACATTTGTAACAATCTGTGTTACAAATTAAGATGTAACACATAATATAGGTTTGTCACAAAAAAAAAACTCATGGTATACTCAATTGTATCATCTGTATCAATCAGTGATACATAATATCAATTGGAGGTGACATAATTTGTATTAAAAATCAAAAATCATATTAAACATCAATGTTACAAACATCACATTAAACATCAATTAACCAATAACAAGTTGTAATATCTTTAACAATCAGTGTTACATAATAACCAATTGTTTAACATGTATTACATAATAACAAATTGTGTAACATAATCTATATTCCCGTGTAACAATTCAACCAAGAACATTTAAATATAAAAAATAGAGTGCTCAATCAAAACATCTGTATCGACATTACGTGTTACATGTAATTAACCAATACCAAGTTGTAACATCTTTAATAGTCAGTATTATAGCATAACAAAACGTGTAACATAATCTGTATTTTTAGGTAATAATTCAATCAAGAATATGTAAATATAAATAATAGAAGATTTTGGTGTGTTTGGAAATAACAAATTTTCGCATGATATAGGGGTGGTTTTCTTTTTTGTTGTGTTTGGAAATAATGAATTCTATGGACAGTTTGTATAGAAACGGTTGTGTATAAAATTATATTTTGTTTTGATTTTATTTATTAATATAATAATATATGGGAAGTATTTTTAAAATAAAAGAGTTAAGTTTGTAAAATTAGAAATATTGTTAGAATGGTAAGTAATGGGTGTAATTTTCACAAATATATATACGTAAAAGAAAAAATAAAATTAAAGGGTCACTCATGATTCATGAACCATGCCCATGTATAAGTTGAATTTCTTGTTGCAAGCTAGCCCAATCTGTGGGTTTTGCCCGTTGTGCTGTTGTGCCCTAATCAATTTAAAAATGAATAGGGAAAATTGCCTATAAGTCACATGTATGTGACTTGTTCCAAATTATGTCAAAATATTTTTAAAAATTGTGATTAAACAATATTTTAAATTAATCCCAAACTTACCCTTGTTATCTATATTTTCTATCGGTGCCTTCTTCCACCTCCACAAATCTTCTCTGCCGCTCTTCAGCATACCATATCAATTCCAGCGACGGTGCCACAAAATTACACCACAAAATTTCTTCAGGCTCTACAAAATTAATGGGCAGAATTCGTATGGTGCGGTGTTTGCAAGATGGCTTGTGTCAGCGAACAATGATGAGGGAAAGAGAGAGGGATGGATGAGAAGGGGGAGAAGAGAGATTGAGCTGGTGGTGGGTGGCAGAGATGAGAAAGAAATGTGGACGAATTTGAAAGAGGGGATGTCCATGAGGAGTTCAAGAAGGTATGTTTTGGAGGATATTGATATTAAAGATGATAAAATTGAAGAAGAGATTAAAGATGATAAAATTGAAAAAGAATCAGGGAGAGTGAGTATTTGTATACCACCCAAGAATCCTCTTTTGTTGATGCGGTGCAGATCTGATCCTATGAAAATGGTTGCTATTGCTAACCGCTTTAGCCAGGATGCAAATGCTGTTTCTAAACAAGAAGATGCCGATGAAGGTGGAGAAAATATTGATAAAGAGGTTGAGGATATTGAAGAACAATTACACGTAAAAGAATGTGAAGTTGTAGATGAAGTGGATGATGAAATTCCTCAACAAAATGTTGGCGTATCAATTGAACAAAATATCCCTGCAGAAGCAAAATCAGAAGGTGGAGAAAATATTGATAAAGAGGTTGAGGATATTGAAGAACAATTACATGTACAAGAATGTGAAGTTGTAGATGAAGTGGATGATGAAATTCCTCAACAAAATGTTGGCGTATCAATTGAACAAGAGATCCCTACAGAAGCAAAATTAGAAGTACCTAAAATTGTGGAAGAAGAAGTGGAACATATACAAAATAGTGAAAAAATTTTGTACGAAACATAGCAGGAAAAATTGGAACTGGAACAAGAACCAGAGGTAGACGATGATCAATTGATTGAAGAGGAGGTTGAATCAAATATGTCTTCATTCGAAGCTCTTTTAGATCAAGAAAATATAAAACACTTTGAAGAAGATGGTGGTACAATTCAACAGGAGGAAGTAGAAGAAAACCCACCTAGCAATTCATTCATCTGCAGAATGAGATGAAGAATAAAATAGTGGGACGACAAAAGTAGAGATAGACGTGGATTGTAAAGTAATAATAAGTGGAGTAGAGTAACCATGATTTGTTGCTGTAAATAGGGGTGGGCAAAACTCGACCCAAACCGGTCGAACCGACCAACCCGACCCAAACCGACTGGTTTGGGTCGGTTTTTGAGTTTATTTAGGTTGGGTTTGAGTAGAGATGTTAAAATATTAATTGGGATGGGTTGGAAAAACCGACCCAATCCAAACCAACTCGACCAGATTTATTAAAAAAAAAGTCAACCAAAACCTAAATTTAATCAACAATTCACAAAGAAAACCCATGTCCAATCTCTCTCCAACAGCCACCACGCAGAGGAAATAAACCCCATGCCCAATCTCCTCCATGATTAACATCTTCACCGCCGGCCAACGCCGGTCAATCCACCACCGCCTGCCAATCAGTCTCTACACTAGCATGTACACCGGTAAATGAAGAAGACATCGAAGATAGCGAGACCAAGTTTATTTTTCTCCACCACCGCATCTCTCTTACTTCCTTTCTCTCTCTCTCTCTCTCTCTATATCATCAGCTAAACTGCAGTTGATTCTGAATTTCGATATGTGGTTTGTTGTAATTTTATTGTTGTTTATTTGGTTTGGATTTGTGAATCTAGAATTTTAGAACTTTTACAGTAATTTTGCAACTTTTACATTAATTTTTTATCAGTTTCCATTAAGATCTTGTTAAAAATTATTCCATTTTTGTTGCAGATTTAGTTGCTGTTTTGATTATTTTCTATGAAATTGAATTGGACAAAAAAATTGTCCCAACCCGACAACCCAACCCAAACCGACCCAAGATTGGTCTGGTCGGGTTGGGTCGGGTTCCAACTCGTTGGCGGGTTGGGTTGGGTTCCATTTTTTCCAAACTGAAATTGTTGGGTTGGGTCCAAAACCGACCCCACCCAACCCACACACACCCATAGCTATAAAGTTTAATTTGATAAATTTATGTAGAATGACCATGATTTGTTGTTGTAAATAGCAGCTTGAATTTCTGTAGGGATGATTTGTTTGATGAATTTCTATAGAGTTGCCATTATTTGTTGATGTAAATATCATTTTGAATTTTTGTAGGAATGAAAAAGTTTGATGTGGGCATGCTCTGATGAAAGTTGGCCATTAGAAAAAGTTTGAATTTTTGTAGTCATGCGTGTTGTTTGATACTGTATTATAGAAAATAGTATCATAACAGAAACGGGCATAGAATTCACATACGTGCTCAGAATTTCTATTATAATATGTTTTCAGAATTGTCTCGACTATCCGTTAAGACCAGTTACTTTGCTACTATTGATGATGAATTTTAGCTATTTGAAATAGTCTCTTTAGCTTAAAATGACAATCTTTAGTATTTCATATTTAATAGTATCATACTAAAACATTATTATAAATAAACGTATCTTAATATATTAGTATCATACATGAAAGTATCTTAGTAAAACAGTATCACATACACAAACTACAACCCAATAAAATAATGGTATCATAGATTGAAACATTATCGTAATAAAACAGAATCAAAGATAAAAGTATGGTATAAGTATCATAGATAAAACAATATTATAGATAGGGATAATTGCATCAAAGGTTCCCAACGTTTCAAAATCGTTAGGGATATGCCCCTAACCTAAAATAATAGCACCAAACATCCCCAACGTATAAAGAAATAGGCGTGATAGGTCCCTTTTCACACTTTCCATTAGATTTCACCGTTAAAACCCAAAATTGGAATGCACGCGCTATTATCTTCCAAAAAGGTGACTGAGACATTTTTCTCAACAATATGAAGTTAATTGTTTGTTTCATGCTCTTCACTCAACAATGGGGAAAATGGGATTCCTTTTTGCCATCTTCTTCACATTTTTCTCAATTTTTTCTTCTTTGATTCTTGCTAGAACTCTTCGAGTTAGCTCAAAAGCTACACTTCTTGATGTATTCGCTACAGTACAAAAAACCCAATAGTTGTTTTCATTCGACTCTCAAAGTGTACTACCCTCGAAGCAAAGAGTGCAGGACCAGGAACCCTTTGTGCCTTCTGGTTCTTTATTTAGTTTTCAGCTGCATCTTCGCTTGGCCATCCGTGGAACTTCAAACAATGACTACAGGGAACTAACTTTGGATCGACTCAATCGGGACTCAACCCGTGTCAAGGCGCTTTAGACTCGACTAGATCCGGTGTTTCGAGTATAAGAAAAGCGGATCTAACCCTTTGGAAACAATTAATTAGAGGCAGAAGCTAGAGGTCTCGGTAATTACGTGAACGAGTCAAGGCAGCCGGCGAGTACTTCCGCAGAGAGTTGGAATCGGTCACCCGTCGAGTCAAGCATACATGGTGCTCGACACGGGCGATGACATTAACTGGGTGCAATGTGCTCCTGCAGGAGACTCTTACCAAAGAAGCCGACCCAATTTTTGACCCGCTATCATCCTCTTCCTTTTCACAACTCACTTGTGGAACTCAACAATGTAGGTCCCTTGACGTGTCGTAATGCCATAACAACAATTGTCTCTATGAGGTTTCATATGGTGACGACTCATACACAGTCGGAGATTTTGTCACGGCATTCTTTTTACTTAACAATTGTCTCCATGCCTCGGTAGTAGACTACCCTATATCTACCAAAGATTCTTTCAAACTCTGCCGTCACATATCTCTAACAGTATTAGAGACTACTTGCTGATAAAATAGCACCAATTTCAATCCAGAATTTTAGCCATTTACAATAGATCAATGATACCACAGATGCATTCGTGGCAAGATCTTCGTTAGACCTTGGGTCAATGATGTTGCTCAATTTCACAATGATGGCGCACCCAATATTCTCTTCTTCATCATCATCAAGTATTATCAAATGCTCTTCTTTCACAGTACTACTGATCAAAACTTTTTCTTTGCCACCATTTTCTTCCATATTTCTCTCTATCTCTTGCTCCATTTTTGTGGTTTTTGAGCTGAAAATGTAAACCTTTATTTTATTAGTCTACTCAGTGAGAAAGCGCAAAAGTGGTGTAACTGTTAAACAGGAGTTCTTGGCAGAATAGTGGTGTCTGTATTTGCATATATAGTACACATGGTAAATTGTAGGGGCATATGTAGGTGGTGAGAGAGGGAGAGAGAGTGTGGGAAAAGGGGAGAGACATTCTCAGTCACCTTTTTGGAAGATAATAGCGCGTGCATTCCAATTTTGGATTTTAACGGTGAAATCTGACGGAAAGTGTGAAGAGGGACCTACGACGCCTATTTCTTCATAGTTGGGGATGTTTGGTGCTATTATTTTAGGTTAGGGGCATATCCCTAACGATTTTGAAACGTTGGAGACTTTTGATGCAATTATCCCTTATAGATATAACTAAGTAGAAATATTTCTTGGATTAAAGTAATGATATTGTTCTTAAAATACTTTATTAGTAGTACAAGACCATTGATACTTTTTGCATTCAATAACATTATCATAGGTTGAAACATTATTATAATAAAACAGTATCAAAGATAAAAATATAGATAAAACAATATCATGTATAAAACTAAGTACAAGATATTTTTAATGGTTGAAGTAATGATACAATATCATATATAACACATAATCTAAATAAAATATTATCATAGATAAAACAGTATCATATATAAAACTAAGTACAAGATATTTTAATGGTTGAAATAAGGATACTATTTTTAAAATACTCAATTAGTAGTATAAGATCATTGATATTGTTTGTATTCAAAAACAATATCATAGGTTGAAACATTATCATAATAAAACAATATCAACGATAAAAACATGGTATAAATATATCAAATGCAGATTATCTAAATGAAATAGTATCATACAAAATAGTATAATACAAAAACAGTATCATAGAAAATAGTATCATAATAAAATAGTATCATTGAATTAACAATTTTTTGAAAATTTTAGGGGTATGTTGGTCTTTTAGCGCTAAAATGTGACTTTAATTGAATTAAGTTTTGGTCATATGACTTTAGAGCTCATAAATACAACATTAGTGTCTGGCTCTGAATTTACCCAAATAAATAAATATATATAGATATCCAATGCCTCAAAAGAAATACCTTTTAAACCGTCTCATCAATGCAGTTATTTTCTCAAAATTTGATCTTCAATCAGGATTCTAGCAAATACAAACAGCTGAGAAAGATAGGTACAAAAACAACTTTCAATGTCCCTTTCGGTCAATACGAATGGAACGTTATGTCATTCGGTCTCAAGAATGCCCCCTCAGAATTTCAAAAGATTATGAACGAAATTTTAACTCCTATCAAAACTTCTCAATAATCTATATAGATGATGTCCTTATCTATTCTGATAGTATAGAACAACATCTTAAGCATTTGCAAATTTTCCTTTCAATTGTTAGGAGAAATGGTCTTGCCGTTTCTGAAAAGAAAATTGTCTTATGTCAAACTAAGATTAAGTTCTTAGGCCATGAGATATTTAGGAGAACTATCACACCCATCAAACGTAGTCTCAAATTTGCTTCCAAATTCCCTGACCAAATACTCGATAAAACAAGTCTTCAAAGATTTTTAGGTTGTGTCAATTATATCTCTGACTTTATCCCAAATATTAGGCAAATTTGTGAGCCCCTTTACCAAAGGCTTCGTAAGGTTCTCCCTGCTTGGTCCGAGAAACATACTCAAGCTGTCAAACTGGTCAAACAAAGTGTCAAAACCCTTCCATGTCTTAACATTGTCAACCTAAAAGCTCCCCCTATAGTCGAAATAGACGCCTCAGATATCGGCTATGGAGGAATTCTGAAACAAACAATTGACAACCAAAAGAACAACTTGTTCGTTATCATTTAGGCTTGGCCCTCAGAAAAATTATTCAACCTTCAAAAAGAATGTCTTTCAATTGTTTTATGCATTTCAAAATTCCAAGATGATTTAATTAACAAAACTTTTCTTGTTAGAACCGATTGTAAAGCATCAAAAGACGTTTTACAAAAAGATGTTAAAAATCTTGTTTCAAAACAATTTTTTGCTAGATGGCAAGCTATTCTTTATTGTTTTGACTTTTCAATTGAGTTTATCAAAGGAGAGAACAATTCCCTTCTAGGCTTCTTAACTCGTGAGTTTTAGCAGAAAAAGAATGTCAAAGAAACCAGTCACCAACACCAAAGGAAGAACTCCTTAGGATTATCTCCTCGAGTATTCTAGTTCAAAGTCAAATACTCAAGCAATCTATTCTTCTCAAAAGTCCAAAAATACATATGTTTCCTCAAACCCTTTTACGGTCCTTGGAACTCTCCCTTCTCAAACAAAAGTTCCAGTAAATTACAAAAATGTTCTTAAACTTGATACCGTTCCAGGATCATGAAAGCTCCCATAAATAAACAATCAAAAATTTCAATACTTTTCCAAAGGTACTATTCTTCATGTTGCCGAATTTGAAGATGAATAGGCAAAGTTTCCATTTCTTGAAGAATGCCTTTCAAGAATCTTTCTTCTTTTTCTCAAAGATGACGATCCTTTCAATTTTACTGACATAAAATATCAAGTCATCAATGAATTCTACTTCATACCCCAAAATATCCATCAATCGAGAATGTGGTACGAATCTATTCTGAAAGTCACAAAATCCGCCATCATCTTCCATAAGGTTAACAAACCAAACACTCATTGGATCGATTTTTCAAAAATAAAAATTCTTAGGGTTTTATCCTTTTCTGACTGGAATGAGGAACCCTGGGAACTAAAGATTTTTTTCCTAAAAAATGGTCAAAAATTCCAATTCTCTAATCAGGATTACATGAGGGCCTGGTATGATGTTTTTTACTTTCGGCCTTCAAGTCATTCTTGGTTTATTCTTTTTGATCAAAATTGTCCAAAAAATTTTCCAAAATGTTTTTAATCGTGGTGGCTTTATTTTGGAGCATGTGAAGAAATTCTTCCAAGCCGTGTCTCCGAAGGATTCAGCCTTTTCAAAAATAAAGGAGTTAACCTAACCCCTCACGAGGACCTTCTATTCCAATATTGCAAAAACTTTTAAAGTAGCATGGACTTTTTGTTGGGATTTCCAAATCTTCCCAACTTCTGTTGAAGCCTTCTCATACAAACGTATCGTTCGACGATGCAAAGTTAAATGGTGGAAAAAATTCAATGATTCAAATGCCTGTTCAAAAGCGGTCCAATCTTGGATTGATTAACAAATTAAAAAAAAAGTAGGATCATGTTCTTCCCTAAATGATTTTCTTGCCAAAAAATAAAAAATTATAGCACAGCTCGCCCAATGTTTTGATCTGGAAGCTTTTGCAGTCCTTGCTCATAAGGTTGCTTCAATGGCAAAAGCAAAATCAAGCAGGAGATTTGTCGCAGCATCTGATGTTGGATCCGACCCAGATTTTGAAAACGACAATGAGGACGATTGCCTCTGTGTGGATGTCGATTTCTTTAAATTATAGTCCTATCCCTTTATCACTACTCTACAGACATGTAGGGAAAAACTGCAGATATAATTTAATTTCAAATATTTCATTCCAATTATCAATAGTGTTGTAGCCGACAGCTTTTTCAAAAGCAAATAGTGATTTCAATCATCAACAGTGTTGTGGCCGACAACTTTTCAGAAAGCAAACAGTGATCCGTAATTATTTCAAAAAGAAAGATTCTTTCACCAAGCATCCAAGGCACTCAAGGTCTATATAAGAAGAAGTTTTTCTTGGTATAGGCAGAGCGTATTACTTTGTATTTTCAATTATTTTTAAGAAGTATTTTCCAAATCCTTGTAAGTCAATGTATTTCAAGCTATTATATCTTCAAATGGATGATCCAATTGAAGTTACAAATTTATTTACTTATTCAATTGAATTCTTCCATCAATATGTTTCTCAAATTGATGATTTATATTTCTTAGATCGATTATCATTTTTCATATTTACACCAAGCATACATGATTATTTTTCTTCTTAAGGGACATTTGTTAGTGTAATGACCCTTCTTTTGGCATTTCCAACATGTGGTATTTGCGGGATCGCGAAGAGGGAGATCTTTGGAAGATTTATCCTTATTTTTAAAATCATTGCGTTTCATTTTGTATTTGTTATATTTGTAGAATCTTTTAGGAGTCTTTTGTTTCTTGTAATATTCTGGAACGAAGCTCTTTTTGTAGAATCTTTTATTTTTGAAATGTTTATGGGATTTTTTATGACTTCTAGAAGAGGGCAGATGAATACGTTCGTACCCATATTGCTCATAGAAGGAACCAAGTTCATTCATTCCTTCCATCCTATCAGATTTGAGTTTCGCTCTGAGTTTGAGATCATTACAAAGGAGAGACCTTCCTTATTGATGAAACCAATAAGTTGATCATATGTAAGATCATCATATGGTAAGGTCGAAAATTCATCTCGATAGCTTCTCTAACTCTTTCTGCAAAGAGATTTAGAAGACCAGCAATAAACCTTTCTTTCCAAAAGGTAGATTTGCAATCTTCATGAAGCATGACCTTTTGAAGGAAAATATCTTCATACCATCTAAAATCTAGTAATTTTGGACAAGTAAGATTCATAAGGAGCTCAGAGGCTCTTTCGATAAAGGAAGAAGGTTCTCCGATGAAATGTTTGATTATTGTAAATAAAAAGGCATAAATTGCATTTTGTTTGGTTGGGTCTAAATGGCTATCTCCTTCAGATTTAACAGCATTAGTAACCTTTTCTCGTTCTTCACGAGAGAGGTAGTTAAACCACCAGTTTTTTAGCTATCCAGAGAAGCCATTCATAAGATTAACAGCCGCATCCTTACCAGTGTTTCTCCTTGCGGAGTAAGCACTGGAGCCCATTGGCATTTCGCCAATAACTTGAAGGATTTGATGTTCAGTCATTCCATCAATATTCCAAGATATTACCTCAAGACCAGAATAAGTTTTTTGAGGTTGACTTGGTTCTTCTTGGAGCATATCAGGAAAGGTTAGCCTTGGATAGAAATGAGGAGGGATTATATTTCCCATAACTTCTATCTTTTAGTTTATTAATTTTTAACTCTTCAAATTGTTCTTGTATTTCTTCTATAGAATCAATAACATTGACTTTACTGGTTAACTCTTTATTTCGAAGTTGTTTGACAATTTTGTTGAGGACGTCAGAGCGACTTGAACCAAATTGAACTTTTTCTTCAGTAGGTTTGAAAAGAGTTTTGGAAGTATTGGCCTTTTCTTTTCCCTTCCTTTTATTTTGTTCAACAAGATCATTTTTGACTAGTTGATCAATTTGATTTAGTTGGGTGGCAACTGAATGGAGGAGAATATTTGTATAGTTGTTTTGTTGTTGGATATTTTTAATATCTTTAATTGTTAGATTTTCGTTTTCTCCTTTATCAGAGATTTGTTTGAGAGGAGAAGCAACAACTTTGATATCACCTTTAGGGACAAGAATTTTCTCTAAAGGGGGATGAACTGATTGGAAGGTATTTCGAGAGGAAGTTTTCCAGAGTTCGGATGTATTCTGAGAAGTTTTTATTGTTGGTTTTTGTTTAAAAGCTCTAATATAGGACCATTCGAAGAAACTAGTATCTTCTGGGCAAGAATAGAATTCTTCCCACAGCTTTTTTATTTCTTCTTTTGAATGTAATTGTTTAAGATTTTTTCGGAAAGATCTAACAATTGGATCTTTATCCTTTTTGAATTCTCGCTTTCTATCAATTATTGAAGAAATAACATTTAATTGATTTTGTTGAGATCTCATATCTGAAAGAGTGGGAGATTCAGAACCATGATGGGTTGAATTTTCGTCTTCTTCAGAATAATGAGTTTTTGGGATATTTGGAGTAAAATCAACACCTTTGAATTTTTCAGAGGGTTGTTTTTCAGCTTGTCTGAAAGTTTGAAAATGTTCAGAACGAGAAGAACAAAAGGAAGAGCGAGCTGTTGAAGATGAAGGGCAAATTGAACTTGCACACTTCCATCTAGTAACTCGGTAATTTCTCTTAGCTTTGTTCTTGGGACTTCTCTCATTGGAGTTTGTTCATTTTCAAACGTCCAAAGAGGATTCCTAGTGACTTCATCCCAAGCTAGCCTTCTTGGAATTGCAACATTTGAGTGTAAGGGATTGATCTCAATTAAAATAGTCTCATTTTTTGGAGAAGATCTGAGAGCTTTAGGACTCATATTTGTACTCATAACTTTGTAATAGATACGATAAATGATACATATGGCTTTTGATCTAACATCCATATCTAAATTCTTTGTTTGTATATCTAGGCATAATGATTTCATTATTGAATCATCAGAAAGATCTAAAGAGAAATTTGGAAAGCGATTCTGATGAACTGGACCACTTTCAAGATTTGAATCAATTATTGATATTAGGGATTTCTCAAATTTTGACCATCTTTTATCTCTAAGAGTGATGTAAATTAGAATGTCTAATCCAAGCCTAAACAGAGGTTTAACAGCTACATGAACTAAACCAACATGGAGATAATTATATTTTTGCCTATGATTCATGATTGTTTCTCTTGAAAATAATCTTATAGTATCTGAATTTTGTTTGATTGATATGGATTGTTCACATATTTTGATAGCATAATCTATTTTGAAATTAAATGTTCCTATTTGATAGGTAGTTTTATGATCTATTTTTGGAATTGACCAATTTTGATGTCTTTGTTCAATTTCTGCAATTTGAATTTCTCTAACATTCATGATTTTATTGTATATTTTTTTTATCTCTTCATTATCATAATCATTATTGAAGGGATCTTCACTTGAACTACGCATACTTCGAGATCTATTGAACCAGTTTGATACCTGTCTTCAGGAATAAGGACTTTAGGTTGGCTTGACGTAATACTCAAACTCAACGGAACCACCAAAACGGGATTCTACCCTTGGCTGACCAACGCTTCAGAGACTCCAGAGAACTCCAACGCTTTTCCAACTTAGAGGACTTATTGACTGGAAGAAGGTGTTGTGTGCACAAATATTATGATAAGCTTTTATGCTAATCAAATCAATGGGCTTGCCTTTTGAGTTTTAGAAATTTGTTTATTGTTTTGATGGATAATTTGCGAGTTGTCACTTTCTTGTCTTGAAGAAAAAAAGTGTTTTGCCAATGTGCAGTATTCGTGTATTGATTGTTCTTATTAAATTATTAAATTAATATATTTGGTTGATGTGGATGGTATGAATGAGTTATTCAGTTACCGTGTATTCTGCTCTTTTGAGTGTTCAAATAAAGAAAGAAATGAAGCTGCATGTTCGAAACTCATGGCCATAGAATTTGCATGGAACATGGAAAATAAATTGGTGATCAGGGCTTAAGACCAAAAGGCACTGAATATTTCTCTTACTGCATTTGAATTGTTGAACGTGTTGTTATGGCAATTTTTTGGGGCCCGCATGAAATCTTATTAATTTCATGTATTGTATGAATACTTATACCTATGCCACAATTATTTATAATACTTGTGATATCTTATTAATTTCAGCCGTTCGTCCTTTGGTCTCCAAACAATTATGCTCATTTTGGCCCTCCAATCTTCCACTAGCTTCCAATATGTCGTTAATGTGATCATTAGTTTGAATCAAATGTACTATGATTGACTCTTCCTTGGTCATACTCATTTTGAAGGTTGGTGTCTTGCTTGTTGTACTTTGAGTGTCGGTTTAGGCACACGTAGCTTGGACAAGAACTTGTATGACGTCATTGATCTTCTTAGCTCTTGATCTCATTATTGTCCCCACCAGCACATGTAACGAGTCCTGGCTAGCTGGACCGTGGCTCACTCGAATCATCACATGCATCAAATAGAGAAAGATTAGAAATATTAAAAATAGCAGACACATTAAACTCATCGAGAAGGTCAAGCTTTTAAGCATTATCATTTATCCTCTCAATGCCTTGAAATTGTCCATCCTTCCTAGGATGTAGCTTAGACTGTCTACGGGCATGAAATCTTTTCTTCTTTATGTGCACCCAAACCTAATCACCAGGCTCAAAGATAAGTCTACGACCTATGTTGGTTGTAGCTGTGTATTATTTACTGTTCATTACAAGCTCCTTTGTCTCATTTAGGTTACTTCTATAGACTGGTTGATTTGGAATAATAGCTCCATGTACAAAGTCAATTTGATGTTTAATGTCTTTAATAGGTGGTAACCTACTAGACATCTCTTCAAGAAACACCCCCTCAAATTCCTGCAGTAAAGAAGTAGTCAAAGTAGGGAGGGATTGATTAGTTTTGCTAATTGCAATCTCGTTTTTTTTCCTCCATCGTTTTCTTTTCTTGTACTTCTACCTCACTCTATCTTTTCTGCTGATCCAAATCATCTACCTTAATTTGTGCATGAAGAGCATGCTTCGTAAATAGGGCTTCACCATCTACAGGGTAAACTACACCATCATCCTCCAACTTAGGTATCACATCACTATCACACTCATCCTCGGTCTCCACTTCTCCATTATCACACAAAATCATTGCCCTTCTATTTGGGCATTGTGACGCAATGTGACCAAAACCCAAACATTTAAAACATTTGATATCTCTATTCTTAGAAAGTTGGAAATTTGACTTGGATTTATTGTTACTAGTTACATCTTCTTTTCCTTTAGGTGGTTTGGTCTTTCCCTTTGAAACAACCTTATCACTCTCATCATTATTATCCCACTTCGGTTTCCAACGAGGGTTAGATCCCGAAGAATACCTTGCTACCCATTTTCTTTTCAATTGTCTCTTTACCTTCATAGCCATGTGCATCATGTCTTCCAACTCTACATAGTGTTGTAATTCAACTATATTGACTATATACCTATTTAATCGATTCAAAAACTTGGCCAATGTGGCCTCCTATGCTCCTCAATATTAATCTTAATCATAGCCACTTCCATCTCCTTATGGTAATCCTCTACACTCTTTGAATCTTAAGTAAGGCTCTGCAATTTTTGATAGAGGTCTCTATAGTAATAACTAGATACAAATCTCCTCCTCATGAGAGTTTTACAATCACCCTAAGTTTCTACATGCCTTTCATGATTTCTCCTCCTATTTGTCACCAATTGATCACACCCATTATAGCATAGTCAGCGAACTCAATTACTGCTAATTTCACTTTCTTCTATTCCGAATAACTACGGCAATCGAATATTAATTCCAACCTTATTTCCCACTCTAAATAGGCTTCAGGGTTATTCATACCTTAGAAGGAAGGTATTTTCATTTTTATATTCCCAAAGTTTCAGACTATCACATCGTGACCCTCTATAATCTCCTCCTCTAGGTGCCCTTTCCACCTATCTCCTCTACGCCTCATCCTACCCATCTCAGCTACATAATTGTAGTTATCCTCATCCTCAAATTCAGTCATAGGATTATGATCATGCATATCCTGTCTTCTATCATTAGAGATCCCGTATTGTTACTCCCTTAGTAAGGTTGTAACCACCATATCATTCCTATTCATCATACTCCTAATCTCATTATTGCTATCCCTCATCTCATCAGACACCATGTTCATCCGCTCAAATTGTTGTTTCATAGCTTTTAACAAAAAGAATTGGATGTTCTCATCCCTAGGTGTTGTTTCTTTATTATTAGATATCTTGGGATGAAAAATAATTAAAATTAGTATTGAAAGAAAAATTTAACCTCACGTGTTTACACTCGTGTTTCACTCTATTTGGCCTTTTTCCCGATAATAATCTCACCACTCTTGCATTTTACCTCTCTTTATTTTTCTTGCCAAGATCTCTAAAGAACTAACTAAACTCAATCAAGAATTTGGTCTCTGCAACGTTCAAGAACAAGAAATAAGGACATAAAAGATAATGAGAACAACTCAAGAAGAAATTCATAACAAGAATAAGATTTGAATGCTTAAGCACCGGATGACAATATGGAGTATGGGTTTCTTGTCAAATATAACACAAGAATCTCAAAGGAATACGTTTCTTGACTTTTATTGACTCTTTGTTTTTGTTTTTTTTTACTTTTCGCTCCAACGCAGTAAACTAAAATTTTTTTATCACATGCAAGAACTAGAAAAGATTTAGCTTTGGTGCCTTAATTGATCGTGCACAAACAATTCTTTAATGTTATTGGTGCAAGAATTTTTTTTGAATGATTCTATGATGTCATGAATCCGAACAAAGATATAAAAAAAAGACTCCTATGAATATGATGAATAACAAAAGAGAAATTATTATTTTTTATATGACTCAAGATAAAATTGATGGAAAAAAGAAAAAGAAAAGATTGAACCTGATTTTAGAGTCAAATCTCTGATACCAACTGATGCGAACCCGTGAAGATTGAATCTCGGAACCTACAACAAAGATTGATAATGAACTCCAAGAAAGCTAAAATCAAGCTGCAAGACCTTGACCTGATGATTTTTTGAATCAAAGAACAAATTTTGAATACTACAAAGATTTGCGAAGTCTTTGATAAGTTTTGGTTAGTTCAATTAAGAACAAGGAAGAAAAGTGGATCTCACTTTTATTTAATCTCTCAAGAATCAAAGTTAATTAATTGTCTATAATGAGAGTTGTTTATGTATGCAAAAATCAATGAAAACCTAATCTAATTCAGAAAATAACATAAAATTAGAGTTCTAATTGGAAAAGAAAACAAAAAAAAGAAAACAAAATTCGAACAAATTAGGATTTGCTGAATTTTGGCCTTGGCGATCGCCCATGCTAAATTTTAGCCACATGCTTCCAATTTATTGGCTTGGGCGATCGCCCTATATTTGGCCTTGACCAATTTTCAGTCGTTTGCCCTTTGGTCTCCGAATTTTGAATTATGCTCATTTTGGCTCTCCAATCTCCCACTAGCCTCCAATATGCATTTAATATGATTCTTAGTTTGAATCAAATATACTAAGGTTGGCTCTTCCTTGGTCATACTCATTTTGAAGGTTGGTGTCTTGCTTGTTGTACTTTGGGTGTCAGTTTCGGCCCACGTAGCTTGGACAAGATCTTATATGACGTCCTTGATCTTCTTAGCTCTTGATCTCATTATTGGCCCTACCGAAATATGTAATGAGTCCTGGCTAGCCGGACCATGGCTTGCATCACTACTATTTCTCACTTACGAGTTTTCGACTGCGCTGTCTAAGTCTTAATTTGTTTATTGCACATTTTGTAGATTTTCATTTTGATAAACTGACTTTCCTAACATTGGGAAACGCAAAATTATATCCTGAAAAATAAGGTAAAATTTCTTGGAACGAAACAACTCTATCTCATTTTCATTATCGCAATAATGAATGTAAGCAAGAAGTTGAAAAATCACTCGTAGCCCAAGGTTTCTCACAAAGACCTGTGATCGATTATGAGAAAATATATTCTCATGTAATGGACACTATCACATTTAGATTTTTAATAAGTTTGACTGTATCACAAATACTCAATATGTGCCTTACTGCATGTCTATATGGTTTATTTGATAGTGACATATACATGAATATTCTTGAAGGATTTAAAGTAACAGAAGCAAATTCTCAAGACTATGTTCTCAATTAAATTTCAAATTGATTTATATGGATTAAAACAATCTAGATAAATGTAGTATAATCGCCTTAGCAAATATTTGTTGAAAGAAGATTAAAAAAACGGCGATGTATGTCCATGTGTTTTTATAACGAAAACAAATATTGAATTTGCAATGTGGTAGACAGTTTATGTTGATGATTTAAATCTTATAGCAATCCTGAAAATCTCAACAAAACTATAGATTATTTGAAAAATGAATTTGAGATGAAAGATTTGAGAACAACCAAATTCTGTTTTAGATCACAAATTGAACATTTTCAAGAATGATTGTTTATTAATCAATCTTCATATACAAAAAAGTATTGAAGCGTTTATATATGGATAAAGCACATCCATTGGCATCGCCTATGGTCGTTCGATCATTTGATGTGAAGAAATATCCCTTTCACCCACTTGAAGAAGGTAAAAAAATTATTGGACCCGAAATACCATACTTAAGTGCTATTAGAGCATTAACATATTTTACAAATTGCACTTGTCCGGACGTAACTTTTCATGTAATTTTTTTTGCAAGATATACTTCTGTACCCACTCAAAGACATTGAAATGATGTTAAACACATAATTCGTTACCTAAAAATTACCTAAAAAGTACTATTGACATAGAATTATTTTATTCACAAAAATTAAGATCTTCTTCAGTATGATATGCAATTGCAGTTTATCTTTACAATCTACATAAAGCTAAATCACAAACATGATATGTGTTTGCATGTGGAGAAACAGTTATATCATAGAGATCTATGAAGCAAACTTTAACAACAACATCTTCAAATCATTCTAAAATTAATGCAATTCATAAAGCAAGTCGAGAATGTGCATGGTTGATGAACATTGTCCATCGTGTCCAAGCATCATGCAGTTTAGCTTCAACAGAGAATAGTCCAACAATATTGTATGAAAAAAATGTAGCTTGTATTGCACAACTCAAAGGAGACACGACGAAGCATACTTCTCCAAAACTTCTTCTATATATATGAGCTTAAGAAGAATGGTGACCTCGATGTTCAACAAATTTGCTCAAGCGACAATGTGGCTGACTTATTCACAAAAACATTGCTGACATCCACATTCAAAAAATTAGTGCACGATGTTGGGTTGTGTCGATTCAAATATCTTCAGTGATTAACATCGATGGAGTAGTTGTACTCTTTTTTCTTAGTCCAGGTTTTGTCCCACAGGATTTTTCCGGCAAGTTTTTCATGAGGCAGCATTTTCTTAATACTCTAAAATTATAAAAATTAATTGTATTCTTTTTTTCTTTTCGTTTGATATTTTGTCCACTAGATTTTTTTCTAACTAGATTTTTAACAAGGCAGTTGTTGTATAAATAGTCATCAAATGGAGAGTGTTGTAAAATTATGGAATAATTGTTGACGACTATTTAGTTTTATCAGAATAATTAGATAAGTCACACTTGCTCTACAAGTTTATATCTAAATATGTTTGTAGCTCTCTTTGGAACCCTATAAATATGTGTCGGTTATAATAAAATTATACTTGACTTTGCATCTCTTATACTTCACTTTCTTCTTTCTTTACTTTTATAACAGCCTGCTCTTTTTTCGACACTACACACAGAGCTTGGTTCAAGTCGTTAAAGTTGCATGCCCGGTCCTATACAGCACTATACCCTATAAATATGGGGCCAAGACCAGGCGAGTAGCATTTACGAACCAGGCCAATGGACAGCCGGGCCCATTGACAACCCTAAGTTTTTCCATGACTACCCCAAACTTAAACTTGCATACAATATAAGATATCATATGTGGAAATTGTACCCATTACTGTGCATATGGAAAATATTTTTAAATCTACTTTTGAGGTGTAAATATTCTGAAACTACTAGGCAATAAATGTATATTTATGTATATTTATGTATATTTTAATATATTATGAAAATAGAAAAATACAACAAAATCTTTTCATCCCATCATTTCTACAGGCAGAACAGAAAACCCCAATTTTATTGTCAATTTTGCGACCCATATCAGATAATCTCCTAAATCTCTAGGGTTCTTGCAACGGGCAATCAATATCAATGTTTGATCAACATTTGATGAAAATGCAATTTAATCACTGAATCATTAAGCTCTCAATTCTAAATCAGTGAAACCCTAACGACCGATTTTCAGGGTTTGGAATTGGCATATAGAAATCCTACTCATGGATTCTCCAACTTGCAGATTGACTCGGTTGTTGTCAAAAAAAGAGTCGTCTGATTGTGTGAAGTAGCCCACATTATTATCCAAGCAAAACTTCATTTCTTTGGACATGTCCACTCTTTCAAAGGATTCAAACTCTGAAAAAAACATATATGCTCCTAACACTGGAAGTCAATAGAGAATGAGTACATTTCCTATGAAATAGTAGTCGAAAAATGAAAATGTCGGCAAACCAATTTCAGACAAGGTAGCCCAGACTTGTAGTTCGAAGAAGATGAACCAACCTCAGGTTTACGAAGCCCAGGTAAATCTATTATTCATTGTATGATAGAAATTATTAAATTTATTATGTGAGATATATTCATTTGCCATATTTTGTGATTTGAAATTAATTAGCCATATATGAGAGCTTTTGCTTTATATATGTAACATGCAAATTATGTTGCTTTACGATGGAAATTTTGTAACTGATTGGTTTTGTTAACTAACACCGGTTATGCTTTTATTTTAATTTCAGGACTGGTATTATATCATACACTCAAATGACATGCTTGGTGCGAGGATAGTGGTTTATGCACCAACGGATGTAATTTTGACTTTGAATGATAAGATGAATGAGGCACATAAAAGGCTTATTTGGTATAACATGTTGTTGGGACTTTCTTGATCTTAATGAGTTACATTTCAACATCAATTGATATACAAGATGTTGTTGATAGAGGTGAAGTAGCCAAAGCAAGATGAAATATGGTTCAAAATATCTAAGAAACTGTTGAAATTCTCAGTAGAGGAGTTGTGTTATTAATGGGTTGAAGTGCATTGGATGTGATGATTTGTCAAAGTCAGGGAGTTCGGTCTTGAGATTAAGATATTTTAGTCATCTAAAAGTATATACAAAACAAATGTCGATGATGTTTTTAAGAGTATGCCTGCAAATTCGACCGATGAAGATGTAGTGAAATTTGGAATTCTTTACCTTCTAACTTCATTTCTCTTCGCCACTCAGTACAAGAAACAAGTAACGGATGCCATGTTTATCCTCGTTGAATCTGTGGATATTGAAACATATGCATGGGGTAAAAGAGTTGTTCAAAAATACTTTTAGTTACTTGAAGATTGCAATGACGAAGCGTACGTATGACGAGAGCACGAAGAGGGATATATTCACTTACAGGCTATACGGCTTTCCGCTTGCTTTCCAAATATGGATTTATGAGTCAGTGCCATCAATGGACATAAAAATATGCAAAAGGTTACACCACATTTGGCCTCGTTTATTAAACTAGACCAATTCTGCTACACTTGTTACGGCTGCTCAACTGGAGAATCTCAACTTTGATGTTGCTGATGTATGTTAAATTTATTTATAATTTTTGTTATCTAGAGTTGATTAACACATTTTTGTAGTTACTTATTTTATAACATCTTCATTTTACTTGCAAATATGCAACTGAAGATTCGAGGAATTGAACCCAACAAAGAGGAGAGAGGTGCCTCATACTTGGCTGGACTTTTTCAAATCAATAGGGCTGCGCCAAACATTGACGATGAAGATGATTCCTCTAGTTAGATTGGGAAAAGGTTTCAATGCATCACGTGTGTTGAATCCTGGTCCATTTCAGGGTTGCAATGACTTAAAATCTGCAAAAAAAAATCTACATCTCAATTCATAGAGAACCGTCCCCTTCTGGCCTTTGCTTGTTTACTTTCGTCCACTCCATTGAAAGATTCTTCCTTGTATACTTTGAAGTGACTTTCTTTGGAGCCTACAGAAAATGTTAAAATATTCAGAAACAAGGCTATCAAATGGTCGACTGTGAAACCCATCAGGGTTGAACCCAAATACATTACCTATACAACCGCTTTTAACTTTTTCTTTTTGGATATTAAACGACAATTATATAATAGTTTAGTTTCAATTATTCTTTGTTGCTGAAAAAATTACACATTTATTTTGTAGGTTTTATATTAATTTTCACGATCTTGTGTCTAGGATGAACACAACTGCTACATGGAAAAATTAAATAAGATCATGATGGACATACGTCTGTGGAAAGATCAAATATTCTCTCAGCAAATTGATTTGATTTGAAGTATGAAATGAGGACAATACAACAATGTGTTGATAAAATTGGTGGATTTTTTGAGGAGTTGAGGGTAAAACTTTCTGGAAAGTTATCTTCTCAAGTTTCTCAAAGTCAAATTGTTCCCTACAAATCTCTCATTATTGACAGCGTTTCTGACCTTCACGACCATGAAAATAATTCTGATCTCCTTGATGATAAGTTCTACACAAACAATGTGATGGAACAGGTAGACAAGATAATTAAGAGTGTTGAAAAGTTAAAAGAATTGGATACTATAGAGGTATACTTTCAACTTACTATTTTATATCATTTCCAATATGATACAACCCCAATATGAAATTTTAATACTATGGTTTTTTCTCCTTTTCCAACGTTAAAATACAGATTAAAAGTGAAGGAAAAAATGTCGCTAACGATGAGGCCACAACAGAAATCTTGTTAAAGAGGCAAATAATACATGGAATTTTAACTAAATCACCTTACCTCGATGGAAGCCAATCTATAAGAAAATCAATATCAAGTTTTCGTTTTGATGCATGCGCATTTAACCCTAGTTTGGTTTAGCCTTTAATTGATGATGTTCGTTCATTTGATGATTGGTTTCATGATGGTTACAGATCTGATAATGTGTAAGACAGTATCCCTATCTTATATGTAGTGTTTACTTCGTTACTTTATCTTAATATTATTTTGCTAATGTGCAGAAAGAGAAAATTCTTGGTAAGGAAGATTAATATCAATTCCCCATTTTCTTTTGCCCCTTTTGAGGTCAGTGACAAAACATGGTGGTACGAGCTACGCGATCCTGCTCAGTCATTAAGAGACACAGTAAATTATTAACCTTGTTTTTTCTTGAAATCATTTATATTATTATTAAACCATTTAACATATCCCTTGAATCAATTTCTCAAGTAGAGTTCATGTAATTTTTACAGCATGTAGACGTATGTTTTTACTATCTTAGAAAGATGACAGCATTCAGAAGAGAAATTAGAATGAAGGTTACGACAACCAACTCATTTTTTGGCAACATGGTAGGGGGTATATATCCGGTTGTAGTAGAGGATACTAATGTGCTTGCTAGACAAGTCTTGATGCAAGCCATGCAAGCCATGGACCTTTGGTATATTTGACTCAAACTAAGGACTATATTAAAGGCATATGGAGGCTAGTGGAAGATTGGAGGGCCAAAATAAGCGTGATTCAAACTTTGGGGGACTAAAACACAAAGAAGGACAATCTTTTCTTGGGCAATCACCCAGGCAAAAGTGTGGACGATCGCCCCACACTAGATTACAAAACCAAGGGCAAATTTCTTTGTCTGGGCAATATTTCGGGCAAATCCAGAATTTTGTTCCGTTTTAGTTTCTTATTCCAATTAGAACTCTATTTTGTTAAGTTTTAGTTAATTTCCAAAGTAGATTAGGATTTTACTACTTTTACTATATAAATACTTCTATTTGTAGACAATTTACAACTTTGATTTATTGAGAGATTTAGATTAAGCGAGATCCACTTATTTTTTCCACATTCTTAATTGAACTAACCAAAACTTATCAAAGATTTCGCAACCCTTTATGGCATTCAAAACTTAGTTCTTTGATTCAGGTAATCATTGGGTCAAGTCATACGGCTTGATTTTAACTTTCTTGGGGTTCATATCATTCTTGGTTGTGGGTTCCGAGATTCAATTCTTCACAGGTTCGCATAAGTTGGTATCAAAGCTTTGACTCTAAAATCAGATTTTTTTTCTTTTTGTTTCGATCTGAATCATCTTGAATCATATAAAAAAAAATTCTTTCCTTATTCATCATAAGATTCTTTCAATTTTCTTGTTCAGATTCATCACATCGTTAGAATCATTCAATATATATATTTATATATTCTTGTTCAATCTTTCTTGCACAAAGAACATTCAAGAATTGTGTGGGCACGATTCATTAAGGCACCAAAGCTAATTCATTTCTAATTCTTGCCTTGTGATAATTTTTTTTCAGTTTCTTGCATTGGATAGCAAAAGTTAAAAAAAATTGAAAATTCAAGAAGCGTAGTTCTTTGAGATTTTTGTTATAATTGGCAAGAAACACACATTCCATATTGTCATCCAATGTTTAAGTATTCAAATCTTATTCATTTTGTAATTTTTCTTCTTGATCGTTCTTGTTGTCTTTTATGTCCTTATTCTTGTTCTTGAATATTGTGGAGACCGAATTCTTGACTGAGTTTAGTTAGTTTCTTAGAGAACTTGACAAGAAAAACAAAGAGAGATAAAATGTAAGAGTTGTGAGATTATTAGCAGAAAAAAGTCAAATAGAGTAAAACACGAGTGTAAACATGCGAGGTTAAATTTTTCTTTCAATCGTAATTTCTATTTTTTTATCTCAAAATGTCTAATAATGAAGAAACAACACCTAGGAAAGAGAACAACTAATTCTTTTTGTTAAAAGCCATGCAACAACAATTTGAACAGATAAATATTGTGTTTGACGAGATGAGGGATAGTAATAAAGAGATGATGGGTAGGATGAATAGGCATGATACTGTGATTACAACCTTACTAAGGGAGCAATAACACGGGATCCATAATATTAAGAGACAAGATAGGCGTGATCATAACTCTATGGTTGAATTTGAGGATGAAGATGATTATAATTATGTAGCTGAGATGGGTAGGATGAGGCGTATAGGACATAGGTGTAAAAGGGCATCTAGAAGAGGTGACAATAGAGGCCACGATGGGGTAGATACGAACCTTGGGAATATAAAAATGAAAATACCTTCATTCCAAGGTAGGAATAACCCTAAAGCCTATTTAGAGTGAAAAATGAGGTTAGAATTAATATTTGATTGCCATAGCTATTCGAAAGAAAATAATGTGAAATTAGCAGTAATTGAGTTCACTGACTATGCTATAGTGTAGTGGGATCAATTGGTGACAAATAGGAGGAGAAATCACGAGAGACCTGTAGAAACTTGGGGTGATTTAAATGTTCTCATGATGAGGAGATTTGTACTTAGTCATTACTATAGGGACCTCTATCAAAAATTGCAGAGCCTTACTCAAGGTTCAAATAGTGTAGAAGATTATCATAAGGAGAGGAGATGGAAGTGGCTATGATTAGGGCTAATGTTGAGTTGGATAGGGAGGCCACATTGGCCAGGTTTTTGAATGGGTTAAATAGGGCTATAGCCAATGTAGTGAAATTACAATACTATGTAGAGTTGGAAGACATGGTGCACATGGCTATCAAGGTAGAGATGTAATGAAAAGAAAATGGATAGCTAAGTTTTCTTCGGGATGTAACCCTCTTTGGAAACCAAATTGGGATAGTAATGATGCAAATAATAGGGCTATTTCAAAGGAAGATATCGAACCACCTAAGGGAAGAGATGATGCAACTAACTCAAGTCAAATTTCCAACCTTCTAAGAATAGGGATATCAAATATTTTAAATGTTTGAGTTCCGAGCACATTGCATCATAATACCTAAACAAAAGGGTAATGATTTTGTGTGATAATAGAGAAGTGGAGACTGAGGATAATAGTGATAGTGATAAGATGCCTGAGTTGAAAGATGATGGTGTAGAATACCTTGTAGAAGGTGAAGTTCTATTTGCGAGGCATGCTCTTCGTGCACAAATTAAGGTAGATGATTTGGAGTAGTATAAAAGAAAAGGTGAGATAGAAGAACAAGAAAAGAAAATGAGGGGGGAAAAATGAGATTGTAATTAGAAAAACTAACCATCCCCCTCCTCCAATTTGACTATTTCTTTACTATAGAAATTGGAGGACGCATCTTCAGATGAGATGTCTAGTAGGTTATCACCTATTTGAGACATTGCACCTCAACTTCACTTTGTACCTGGAGCTATTTTTCCAGAACGACCAGCTTATAGAAGTAATACAGATAAGACGAATGAGTTTCAATAGCAACAAATTGGAAAGAAAAACAGACAATAAACAGCTAAAGCCAACAAAGGCCGTAGACTCATCTTTGAGCTTGGTGATTGGGTTTGGGTGCATATGAGGACGGAAAGTGATCTTTATCCCTTTGATGCATGTAATGATTTGAGGTCGAATCTTTTTTAGGAAGGAGGGGATGATGCGAGCCATGTAAGCCATGGACCTTTGGTACATTTGACTCAAACTAAGGACTATATTAAAGGCATATTGGAGGCTAGTAGAAGATTGGAGGCCAAAATAAGCGTGATTCAAAATTTGAGGACTAAAATGCAAATAAGGACAATCTTTGCCTGGGTGAAAGTGTGGGCGATCGCCCTACACCAGATTACAAAACCAGAGGCAAATTTCTTTCGCCCGGGCTTATTTCGGGCAAATCTGGAATTTTGTTCAGTTTTAGTTTCTTATTCCAATTAGAAATCTATTTTGTTAAGTTTTAGTTAATTTCTAAATTAGATTAGGATTTTACTGCTTTTAATATATAAATACTTCTAATTGTAGATAATTTACAACTTTGATTTATTGAGAGATTCAGATTAAGTGAGATCCACTTATTTCTTCCGTGTTCTTAATTGCACTAAGCAAAACTAAACAAAGATATCGCAAACCTTTGTGACGTTCAAAACTTGGTTCTTTCATTTAAGTAATCATCGGGTCAAGTCTTGCGGCTTGATTTTAGCTTTCTTGGGGTTCATATCATTCTTGGTTGTGGGTTTCAAAATTCAATTCTTCGCGGGTTCGCATCAAGTCTCTTTATTAGAATATCTCTTAGGAGAATACATGCATTGTAACACACCTTAGGTAGAAATTGATCATGTGCTAATGCCAATCAGGATGGGTATTGATGCCCATTTGATACTTGGACACTTGGATATTAGAAATAGGTGTATAAATGTTTACAACTCATGCTGGAATACGGTAAGAGATAGAGAAGTCAGAGCAAACGTTCAACCTTTTACTTTTGTTATCCCACATTTGATGGCCAATATTGATGCATGGCAACTTGTGATCGTTAATGGTCTCCAACGTATTGAACCATTAGCTGTCAACTTTGTTCATGACATCCCTCAACAAAGTAACGAGTGTGTTTTTACTAAAATATATTATTCTTGTTTCAATATGTACTTCTTTAAGTAGTTAGTCATATTGTTAATGAACTTCAATTCTTATTTATGAAGGACCGACTGCGGTGTATTTATGCTGAGTATATCATAAATGACAATATACAAGGAATACCGAATCCTTTTGATGCTACAAGTGAGAGGACATACTTGGCATCCCTATTGTATAAGCACGTCATGCACAAGATGATCGAGGGCTACGAATCTGATTCTGATTTTCTTTTCGAGAGGGCAAGGAGGAGAGGAAATGAAGGCAGCTAAGAAAAAGTATCAAACTTATAATAAAACAAAAAACAAAAATTTTCCACCCTGTCATGTTGAAATTTTTGCGAGAATATAACTGAATATCAGCAATTAGGATTTAAGTTCAGCCTTGTTAGTTCTTTGTTATTTTCTCTAAAATCAGCCAACTTATTTAAGGTACCTTATATCTACTTAACATTTTTTGTCTAATAGTCAACAACTATGTTATTTTTGAATTTTTACAAGGTGACATAAGTGATACAATTGTCTAACAATTAGTAGCTTAATTGTAGATTTTTTTTATTAGTATATTTTTGTGTTTCGTTATTAGGAATGTGGATGAATTGATCATTACTTGGCCATCGTTATTTGTCTGGGGATAGTAATGTAGTTGAAATTGATATTTACTTAAAGATTTTGATCTCAGTAACTTTGGGGATATTTATACAAGTTAGCATTGTTAAATATTTTGTAATATCAATTTTTGTTATATGTTATTTGTTGATTTTGATTGTTAAATAGTTGCATTTGAATCTAGACAATATATATGGTGAAACTGAAATATAAGAATCAATATAGGTGTTACAAGTCAACAGCATTGTTAAATGTTTTGTAACATCCTTTTTGGTTATATGTTATTTATTGATTTTGATTTTTAAGTATATGCTAGTTGCATTTGAATCTGGACGGTCTATATTGAAAGTGTTTGAAAGCCAATGTTGCATCAAAGGGTGAATTCCCTGTTTTCAGAGCAAAAATAGATTTCACAATTTTCAATCCATCAGATTATCATTTCCAAGGCTATCCTCATCATATAGCCAGCAATTACATGAAACCGAAGAGTTTTGGGTTCTTTAAGACGAGAAACAAGTGCACTCACATGGCTGTTAAGAGGGAATCCCTGATCTAAATGAAAAACATAGTGCACTTGGAAAATCTTATCTTTCTCATAGCTCTTTCTGATATACATCGGATCTAAGATCGATTTTGCAGTCTAACCTCGTTCCTTAAGCACACGACATTTTTGGTATGCTAATCTCAATTGTACAGGATAGGATTAAACAAGCCGTGAGTAGATTAATGAAGACCGACAACAATTACGCGTGAAAAATGTCCATCTATTTATTAGTAGATCGATGTACATGGTGTGATGAAGATTCGAATACAACAATTAGTACACGAGTTTGCTTTTGGTGCACACTTTGAGTCTCCTTGCAAAAAATAAAATAACTACAACATACCACTGCCAAGTTAAGGGCTCATTTTGTAAAATTAAGTAGCACTTTACTTTGATTATTAAGTGTTCTGGTGTTTTTGTTAAGAAACAAATAGACTGGATGGAAAATGCTTTGATGAAAATGCAATTCAATCCTTGAATCATTAATATTTTCGCTTATGAATTCAACACTGAATGGGGTTGCAATTATTTGCATCATTCATAATTTAACTATTGGAACATTAATTTAAAATTTTTGTAAAAAAATTAACTATAACACATCTGACATATTGTTCAAAGTGAATCATAGCCAGTAAGTGATGAACTCTATTGTTTTACCCACTTTTTGTTGATTGCTTTATTCATCAACAATATGTGTCGTCCACATCTCATACACCTTATGACAATATTTCATTCTCCTTCCGATTGGTACCTCATTTCTTTAGGTCTTCATGGGTATTTTGGAAGGATTAGGTGCTAAAATTACCACTACCTCTACACTTTTTGGCACTATCCAATTAGACCGGTCACCGAGTGTTACAATATTACTAACATATGCTTAAATATAAGTTTCTTTTGTGTTGTAGGAAGAAAAATATTTATATGTTTCCATTCCATGTTTACTAATAACAGACAAAACATGTTCCATCTACTTGAAATTTGTTACATGTGCAATGGCATTTTTTCATGTCGACCGAATGTTGTGTATTTTCATCGCTAACTTGATATAGAACGTTGCTTGAACTTAATACGTGCTTATTGGAACAAAATTGCAAATTTAACTACTATATCAAACTCATTCTATATAATTCAAATAAAATGTTTGCATTAACGAAAATGCACCATTACTTTCAATTTCAGTACATTTTTTGAGTTCACCCTCAACATATTCTCATTTTTTGTTGCAAGTCTTATAAATGTTGAAAGTGTCTTATTTTGATTTTTGTACAATTGCAAGATGTTCATTAAACATTCCAGTATTGTAACAATATGATAATTTTTTACCGACTTTGTTACAGCGTTCACCGACTCAATATATTAGATGTCATCGTACAATACCAGTTAATTGGCATGTGTGCTTGGACTACCTATAATATTCTATATTTTTTTCCTATATAAGAAATTGACAAATTCGAATCAAAAGTTAGGAAAAATATATTTTCTTCTAATATTGAGGCTAAAATTAACTTACCAGATATGGTCATATCTAATTGTATATCGTATCTAATTGCTTTATTTGGTACTCAAATTCAGATACTATGTATGATCTAGCAGCTGTATTAAATGGCTTTGTAATGTGTTTAGCTACCTTTCCAAATTGTCCTTTCACATTTTACAACAAATGATAAGAACAAAATCTATGCATTACATCTAGGTATACCCGATTGATTGCATTTTCTATACTTATATATTTGTATGATATTATACACATCTCATGTCGTTCTCCATAAGCTTCCTTGAACCTCATTAGAAACTATTCTCATGTATTGTCATTCTCGGCATCACCTATCCCAAATGCGAGCACAAATATATTGTAGTTTACATCTTGAGTGCAAGCGGTGAAAAGTGTACCACCGTAACGTCTAGTTAAAAATGTAGTATCGACAACAACCATAGGTTTGCAATGTTTCCAATCTTGTAACGATGCTCCCAAAGCCATGAACATATATTCAAATTGATTATCTGCATTAGTCTTAGTTCTTGTTATGGTCCATGGATTTTTCAATCTCAACATTTATAAATAACTAGGGAGCTTGTTGTATGTATCTTCTAGTTCTCATAATATTTTCTCCAGTGCACATTCACGGGCCCTCCATGCCTTTCCATAACTCAACGTCACACCATATGTCTTTGACGCATCATTCATAATGTCTCGTGGAGTATATATAGTTTTAGCATCTATGTACTTGTGTTTAATGCAATCCGCCAATAGAGAACTTGTTGCCTGTCTATGATTTCCCAAAACGAAATTCATTGAACATTATGTCCATTTTTTACATACCGTATCTTGAATACATCTGTGTCGCCTAGTCAAGAAGCCCTAAATTGCCATATGCAATTATCATCAAGATATTTTAAGACACATTCTTCTTAGGCAGTACACCTTATACTACAAGTTGTTATGCATAGCATATAAGGATAAAGTCTTTTTCAACACATTTTTATCTCGAAAAATCCTCCATGTTAAAATGCCGTCAAAGTCGGGTTGCACAATAACATTGTTGTCAGCTTGAATTTCAACTTCTGTGAACTCTGGGATTGTTTCACATACACTAGAAGCAAAGCTATATAGATAACACAAGCTGTTAGATGAGTTCTTGAATAATGATTCAGAATTTTTGTATTGCAGCAGTAGTCTTTCCATTTCATGATCACCCGAATTATCCAAAGTATATATTGACGGAATATTTTCCAATGAATATGTAATATCAATAAATAGAGGGTAACTTGTTAGATGCTGATCCTTTGTTTTAAGCTCTAAATAAAATATCAATGTGTTATCATTCGTTATCTTAATTGAATATAGGCACCCAGCTACTTCATACTATATAGATATTAAAATATTACCTTTATCGAGCTTCAAGACGGACATTGTCAAAACAACGAGATCTACATAAGTACAACCTATCATAACAAGTATTCCAGTACTTTCTCCATTACAATTGATGAAAATATTTATGTTTTCCATACTTGTTAATATCACGTCAATAAATCAAATCATAATGTATTAATTCTAGAGATTTAACAACAAACATCAAATGTAAAGTTGAAAATAAATGTTAAAGTATATTAACATAAATGTAACAATGATAACAAAGTTTTTTTCCTTAACAGATTGTTAAAACCCAATGAAATTTAAAAGTTAATGCAATAGATTTAGATAACATTTACAAGGAAAGATACTTATAGCGACGATACAATGTCGCTACTACTAGTTCTAGAAAGTAGCGACGACATTGAAAAATCGTCACTATATTGTATAACTATTTAGCCACGAATTGTTTAGTCACTATGTTTCCAACGTCGTTTGTTACATCTATAGCGACGACATATTATATCATCACTATTTCGTAAATGGCGAAAACTATTCGCGCCATTTTTGTCTATATATAAAGACGACACATGTTGCTACAATAGAGTTGTAGCCGTAGTACGAAGTCAAACGATACAGTGCATCGTAATAATTCACCTCGTAATATGTTTTTAAGACTACTGAGACGACATAGGTCGTTGCTTTAGAGTTATCAAATTGGCTGGAGTATTAGTGCATGTTTCTTATCTATAGAGACGACTTACTAACTCTATTGACGTGACATTGTCACCGCTTATAGAATCTTCTATTTTAGTTCTTCTTCATCATTCTTCATCACTATATTTCTGTAATTTCTATCTTCTATTTTAGTTATTCTTCTTCATTCTTCATCACTGTATTTCTGTAAATTCTATACATCACTGCGACAAAAAAAATAATCTTTTTTATGTATAGATATTGATAAAAGTTGGACAAAAATTAAAAATCGCACAAAATCTCAAGATTTTTGGAATGGTTTAAAAATATTTATAAACAGGGCAATGCCATTCGTAAACGACAAGAGAATAATTAGATGTCTGTGCACAAGATGTTTAAATGGTTTCACGCATCCATTGGAAACTATTGAGGCTCACATATTTCGTAATGGTTTTGTAGAGAGTTATGTAACGTGGATTTACCAAATCCATGGTGAGACCGAGGTTCAAACTGCGAATGTGTATACACAGAATGAGAGAGCGGGTATAGAGGATGAGATGATGGATGTCATGGACGACATAGTCGGTGATGAGCATGCTGGTACAGGCACAAATGGTTACTATAAAGAATTGTTTCAGGCTTTGCATTCAAAACTATACCTAGGAGTTTCATTGTTTTTGTCCTTAAACTTTTTAGTGAAGTTGAAGCATATTAAGGTTGTGAACAAATGGACAAATAAGTCCGTCGATAATCTTTTGAAGCTACTGAAGTTATCTTTTCCAAAAATGAACATCATGGACTCTTACTACAAAGCTAAGAAAATGATGATGAAGCTTGGTTTGAATTACAAATCTATTCATGCCTACAAGAATGACTGTACACTATTTTGGGTGAGCATGCTGATAGACAAACTTGTCCAATCTACTAGGAAAGTTGTTGGTTGCAACTTCTAGGAGAGTGAACGGGAAGAATGTTTCGTATAAGGTGTTGTGATATTTTTTCTTGACCTCCAGATGAAAACGTCTGTGGATACTACAAAACCTATGCGGTGGCACAGTATAGGAAGGTATATAGATGAAGATAAAATACAGCATCCTGTGGATGGAAAGGCGTTGCGGGAATTTGATAGAGAATATTCACTATTTGAAAGTGACATCCGGAATGTCTGGTTAGGTTTAGCCGCAGATGGATTCAATCCATTTGGTAACATGAGCCAGACTTAGAGCATGTGGCCAATTGTTGTAACAGTTTACAACCTGCCACCTTGGTTATGTATACAACCCAAATAACTCATGCTTACTCACTTGATCCATGGCCCTAAAGTATTAAGTAAGGACATTGATGTATTCTTATGACCATTAGTAGACAAGTTGAAGGATTTTGGGCCAATGGGATTGACACGCGTGATGCTGGAACCAATAATAGTTCGATATTTAGAATGCATGTAGCGTTGTTGTAGAGAGTTAACAATTTCCCAGCGAGGAGTAGTCTGTTTGGTTGGAGCGGTTAGGGGTACATGGCATGTCGTACGTACAACTAGGAGATGCCTTCAGTTCGTGTGTTAGGTAAGACAACTTGCATCGGTCACCGGTGGTTCCTACCATCTAGGCATCATTTTAGGAGCAATTTAAACTTTTACGGGAAGACGGAGAGGCGACCTTCTCCTGTCAGTTAATGCCTGTAGACATTTTAGCACAGTTAAGCCGTGTGAGATATAGTATTCCAGAAAAGTACCCTAGCTACAGGGGCGTTAGAAAGAGGAGAAGTGAATACGAGCTGAATTGGATAAAAATAAGCATTTTCTACGAGTTGTCGTATTGGTCTGCTACTGAGCTAAAATATAACATTGATGTCATGCACATAGAAAATAATATTTGTGATAGCTTGATCGACACAATTTTGGACGATCCATTCAAATTAAAGGACACGATCAATGCCAGGCCCAATCTGATGCAATTAGGGATAAAAAGAGAGTTGCACTTGTATCAGAACGAGAATAGGTATATGAAGAATTGCACAGATAAAAAGAGAGTTTCACTTTAGAAGAATATTGCTCCTAATGACAGCCGCATTATTTGGTTGAAGTCACACAATTGCTACATTATCATGCAAATGTTGTGCTAGTCGGATATCAAGTGTACTTGAATAAAACTATTTCCACTACAATCATTGTGTACGTTTTTAAGCAGCTGTGTGCGAGAAAACTAAAGGTTAGCGACATGATGGCTGTCCATGATCACCTGATACTCATCCTCTGCAAGTTGGAACGAATCTTTTCGCCATCCTTCTTTGACATCATGATTCACCTTGTAATGCATTTTCCCGAGGAGGCAATCCTTGGTGGTCTGGTATACATGAGATGGATGTATCCATTCAAATGATACCTGAAGAAGCTTAAGAACTATGTCAGAAATCGAGCTTGGCCCAAGGGTTCAATAGCTGAAAGGTATGTGGTTGATGAGGTGTTGACCTTTTGTTTAAGGTATTTCGAGGACATACAAACAAGGTTCAACCGACCCTAGAGAAACGAAGATGTAAGTGTTCTAAGAAGACAACTTTTAATTTTTCTATCGCAGTGTCGCCGAATTGGAAAGAAGACACCAACGATGCTTCGTGCCGATGTTCGAAATCAGGTAATGTTTTACATCCTCAACAACTGTACAGAAATTAAAACACACTTGAAGTAAGACCACATTGTTAATAATTATTCAATTCCCTTCATCACCTTGTTATTTTAAATGAACTAATTAGTTGATCTTATATCCATTTTACAGCGACCATAGGTAGGAGTTATTGTACAATGGCTGCCCAAACATCGACCAGGTGCATATAAGAGACTTTCATTGCTGATTTTACAGGAAGGTAAACGAACAACAATCAATCCCATTTCAAATATATGCACATTTTTCTTTTCTGTAACATTTACTAAAACCAACTTTCACTTCATCCAGGTATATGCTCTGCACCAAAGCAATGCCCTTCCAGTTTCTCATGAGTTGTTTTCGTTGGCTAGTGGATGTTACACACAGGTCATGTCTTACACAACCTTTGTTGTAAATGAAGTTTGTTTCCTAACATATGATCGTGATGTTCGAAGAAAAATGCATAATAGTGGTATGTTTGTCCTAGGGAAATAGGGGTGAAACTTACTACGGATAGCTGCAAGAGATACTAGAGCTACAGTTCAGGTAAGAACTTTTAGTTTTTATGTTTCGATGCAAATGGTTTAGGTATAATGGCAGAATGGGAGTAACTGAGAATAACATTACCAGTATTGACGTTAGTACAGAGGCATACAAGGATGATCAGTTCATACTTGCTACCCAAGAACAACAGGTGTTCTACATTGAAAATCCTTCTCAAGGTCTGAACTGGCAATTTGTACAAAAAGTCCATCACAGGAGCACGTTGGACATTATAGGATTTAACGTCACTGAGATAGACCTCCTGCACAATAACAACTCTTCTCATTTTTCTATGATCGTTGATGTTGGCAACTTGGAGCACATGTCCTTGCACCGGGACGATGGCAAAGCTGATGAGATAGGAGCATCATTTATTAAGGGAGTAGCGTCTGACACTGCAGGAGATACATCATTCATTGATGATGATGTTTTGGAAGACGATACAAATGAAGAATACGAGGATGAAGAAACATGCAGTGAAAATAATGAGGACTACGGTGAGGACGGTGATGATCAAACATATGATGATAGTGACTCAGATTGAATGTTGTTGTTCATCACTAAAGTTTCTTTTTGAAACTTAAAAAAATTTGTAATTAATAAACTTATTTTATTGTTCATTATGTTTGTAGGTAATTTTAATCGTAATTGAAATTGCTTTATCTAGTATTGTTATTATTTGAAAAAAATCATGTTATCCTATAGCGACGATAAGTGTACACATATAGTGACATCATGTCGTCGCTATACGTGCTAAATTTTTGGAATAAAATGGCGGCACGTTTTTAGCTCGTGCACCAAAAATTTTGAGAAAAAATATTATCGTTATAATGTATACGGACGACTTTTGTCGTCGCCATAAGATTAACCCTTTTAAAGTCTGCAAATCACCTTGTTCTTCCTCATTTGTTCTTCCTCTTCGACTGATAATCCACCATAGCCGCCAAGAAGGTTCGCCAAATTCGCCAACCAACTCCCATTCCACACACCGCATCTGCCATCATTGTTGCCGCCAAGTAAGTCTAATGCTGCCACTGATTCCAAGTTCTTCCTAGACCTTAAAGGGTACATAAAAAAAACCCATATTGGGCACTGCTCAATTTTTCTATGAATTTATTTTGGAAAGTTATTGTTCTAATTGGGTTTGAAATTTTCTTTGAGAAATTAAGAATTAGAATCTGCAATTTTGGGCACAGCTCAATTTCTCCATTTTTTTGTTTTATTCATTACTGCAATTTTGGGCATTGTTCAATTTCTTCTTTGATTTCGCTTGCAATTGTTATCACACTCAATTTTTACGTGGACAATTTTGGACACTACGTTGTCTGCCTTTATTTGAGAGGGAGGTAGTGTCACTAGAGATAGAGGGGGATGGCTTCAGTTTAGGAGATTGGATTGGATTTTTTTCCAATGGTTTGGTTGTTTTAGGAGATGATTTGGGGGTTGTAGTTGCAATTGGTTTTGGCACAGGATAAGCTGGCAATGAAGAGGAAGGAGCTTGTGTTTTGGTTTTGGGAGATTCAGAATTGGAGAAGATGGCACTTGAACATTTGTAGAAGTTGTTAATGGTGCTTTTGGGATAGGAGAATTTGGCAATATTTTGATGATTGGGGATTTTGATGCAGAAGTTGTGTTTCATTCTCAACTATGTTATGAAATAAAATTTGATTATTGATTGAGTGATTGAAAAATGTTATTCTCCATCTTGCAATTCTGTTCTAGGTTTTTTTTTCTCAATAATAATAATTATTTTTTTTTTACATTTGACAAACCATAACCTAGTATGTGCTAAAGGTAAAAGATAAGGATTGTTCATGTAAAAATTACTCAACATCAGATAAAAGAAAAATAAAGGGATACAAAAACACACAGATATGTAATCAACACCAATATACTGTCATGCATTTGAATGAACTGAAGGAACTACAACTCAAATTTTTTATTCTCCTTTAAGGAATAGTTTAGTATCGAAATTATTTTTATGAAATTTTCAATAAATGATGGAGAAATAATAGTAGAAAGAAATGTAGAATTGGTATGAGTTGTGCACGGGCTACTCAAACTCAACTTAATGATGGTGAACTAACTTGTAAATTGACTAATGTTTTATTTTGTTAGTTGCTACTATGGCTGACGTCATGTCGCACGAAGGTGATGATGCAGGCGATCCTCATCATCCGCCACCCCACAGGCTACATATGTCCGGTGAGTCCGATAAATATTTTCTTTTGATATTATTTATTTTGTGATTTTTTCACAGTCACTTCATTATCGTTGAATTTCTGATCAAATATATCATATTTTTTCTTTTTCGGTGCCGTTGTCTAAGCGATGGGGTATCTCTTGAGGTATTAACCTTGAGAAGGTTTGGCAGGCAAACGAAAAGAGGCCACTTTCCATCGCATTCGACAATGTCGAATAGAAAATGCAGTTAATCGGGAATAACGCTAAATACTTTACGCGCTTGGTTGGGAACCAAGTGAGGTTCATCGTGCCCTCTTGCCACCCTTCTTCGACAGAGGTCCAAGAGGAGCAGCGGACACGGTTACGTAACATTATCAAAGTAATACATATAATTTTTTCATGCATTAACGAATATTGTTCCGATGTTGTAGAGCTACTTCGATCTTTAAGGCGATCGGTCGCCTGATGAGTACCGATCGGTCTGTGCCGTTGTAGATCGCCCGACAGTTGATCTTTATTGCGATTACAAACTAAAGGTACATAATCACTTAAAAGAGTACGAGCCGAGCCGTCCATACGGCGAGCTATCCATCGAGGAATGACAGAAGTGTATTGACTTCTTCACAAGTCCTAATTTTGTGGTACATACTATCATTTAGTTTTTATGTTAATATTTCTAGAAACTTCATAGTTACGTAATTAATAACTTTTTATGTCTCCAGGAATGATCGACAAAGAATAAGGCCAATCAAGATAAGGCTAAATACCTTAGCGTGCATAGGTCGAAGAGCTTCTCTACCACGCGTTACAATCAGGTAAATTTTTATTTTCTTATTACACATCTTCAATGCGTCACATATATATATTTTAACTAAATTTCACACTAAATTGTTATAGAAGGATCCTGAGACCCAGCAGTAGCTAGGCATTATTGAGTCTTTCTGGACTTTTCACACCTTTTAGTTTGGCAAATGGGTGAATCCAGAGACGGCTGATGACTACGTGTGGAAAACTTACATTTTAATGTTGTTAATGTTATCTCACATTTTAGTATTATTTATTATTTATTTTTTCTTACTAAACAACATAAACTTGTTGGGGAGGGGGGGGTGAGAGAGACTCAACAAACCCAGGTTGTCTCTAGTGGCACATTGGTTGACTAGCGCACTATTGCGAGGAAAGTTCTCAACAAACCCAGGTTGTCTCTAGTGGCACATTGGTTGACTAGCGCGCTATTGAGAGGGAAGTTCTCAGAGAACGACGAGGACATGTTCGTAGGGTTGGACGATTTTCGAAGGGCATATCTCATTCTCTGGATTCGACCGCTGCATCGAACGCCCCATGAGGAACAACTAACCAATTTTCTGAGGATGCTCAAACGATGATCCTCAATTTGCAATGTATGATTCCCAGCTCCGCCGAATGGAGAGGACAATTGCGTGTCTTACAGCAAATTTGCAGCAGAGATTACCGGAGGTTGCTAGAGGATGGTGAGGAGGTTGACGAGGACGAGAACGACAGTAGGGGTTTGGAGAATCCATAGGATTTATATACAACTAAATTGTTTATATTAGTTTTAAGAAAAATTAAAATATTTATAGCGGAGACATTATCGTTGCTAAAAAGAAAAATGCGTGACAACTTTTAGCGACAACACTATATATGAATCATATTGCGATGATATTGTCGTCGCTATTAATGATAAGAATTCAAATCTGATAGTGACTACAAAGTCGTCGATAAAATATAATCTTATAGTGACGACGTTAGTGATGATTTAATCATCACAATGGCCATAATTTTGAGAAATTGATCACGACAATGTAACGGCGGCGATAGTGTCATCGGTATAGATTAAAATGCATGTAGAAAAGACATAATGTCGTTGCCAATTATCTACAGGCATTAATTTATTGAGACGACTTACAACGACGACAGTGTCATCACTATAAAAAAAACGACAACTACTCATCTAGTAGCGGCGACATTGACCTCACTTCCTGTAGTGAACATTTCTACACATTTTGTAACATCCCTTGCAACAGATTAATAACATTTCGTAACATCAAGCAAGCAAAGAGCTTGTTAACATTCAATGCTACTTAACAACATGCACATCAATTTTTTTAAAAAGTAACTCAATTGAATGTGTAAAGGATATTTAAGATTAAATGCAAAATAACATCACGCACAACAATTTGTTAACAATGAACTCAATAATTTCTATCAGAAGCGCAATAGATATTGTAACATCACATGCAACAGATTGTTGAGACTGAATGCTAAAATAACATCAAGCGCAATAATGTGTTCTCAATGAACTAAATGAATTGTATCAAAAGTGCAATTGATATTTGTAACATCAAGTTGAACAGATTGTTGAGATTGAATGCAAAATAACACCACGTTCAACAATTTGTTAACAAATTGTTGAATTGTATCATAAGCGCAACAATCTTTCAACATATATGGCAATGTAACAGCAAACAAAACATTTTTTGTTGTTCAATTTAATTCGAAATCAGTGCAAATGATTTCAAGGATCATAACAAACAGATTGCATTATTATTACTAACAAACGCAAACATCCATTGCAACACATTACATTATTCTTAATTTGGTCCTTCACATTAAATCTTGCCGGAATAAATACACCAGGCAGCCGCTCTTCGATTGAAGACTCGTTTTTGGGTTTATTGTATTGTGTAGGGACTTTGCAGCGAGACCTGAATTTTTTGAATTAAATTGATGTCTTCTGCACGAGAGAGATTGTATAGATTAGGAGAGATTATGATATTTATTTAAATATTGAATCCTAATCAATATGGTAAATGATGATAATTAAGGAGTTTGTTACACTAATTAAATCTATTGAATTATAAATAAAAAAACAGAAAAAATCGGACAGAATTCAGTATTTGTAGAATAAAATTTATGTAACAGTTTTTATATAAATACTAACATAATATAGCTTATTAGTGAAAATTTCTCATATCATAACCATTGTTTTTTCTCGTCCTAATAGAATATTTGGCTAAGCCTAATTTATTTGTAACTACTTTTAAGTAAATAACTAAATTTAAGAATTCACAAATCATCTTGTAGTCAAATTTATAATTAAATAAATTAGTTTATTTTGACAGTAATTACTTATAAGTTAGAAAAAAAATATATATCTAAAGTGTTGAAAATCAAACTTAATTACTTATAATTAAGTTTGACTAACTCATAATAAGCCAACCTATACGTGCTCATATTATCATCAGTTCATCACAAAAAGGAAATGAAAATCTGTAAATTAATTAGGCATATCTTAGAATCGAAACAAATGAACTATGAACTATACATATAATATATACATACATATATATATGTATAATCTCATCTACAAAATTCATAAATCCTCATAGCTTCCTAGAACATCTAACTCAGAAGAATCAAAAAACAAATCGGACGAAAAAATATCAGCAAATTGCTCTTCCAAATGAGAGGTGAATACATTGTCCATAGGCTCGAAAAAGGTCGAATCTGAACTGGTTGGCGATTCGCGTTGAGTCGAGATCGATGATAGATGATCATCATTCACAGACTTGGGCAGTAAACTTCCATCAGAATTATCATCAAACTCATGAAAATCATCAGAATCATTAGACTCCATAAACCTGGATACATCTGAGTGTCTCCCGGTGAGTTCTTGAACAAGGGACCGGAATCTCGTTGCGCTAGTCTTCACCTTCATAGGGCTTGAAATATAAACAACTTTGAGTGAATTTTTATTACTCCTCTTGCTTTTTGTCTTCTTCTTATGGCTGCTCATCTCTCTTGGAACACTTTGTATTATATCCATATTTCTAAAGGGAGTTGAAGTTTTAGGGTTTTGTCAAATATTAATCAGATTATATAGGTATGGAAGTGGGATTTCTTAGGGTACAAGGGTTTTTTTCTTGGAAGGAGATGATATTGAAAAATATGTAAAATTTGATTGGTAATAGGAAGGTAAAAGGAAATTGAGAAATAGAAGTTTCTATGAACAAGATATTACTTGGATGACCCGCAATGAAAGATTATGAGTTCCCCCAAGCGTTAACACATGTCGCAATTTGGTCCCCAATCTTCAAAACGTAGAACTTACGTCTCTAATCTTATTGAACAAGATGGTATTATCATTTTCTTTAAATAAACAAAAAATTGAATAAAAATCAAGAATGAAAAAATAATTTTTTTGGGATTCTCATTTTTCTTTTCTTCTTCATTCTTGCTTATTTATTTGAATACAAGTGTAAAATTGTTCACTGAGGGACTAGAGTGTTACTAAAATAAAATATTGAAGACGTTAATGCTCCATTTTGAAGAATGGGAACCAAACAAGTGGTGCTATTTTTCCAAAAATATAATATTGACTTTGATAGATAGGTAAATATATAAGAATCTTGATAATTCACACGTGGGCAGTCATTGATGACTTGGGCAAGGAAAACTTCTGGAAGATATGTGGATATATATAATTGGTTTGGTAGTGGAAATATTGTATGGTTGATGTGTGGCGGCTTAATATTCAATGTGGAATAATTTGACTCTCGTACGGTTTTTGATTAAAACTTCTAAGCAAGCACGTTACTATGACTTTTGTGGTCATCATTACTTCTAGAGTTCGATTATAAAAATTAAGAATTAGTTATTTATTTAGTTATAAGTTCAATTGAAATTTGAATCAAATCATCGGATTTTTGTCGTTGTTTTTAATTTAAAATTATAAAGTTTTCCTTTTTAGAATTGATTCAACCTTAGCATGCATTGAATGCTCAATAAGGTAACCATCGTTCTTAAATATGAGAAAGAATATTCAAGAGATTTTATAAATATATAAATTATACCTATAAAACTAGATATAATAATTTAGTTAAAATTCAAGTCTGTATTTTATTATAACGATTGACTTCTATATATATATGATTTCAATAAAAGTTACAATTTGATCAAAATACAAATTTATAGAACATTATTTGCTAGATGATAATCATTAATTATATCTTTAATTTTAGAATAATCTCCATTTGATGACTATTTACATAATATCTGCTTCGTTAAAAATATTGTTTAGCAAAATCCCAATAGAACAAAAATACCAAACTAATGAAAAAAATTATCAAAATTTGGAATAATCAAATCTTGCCTCATTAAAACCTAATGTAACAAAAACCTGATCGAATGAACAAGAGTACAACTACACTCCTCGATTTCAATAAATAAAAATCCATGTATCGAGTCATCCATATCTCGTGCGTCAATATCTTCAATTCCACCATCTTTTTAAAACTTGTATAAAATAATTCTGATGAAATATGTTTCATATTATTATCTTATTATACCTTCTAAGCAATACCATCTTCATACAAGATATCCATCTATCCCTGATTGATTTATTGTAGTCATCGTAATGGTCTAATGCAATTACCTTGAAAACATATCTTATTGTTGTTCCCTCCACGATATCGTGTACAATTTGTAATACACTAGAGCATAATCATATAATTATGTTGAAGGTAAACGTATTGTAAGTTATGGACATTCATAATTATAATATTTATAACACTTCCTTTTGGATGTTCTTTACACAAATAATATGTCTCGTTAAACCTTACTAGGAAAAATCCTAAAAAAGGAAAAATGGTACATAATTCTTTTGAATACACTATGAAAAGTGCTTCATTAAAAACCTTACCAAGAATGGGACAAAATATCAGTCAAGAAAAAAAAAGTACAACACATATTTAACTCCTCTACACGATAATATCACTTGAGATATGAACTTTGATCAATTAAGTTTCTCAAAAAAATAAACTACATGCTTCCAGAGGCGGAGCCAGGATATGGCAAAGGGGTAGGCTAGGGGAATGGGAGAATCCTCCCTCACGGGGGTTCGGGAGCAGCGCACCCGATTTTTTTTCTCTCAAACCACAATTACTGAGCCCATTTTTATGAGAACCTAATGTTTTCAAATAAGTCATAATCCTTAAAAAGCTTACAAGAAATCATTGCACGAAAATATTTAAGATCTAAAATTAGTTAAAGAAAGTTGTGCCCAACGATCTTTTACAACTGTGAATTTTTCTATAATATAATCAATATCTATGTTATTAACAAGGTCTATCTCTCAACAAAAATTGTCATATGATCAGCTAGAAACTCGTTACCCATTTTACTTCGAATTTTCGTCTTCACATGTTTCATTGCTGAAAATGCTCTCAATAGTTGCAGTAGAAATAGGTAATGTCAACATAAGGCGAATCAATGTAGTTATCATCTTTTAATCCTCCGACCTTCCCGTTTCAACCAACTTCTTGCATAATTTTGATAGTGTAGGTACTTCAATTTGAAGATCATGAACTACATCCTCACGAGAATATTTCAATTCAGTTAACAAGACATTCTTCTCTTGTCATTCAAAATTAGGATAAAACTCCATGCAAGCACATAAATATCATTTGCACTAAATGATTCAAATGAATTTTTATGATCCAAAGCCACACTAAATTTAAGGAGTCGAACTGATGTCTCATTAAATCTTGTATCCAACTCTGACAACTGAAAATCTATGACTTCATTGAAAATACCAAAGTGATAATGATGCTCAATAGTAATTTTCTTGCGACCACGACCAGTATTGCTATCTAGGTCGAGTATATCAATGTCATGTCTTGAGAAAAAATCTTTCACTTCCTGAAGCAGTTTTTCCCGACCTCTTGAAGAAATGTTTTTGCTGTGGAGACATATCTCATAGCAGCCAAAATGTCAACAGATTCTTTTTGAAAGGTTTAATAAAGAAAATCAGTGATTCCCATAATTGAACTTATTAAATGCAAGCCAAATACAAAATCAAAGCTCTTGATGTTTTCACAAGCACCACGAATATCCGCTCGAGCCTTTGGATTTGACAGTTGCCAAGAAGGTCCACAAGCACCTTACAAGTTGCAGCATACATATATGTCATACTCTTAACAGATTCATAATGAGAACTCCATCGAGTAGCTCATGATCGCTGCAAGGTTGTCATCTGATTAGCCCCTCGTCTAGAAGATTTAACCATATTCTCAATTTTTATCATCCAAAAACGCATTCTCCGGTTGCTAACATGTTCTCAATTTCTACTATTTGGATAGCTTGTAGCTCAGTATTGCGCTTAGCAGAAGATTTAACAATATTAATGACATTGTCTGATAGAGAAAAAAGTCCCAAATAGGATCACATTGCTTGGTTGCAACAACTAATGTCATTTGCAATCGATGAGCAAAACAATGGACGTAGTACGCATATGGACAATCATTAAGAAATAATGCATGAAGTCCATTCCATTGGCCACGCATATTGCTAGCACTATCATATCCTTGACCTCTCAATTTATGAACCTGGAGGATGTACTGAACAAGAACATCATATATCTCTTTTTTAGTTTCTTTGAAGAAGTTTCACTAACACTTTTGATAGCAAAGAAGCATTCTGTTAGAATACCTGCAGTGTTCACAAACCTCAAGATAATGGCCATTTGCTCTCGGTGAGATTTATCTTGTGCTTCATCAACAAAAAGAGAAAAACAAGCATCTCCAATTTTCTCACGAATCATCTGACGCACTATGTTGGCCATAATGCCCAAAATCTCCTTCCGCCCAAAAGTAATTGGAATTTTTTGGTGCATTACCCAACACAACGTTTCTAATATCTACATTCATTTCTTCAAATACATCAATCAATTCGATTACATTTCCACTATTTAATGGATTTTTAGATTCATCGCGACCTCTGAAAGAACACCGCTGCAATGCTAGCCATCGAACGCTTACAATTGATGTCTTTAGCCGCAATCGATTTTTCTCAACGTCCTTTTTGCTTGCCCTATAAATGACCTTATCAATATGTTGAGCCAATCTCATTAAATCTTGAGCGTTTGCCACACACCTATTATGAGGTGATGAAGTTGAAGAACAACATGTAGAAGAAACCCACACTCCTTTTTCTGAACTCTCTTCCAATTATCAATTCTAGTACTTACTAATGTTGAAAGAGAAGCCTAATGTCCATCATTGCCAAAAGAAAGCATGGAAGCAATAAGCCATATGTGTTGAAGGGCGAATACTCCAACAACAAAAAAATAGATTAAACCAACTATATTGCAAATAACGAGCTTTATCTTTATACTTTCTTGCTTTATACTATCAGGGTTTAAGTTGATAAGGCCAATTATCAAATATGCCCGTCTAATGTCATCATTTTTATCAAGAGGATAGTCATATATGTTATTCTTTTTTCTAAATCCTGCTCAATTTCGGAAGATAGAGTTGGAAGAGATTGTTGATTTTCATTTAGAAAAGATTGTTCATTTTGAGTTGGAGGAGTATGTTGATATTCATTTGAATCTTCAGTTGGTGTATCTATTTTTGGTTTGAAAAAAGAATGCAATGTCATTTTTTCTTTCTTCGTAGGAGGTTGTTGTGCTGCCGTTGTACATTTTAAAAAATCAATAAATTCCACAAAATTAATTATACAAGTAAATTTTAAGTGAAAAAAATCCTAAATGAGAAATAAATGAAAAAAAATAAAAATAGACATGACAAACTAAAGATTGTAATTTTAAACTAAAGAGATATATTGAAATGGCTAAAATCCCTATTTAGTAGTGGCAAAACCATTTGTCTTGACAAGCTCGTCAAGACGATTCCAAAAATATATTATAATAAAAAAATTGAGCCCGTATGCGGATTCTATGTCTGTTTATTTGAAGACATATATGCCATCAACTTCTAATTCTCAAATCCAAACAAAACAACAAAGCAAAAAGTTCATACTTCCAGTTCTATAATCATCAATAATTCAGCACAAAAATAAAAAAATAGGGCAGAATTTCATCAATATTCAAAACTGAAAATATTAGGACAAAATTTTAGTACAAACTAACAATGAAATTAGGCTAACAAAATTAGGGTAAACAATGAACTTGGTACAAAAATAAAACATCATTCAAAATGAAATCAAATCAAATGCCAAGTTCTAAAATATGAAAATCTGGAAGCCAGGCGCCTTACCTTGTACAAGTAGTGTCGGTAATAAAGAGTAGAGACTAGGTGATAGGTGACAGGTGGCAAGTGGAAGTCGGCGGTGGACATAGGCGGGCGGACCAGGGGCAACTAAAAGTCGTGGACTACGGAAAGGAGATTCGATTTTGGTTTCTATGTTTGTAAGGCAGTGACGAGCTTTAGTTTAACACAACCAGCGAGACAGGGTAGGGCTGGGCTGCTGGTTTAAAATGGACTTGGCCACTGGCATAATTTTTTCTTTAACTTCAACTTCTGTTCTAGGATAGGGCTGGGCCGTGGCCCAGTAAGGCCAATCACTATCTCCACCCCTGTATGCTTCAGACATATTAAATCTTCTACGGATTTATACACATAGTATTATTAGCCATGTTATATATAAGTCTTTGCGAAAGTCGTTATGTTGAAAAGTCGTGTATTATATTTTACGACTTTATTTTTTCTTATTTCTTTTTTGCACAAGTACTATTGAGTTGATACATTTAGGTGTTCGGACTGCAAATCAAAAAAAAAAAAAGATTTGTAGTAAGTTCATTTTTGCCTAGATTGTGTCTTTTTATTTTTGTCAATCATTTCTACATCAACATTCTTCGAGATCTCTTCATTTTCCATATTTCAAGTAGTTGAACCTCTTGTGTGGTTTTACAATTAGTTATTTCTATATAATTTCCAAGAAAATAGGGTTCCTCAATAAGACCATATTTACTATTTGCTCTATTTTTCTTTTGAGATTTTTTTATTTGAAATAAAATGTCACCATGCTTCGGGTGTGTTATTAATATTTTAGATATAATGTTATCAATCCAAGTTGAAGCATTTACTATTATCATAATAGATTCGATTAATCTCTTGGGCCAGTAAATGAATCTCTCAATTATATAACTTACAAATTAATTATTTGTCGAATTTCTAGTTCGTATTATCTTATGCGAGGATGCAGAAAATATATTATGATGCATTTTCATGTATATTTTCAGCTACTTAATTTCTCTCATCAATATTGAAAAAATTGTCTTGTCAAAATGACAGTCGGCAAACCGTGTTATAAAATATCATCCATTAAGGTTTTAAGATATTTTATAAGAGTTCAAACTAAATATGTATCCTTAGCATTCTTTAATGTCCATTAGGGATGGCAAAAAACCAGTCCTCGACCCGCTCTGCCTTGCCTTGTCCCAAATTCTCCGAACACACCCAAATTTTTTTATTTATTTTAATTATATGTTCTAAAATTTAAATCGTATTTAAAAAAAAATTAATATTAAAATTTAATTACTTAATTAAACACGACAGTAAATGATAATTTTTTAATCCACCCCCCCACCCACCCCACCCCACCCCACCCCACCTTCCCTTCCAAAAATCCTCGATAGTGCGGGGATGGTAATGGCTACTGTGCCCCCGTCCCGCACCCGTCCCATTGCCATCCCTAATGTCCATATGAGTATGCTATAGTAGACCAATTGTACATATATTGCACTATCAAATTTTATTAGATAGGTATTATTAGGCTCTAATCATAAGTCCACTATAGAGGGGATAACTTTGATGTTGGCATGATGCGTATAAGTGTTGTTGCATATAAAATAACTTTCACTAGCAAAAATGAGAAGCACTTTGTTCTCAATAGTAATAATTTATAAATCAATGTATAATTTGAATATTATGCATTAATTTAAAATTTGAGCAACTAATCTCACAAACTTCAAGTTGGGAATATATAATAACACAATGTAATTATCTAGTCGATACATCTATTAGATACAAATAATATAGAGATGGTAAACATGAATGGTGGTGGGGCCTTATACACCAAACTAAATAATTTTCAGAAATATAGGAATTAAACCCCAAATTTAGTTAGTGAATGTGGTTTATATATCATGAGAACAAGCAACGCATGAGGATTCATTATATTACAAAATCTTCTGGTTTTTCAACAGACGTTCTCATTAATTATTAGCATCATATTGATCTGGGATGGTCTAACTGATAATACCAATTAATAAAATTTTGAATTATTGAATTTCTGGTTCAATACAAAGTATCAAATATATTTTTCATTTATTTGGTGAACAAAGGTCAGACAAAATATGAATACACGTCATTCTTCTGTAGCCACATAACACTAATTTCAAGGGATGATGCCTTGTGACGCCCATGTTCTTGGAACAGGTTTTAAGGACCAAACACTATGTGCCAACCTTTACCTATGGAAAGGAGTTTGAAATTTCAGAGCTCCAATCGAAATGAAAGATGTTCTCGGACCAACAAAGATAAGTAAAATGCACGTAAACAAGAGAATATACCGAGATTGTCATGGGTCCATACTCTACAACCTGGTAAGCATAAAGAGAAGAAAAATCTAAGGTGGCAAGCAATGTGACAAGATCCTATGTTCTCTATCATTTACATTGCGGGGAAAGTGAAAATTCTATGAATTAGATTTCCCATCAAAATAATGCTCAATATACAAATAATGCTTTCAAACTGCACCTCACATAAGCTTGTAGGAAGTCCGTCTTTTCTCTAAGATAAACGATTAGAGGAATGTTTCCAATAAAAATGGTTTGTTCTTGCAACAACTAAATCCTTGGCTTGATTGTCGATAAGTAAATTGATTAAATAAACTAGATCATTAATCAAATAAAGAAAAAGATATAATACCCTAGAAAAAAAGTTCCTTACCTAACAAAAATGGCAAATTGAACTAAATTTCATAAAATTAGCTTGTAAATCACATCTTTTATAAGACTAGGTAATATGATATTATTCGAGAATTATCATATATGAAATAATGAAACGTTAAAGTTGTACTTCTTTAAAAGTATCAATACTCTTATATTAAACAAATTAATTTTCTGATATTATAAAGTTGTGCTTTTTAAAGAGTAACAACACAATATTTATGATATGTATAAATTTATGTTTCTTTAAGAGCAGTCATATAATATTCGTTTAATTAAGTTGTGCGTTTTTACGAGTAACAACATAATACTCTTTTAGAGTATTTATATACTTGGGTTGTACTTTTTCAAGAAGACCAACGAAATATTCTTCATTTTTAAGAATTGATGTTTCTTCAGGAATAATAACACAATAATATTTTGGAATATTGGTATGTAATAATTAACAATATTCAAACAATATTTGTCTACTATTTATTAGTATAGAAAAAAAAAAGTATAATCAAAGATGATAGTAAATAGAATACTAACATTATCCATTCACAGAAAATAAATATCACTTTATTGACTCAATTGGCTTAATCAATTTAGACATACCACATAAGCACAGATAGACGGAGTTATAAAAAACCATCTCCAATACATGTTGATAAGGACTCTGTCTAGCTGATGTGGCGCACCAAAAAATAGACTTCGTCTAAATTTAGACGGACTTCTAGATGGAGTGACTCAACAAATTTAAATCAAACTCAGCATTTTATTAAAAACAAAAGTCGGACAAAGAAAATTAAAAAAAAAATTAATACCACATAAGTGATAATATTAGTTTAAAACTGAACTCATTGGAGATGAATTTTTAATTTGACCATCTATTCAATAGACGTAATGGAAGTTCGTCTATTTTACCTTTCACATAGGCTTCAATAGACGGAGTGCATTGGAGATGCTCTGAGAGTTACAGTCTGATCAAGCTACGTACTTCTAAAGTAATTAGGACTATTTGTTAAGTATCTTGATAAAACTAAATAATCATTTATCATTATTTATTTACAACAATTACAATATACCTTTTCACTATATATTAACATGTTTTTCAAATATAGTTTTATAGTCTAGTTAAATCATAAAACCTAAGAGTATGCTTTTATAAAGAAACCAAGCGATATTATCTGATCGGAGGACCTGATGAAGTCAATATAAAACTAGCCTATCTAGAGTCCATTCCATAGCCACTCGGTCAAAAAACACTGTGGATGATCCAAATCAAATGATAGTTGGTGGGAACCACTTCCTTTGGAAAATTGCACAATTGGGTCATAAAAATCTTGAAGAAACTTTGCAACCAGCGAGAGTTTCTCAAAGAGATCAACACAATTGGGCAGAAACTTGAGAAGGCTTGTGAACGCCCTAACCTGGAAATCAAGTACTGACACGACCTCAAAACCTGGGATTGTTCAAGAAGAATAAGTATCATAAAAAAAGGTTTAAATTCTACAGCAAAAGGTTCTCCAACTCCTATCCACGAAGAAGACGGTTCTTTAAAAGGAAGTTCACTAATAAGAAAAGAGACCGATGTTTTATCTGCAGAAAGAAATGTCATTTTGCTAAAAACTGTACCAGCCAGAAGAAAGAAAAGGTTCTTAACCAGATCTGTACGACTACACAATTTGACCTTGAAGAAGCAGACCTTGAGTCTATCTTCTCTGAAGAAGGCGAACAAACCACTGATATGGTCTTTGTTCTTGAAGCAAACTTCATTCTGACAGTGGAAAAGATTCTGATGAACTAAGTGACTGATATGGTATCTACACTATCAATCTTAGTCTTCAAGTCCCTATGATTAAGATTAAGATATTTGCAGGAAAGTACGAGAGGCCAATCACTATTGCAGAACTATTTGACACAAGTGCAGCATGCTCTATCTTAAACCCAGCTGTCCTTCCGGCAACCATGTGGAAATCTCATCAACAAATTTTCCAGGTAGCAAACAATGAATATTTCTCCACGGAACTTATTAGCAAACCAGTCACCCTCCATTTCTTTACTGATTGCAATATCTCACATAGAATGCTTGGCTCATCTTTACTAGGGAAGGATATTGTCATTGGTTTTGATGTTATTCAACAGCTCTGGGCAAAGAGATTGATTCCACTACCAAAGGGACTCAGATACAAGTCCAATTACCTACATTGCATCCAGCCAACCACATATTTTTCCAAAACAAACCTTCATACCATTACAGATACACTAATTCAAGATTGTTGTGCAAATCTCATACAGATTTCCTCACCAAATGCACTCACCCTTTATGGAAAAACCTAGAATTCTTCATATCTCTACCTTTCAAGCGAAATGAAGACATCAATCCCAAAAAATCTAGCCCTATTGAAGTAAGCCCAAAGCACCTCCAGTTAGCAACAAAAGAACATGCCCAGCTACAAGCTGAGGGTCTCATAGAACCTACTACTTCTCAATGGGCATGCCAGGCTTTTTATGTCAACAAAAAAAGCGAACAAGTCCGAGGAAAAATGAGCCTTGTCATTGATTATAAATCGCTGAACCACTTTCTTGCAGATGACAAGTTTCTCTTGCCAAATAGAAAAGCTTTATTTGCAAATCTATCTAATGTACGAATCTTTTCAAAATTTGATATGAAGGCAGGATTTTGGCAGCTCGGGATTTTGCCTAAGGAAAGGCACAAGATTGAGTTTTGTATACCAAACCACCACTACTAGTGGACAGTTATGTCGTTCGACCTCAAAATAGCTCTATCCCTCTTCCAGAAGGCAATTACCAAAATATATCATCCACTGATAGACTGTGCTCTGATCTACATTGATGATATCCTCTTATTTTCTCAAGATGATGAATCACATGCACATTTATTGTCTAACTTTGCAAATTTAACCAAAAAACTTAGAGTCGTGCTTTCCTAGAAGAAAATGGTTATTAGAGTCCCAGAAATAGACTTCTTGGCATGAAGATAAAAAATGGCTAGTATTCTTTACAGCCTCATATTGGACAAGAACTCTTAAAATTTCCTAATGAAAATCTATCTACAAAATAAGTCCAACAGCTGCTTGGTATTGTAAATTATATGGATGATTTTGTTGATCATCTCTCTTCCATCATTAAACCACTACAACACATGTTAAAAAAAGAAGCACCACAATGGTCTGCCCCCCAAACTGAAGCAGTCTAAAAAATCAAGCAAAGAGTACAACAACTACCAACCCTATCTATTCCTATTGATGGAAAAATAGTTTTACAAACTGATCCAAGTGACCTATACTGGGATGTAGTCCTCTTGGAAAAAAATAATGGAAAACGTACTATCTGCAGACACAAGAGTGGATCATTTTAGTAGAAAAACATTACCATTCCACTTTCAAAGAAAATTTGACAGTAAAACATGGCATTGAAAAGTTCCAATTCCACCTCATTAGCCACAAGTTCCTTGTTGAAATGGACATGTCAGCAATCCCAAAAATGCTGAATTTTAAACAGAAACAAATCCCCAACTCTCAATTATTCAGATGGGCTAAATGATTTTCTAATTTCGACTTTGATGTCAAACATATAAAGGGTCCCACAAACCTTATTCCAAACTTGCTCTCTCGAACAAAACCACTTCCTACCATTTTCTTTATTTGCATGATGACGTCATTCTCCCAAACCTCTTCAATTCATAACTTCCTCCCTGAACTCCAGGACGTAATCAGAAATCGAACCCTACAATCAAGGTCCAAAGAACTCATGCTTAAGTACCAGTCCATAGCAATAAGACAATATGGCATTCACCTCATCGGCGGCCTTGGTTTCCATTTAGATTACCCTTTCCTAAATCTATTTTTCCTAAACCTCTTCAACTAAAGGAAATTTTTTCAAAAGAGCTGCAAATTTTCTTGTGGTAGCTTCTTGAAATACACAGGATAGCAATCTGCTTCAAAGCTGATGAAACATACACATGGTTTTGTGATCAGAACTTTGGAAAGCCCATCCATAATACATTCTAGAACCAAGCTAAGAATATTTTTGAATGGTTTTATCTAGTTACCCACTGGGCAGACAAGTTTAGAACTTTTGCTTTAAAATTCAAAGATCTCCGAACTTCCTATGAAAATGTCTATGTAATTCTTGTTTTCCAAAGACAATGATCTTCAACTGAATTAGGGTATTATGAACATTTCTCTCATGTCAGAAAATATTAAATTCATCCGTTCAACCTTCACAGAGATTGGAAAAAGTATCCACAAGAATTTAGGACATTCTAGTGAAAGATGGCAGAACTAAACCAAACAATCCTCCTGAGATCTGGCTTAACATAAATGATGATGACCACGGGAAAGTTTGCCTTTATCATATGCTAAAAGAATCCAACAAGACATACAAGCTCATATACAAAGTCTAAGTCACATTTATAATTATTATCGAGTTCTTCCTTCTGATGATTATAATTTTGACAACTCCTGGAACCAGTTGTATCTTGGAAGACCAACGTAGAGCTTAGGGCAAACTTCCAAGTATTTAGAAGACACCCCCGAAGGTCAACAACTCATAGAAAGATTGTGAAAAATTCTAAATGAAAGTGTCCTCACAACTACTCTCAAACCTGTTCCTCTGAAAAGTACAAGTTCGCAGTCTAGGAAGAAAAAAGCAAAAGGAAAAGAGAAGGCATCCACAAGCATAGGCAAAGAAGAACCATCATGGTCCCAACTCCAAGATTCTCAAGATCCATGGGATTATTATTTTTTATTTCCATAATCCAGAAAATATTGAAAAACTTGAGCAGCAACTTTAGGAACACAAACATAAAATACAAGACATGCCATGGTGAAAACAAGCTGGACTCCCATCAGACTCAGATGACACGGATACCCCAAGATGGGCAGCAAATCTGGGCACCCCGTGACTCACGAGACTATCTTTTTAAAAAGTATTTTTTATGTTGTAAAATAATTGATGAAGTAATATTTGCTTTATCAAAAGTTATTTGTCTGTTTATGTAATTATTGTTTTCATGTCATGTATGCTTTTAAAAAGGTGGATTATTGTGTCGGTCGGATAAGATATTGTATTAGGCTATGTGTCCAGCAATTTGTAGAACTCTTATCTCTATATAAGGAGACCTTTCCTCAGTTGTAAGGCATATTTAGAAGAAATAAAAATCTTTGTTTCATTATCATCCTCATATCATTCTAATTCTTATCATTCTCTCTTAGTTTCAGAAGACTGTAATAATCTTAAGATTGATAATAAGCATAAGAGTTGAGTAGTATCTTTTTCGAGCATGCTTTGCAGTTGCCTCTTTGAGGATTCTCTATAACAAAAAATAAAATCTTTACCACTAACCATAAGATCTGACACAAAAGTTTGGTAATACTTGTGGCTTTTGAAAGTTAGGCCTGCAGTTACCTCTTTCACGAACTCTAATACTGGTAGTTTGATGATGATATGTTATTTCAAAAGTCAGGCCCGTTGATGCCCATGTCATGGAAAAGTGGCTAGAATACTAGAATAATAGTATTATCATCACACTCTGTATTATGCGTAGTGGCCTTAATACCGGAAGATAGTGTTATCACCACAATCCAGCTATTTATGGTATCAGAGCCATGTTGTTTTCTTATGCTTATTATCTCGAATAAGATTATACAGTTGGATAGAAACTAGAGGAGTATCTCTCACCATGACAACAGATGATTCAATTTATCTTGTTTATCCTCATCTTTATCCTTTCGAATATCTAATACTTCTAAGGTAGATTCTTTATATGGAGTTTCATATCTGTTAGAATCTGATAAAGCCCATGTTACTGATCTTCCTCTTGTAAATCCATAACTAGCATACACTAAACATTGCCAGTCCTTCTCCAAATCTATTCGTACTCTTATTTCTCCATCTAAGTCATAGATTAAATAGTATGTCCAGGCCTCTAAATTCAACCAACATCTCTTATCAGCCAGAAAGAACAATTTGTTACTCTCAAATTACCTTCTCACCTTCCAAAGGTTTGGTTGATAGAAGGATTTACCTATATCTACTTTGGAGCTGTAAGATTTGCCCTTACCCTCCATGGTCGAAAAGGATTCTCAGCAGTGTCTAGAGTTGCACTCTCAAATATTAGGTTTGCTGGCTACCAGACTTGTATTGGCACAGTTCAGACAACCTTAAATACGGGCACGATTCTTGTAACCATGTTTCCAAACTTCAACATGCAAATATCAGATCCACAGCTTCCATTGGCTTAAAAAATCTAAGTCCAAATTGTTGAAGCAGTTTCTTCTACAGTCACATATGCCGCTACCTTCCACTACCAGATGGTATACAGAGTACCAAATCATTCACTCAATTTTGCTACTCCTCAAGACACTGATGATGCCCTCTTCATCCAGATGGAAACAGATCAACCTAGCTGTACCTATGTCCAGAGACAGATCTCCATATCTAAACATCTCAAGAAAATTCCTAAAACATAGGTCAATTGACATAGATTTTTCAACTCTAGAATCATAGTGTTATTTTCCAGAGTTTTCAACTCCGGACTCATATTTTAGGAATTAGCTTGAGAGTTCAGATCTAGAGATCTGTCTCGAGACATAGGTACAGCTAGGTTGATCTGTTTCCATATGGACGAAGAGGGCATAATCAGTGCCTTGAAGAGTAGTGAAATTGAGTGAATGATTTTGTACTCTGTAAACCATCTGGTAGTGGAGGGTAGCGACATATGTAATTGTGGAGGGAATTGTTCCAACAATCTGGACTTGGATTTTTAGAGCCAATAGAAGCTTTAGATATGATATAGGCATGTCGAAATTTGGAAACATGGCTACAAGAATCGTGCCCGCATTTAAGGTTGTCTAAATTGTGCCAATACAAGCATGATGGTAGTCAACAAAACTAGTATCTAAGAGTGCAACTCCAGACACTGTTGGGAGTCCTTTCTGACCATGGAGGGTAAGGACAAATCTCACAGCTCCAAAGTGGATATGGGTAAATCCTTCTGTTAGCCAAACCTTTAGAAGGTGGAACGTAATTCGAGAGTAACACATTTTTCTTTCTCAGTGGTTGGTAAGAGATGTTGGTCAAATTTAGTGGCTAGACTTACTCTTTAATTTGGGACTTAGAGAGAAATAAGAGTACAAATATATTTGGAGAATGACTAGCGAAGTTTAGTGTATGCTAGATATGGATTTACAAGAGGAAGATCAGTAACGGGGACTTTATCAGATTCTGACATATTTGAAACTTCATATAAAGAATCTACCTTAGAAGCATTAGATGTTCGGAAGGATGAAGACGAAGATGAATGAGATAAATTGAAAGTTTATGTTGTCATGGTAAGAGATCCTCCCCTAGTTTCTATCCAACTAAATAATCCTATTCAAATTAATAAGCATAAGAAAACAACATGGTTCTGATACGATAAATAGCGGAAGTGTGGTGATAACACAATGTGATAGATGTAGTTCACGTATATAGTTTGGTGGAAGGACAAACAGTCACACTTGAAATTCTCTTTTTAAAGCATCAATTGTAATGTGTTGACGGGGATTATATATTGCGATTAATGGATGTCTAATTTCTTAAATTAAATTAGAAAATAATAATAAGGATAGATAAAAGGTGTCTCAACGAATAAAAAGAGTTTAAATTCTAAGTCATTGTCAAAGAAATTAAGGAACCTTAGGTGGTGTTCTCTTTGCGTTTCAGTTTTGTGTTTTGAGTTTTGAATTTATTTTGAGTTTTGTGTTTTGAGTGTATGTTTTGAGAATGTTGAAAATACGTTCTTTTTGTCATTCTTGAAAACTGTTTCTCAAAACAGAAAATTGAAAAGCGAGTTTACTTTGCAATTTTGAGAAATGATTTTGTGTATTATTTTATTCAAAAAATATGATTATTCAATAAATTTTCATAGTTTAATGCTAATATAGTATGAAAATTCTAACAAGATTATTAATTGGAATTAAAAATAATTAAAAACTTGGTATTAATTGGAATTAAAAATAATTTAAAAACTTGGAAATGTGCGGGGAATCTATGTTTCATAGCTATGAAACCTCTTCATTTGGGAATAAAACTGAATTGGATTTTCATTTTTCATTCATTATGTCTTGATTTATTTTCATCATTTGAAATGGATTTATTCTTAAAATGACTTAATTCTAGTATGTTACCCAAAATTTATATATATGAAACATTTTCAGTTGTTATTCAATAAATGTTAGCTATAAGTGTTCTCGTTTCATACTTGTGAAACTCATTTTTTTTTCCAGCGTAAAATTAAAAAAATGCCACAATCAGAATTCGAAACGCATACCTAAACAGCCAAAACGCGCGTTTTGTTCATTTTGGAAATCACCGCATTTTATTTAGAAAACGTCCAAAACAATAAAATCATTGTTTTCCATTTCTTTTGTAATTTTTTTTTGTGTTTTGAAAAATGTATTTTTGAAAATGGCAAAGAAAACACGTTTTCACTATTTTCAAAAACACAAAACAGAAAATGGGTTGAAATGGCAAAGAGAACAGGCCCTTAATGATTCCACGCATGTATTAGTATTATAAATTGGCTAGGTTTTCGAGTTGTACAGTTTTCTTAGGGATAGCAATAGGCTAGGCGGGACTGGTCCTGAGTGGCCTTCTCTGTCGCTACCACTTTCAAGATTTTTGCGATGCAAGAATGGGACTATGTCGTGCTCGAGTTAAAATATCCCCATTTCTCCAATTTATTTATTTATTTATTTTAAAGAAGAATTAATTTTTATAAACATAAAAATACAATAAAAAATAAAAATTCAAGCGGATTCGAGATGAGGACTATGTTTTCCGTCTCCCCCCTTTTAGAATAAAACATTTTGTCATCCCCAAATGTTCTGGGACGTATTTGTGATGTTATCTCGATCTTTTCCATTTCTAAAATTAAAATTTGAATAAGCAACAATTCATATTTGCCCTTTTTTTAATATGTTTTTTTGTAATTAAACATAACTATTTAGTTTAAAATGTACAATGCCAACTTGTATATAATCAAGGCAATAGAATATTTATGAGCTAGGAACCTTAAATCCAATTACCTATTCTTGATTGGGGGATGGAGTATGGAGTAAACATTTATATCTATTACTATTATTTATGTCAAAACTTGTATTTAGGGAATGTAAAATGCTAGGCCTTCTCTTTCAATACTTCATCTTGACACTTTACTGACTTTATTATTAATTTTTATTTCAGCAAAGGAACAAATTGTCAATTCTATGCAGAGATACAACCATGTAGAAACGGTGGGGGCAATTGACCCAAGCTCTGTGATAAGTGCATTTTGTGCACTTATTCAGGCCTTAAAACCAAGTTTTTATTCTGTTATTTTATTAATTTTCTACTTAGTTTATTGTCTTTTCTTTTCTATTTCAGTTTGGACTCATTTATAAGCAATTGGAGAAAAATGGACGGAAAGAGCAACAATTTGGTGAAATCGACAAGAAAATGACAAGAAGTTAGGGTTTATGAAGTGAATATCAAGAGCCAAATATTGGAGGATGAGGAAGAATAAAAAATCAATAAGTTTAAGGTGTGTTGGAGCGACAATGAAGATTTGAAGCAAATGATCAAACACCTGAAAGCAAAAGAACTGAATTGAGAAACTACCTACCGACTCATGTGGAGAAATTAAAGCACAAATTTGGGTATTAAATTCTCCACAAGGAAAATTATATATCATTAAAAATATTATTGAATTATGAGTCCAACACTTTTTACGGATCTCAATTTGGAGTTTCCTACAAGAAGTTATGGCCGTTTGAAAAATATCCGATCAGAGAAAAAGGTTAAAGCAGGGTGATCGCCCGACACATACTTTTGGCAGCATAATGGTTTTTCTTTGTCCTGGGCAATTTCCTGAGTTTGCACTGGGCGATCGCCCAGTGTATTTTCGATAAAAACGTAATTTTGTTGCCTTTTTGAGTTCTAGTCCAATTAGAAAACTTTTGGCCCACGATTTTAATGATTTTTTAGGATCTTTTGGGCACAATTAGATAAAAATAAATATGAGTTATTAACTTATAACAAAATATCCGGATTTGGAGAGAAAAATAAGAGACGAATCAAGAAATGAAGATCAAGATTTCATCTTTCAAGAATTCAACGAAAATCAAATTCAAGATTTTATCTCTCAATTATTTCTTTATATCCGGGTGATGGCTTCCAAATTTTCTCTCTTTATTTTCTTATTATTAGTATGTAGGCTAAATCTTTTAGTGCTAGGATCATGATGAAAATTGTATCACGATCCTTTAATTCTTTGAACCTAGTTTTTTATATTAAAGCATGTTTTTAATTCTGAATATTTGATATTGATTTCTCTTCATCTACAATTATGTGCGCAATAGTTGTATGATTCCTATGGCTTATTTTACCATCGAGAGATTGAAAATAGATTATATATGGTAGAGTCCGATAGGGGATATAGATATAGCGCAATGCTTTACGTGATCTTTAAGTATTCACAAATTCTAATGCATTATTGTATATTCGCATCCGTCATAGAGATATAGTCGGGTCACGTATAGGGATATGTTTAATTCTACTCGAGAGAGATTGTTAGACAAGTCAGAAATATTGATCTTCATAATTAAATCATGTTATCAAATTCAACGGTTCGGGTTAAAGGAAACTGTTATAAGTAACAGTAGATTCGGATCCTAGTACGCTTTTCTTTTCCTTTCTTTTTCAAAGTTAAAATTATTCTTATATAATTTAATTTCTTATTTGCTTGAATTATAATTATTTATTATTTATAGTTAATACTCTCATTAGTTTAAGAAACAAATTTTCAAAGTTTACAAATTCAATTAAGGTTAGTATAATTGACATTGAACTATCTAAATCTCTGTGGGTACAATCTTGGACTCACAATCTACTTTATTTCTTGTGTGATGTGTATACTTGCGAAATATTAAACACATAAAATCGCTAACAAGTTTTTGGCGCCGTTGCTGAAAATTTAGTTTTAGTTCTTTTTCAGTTATTTTAACACTAATTTGAACTTTATTTATTTAATTTTTTTTATTATACTATTTTTTTAGTTTATTTCAGTGTTGGATTTGTCTCTTTTCAGACCACAATACAAGATGGAAGACCAGGAAATTAATGATAACAATATGCTAGTTGGAGACTTTATGACTCTGCAGATCATCTAGGGCCACACTAGCATTGATGAGGACAACATGTTTGTTGGAGATTTTATCACAATACACCAGGCTAATATAGCAAGATATGATGCAACTTCTAAGATTGATGAGGACAACATGCTTGTTGGAGATTTCATCGCAATGCACTAGGCTAATATATCAAGATATGATGCAACTTCTGAGATTGATGAGGACAACATGCTCGTTGGAGATTTTATCGCAATGCACCAGGCTAATATAACGAGATATGATGCATCTTCTGAGATTGATGAGGACAACATGCTTGTTGGAGATTTCATCACAATACACAAGGCTAATATAGCGAGATATAATGCAACTTCTGAGATTGATGAGTACAACATACTTTTTGGAGAGCGAAGTCATCCAAATTTCTCTTGGAGGGATAATCAAAATAATATCAGACCACAGGGTCCTCAAGTTCAGCAGCCAGAGAAGAGAATATCATTAGAAGAAATGTTAGGTAAATTCATTGAGAAAACTGAACAGCACATGAACAAGATAGAAACCACTCTTCAAAATTAAGCCACTTCAATATAGAATTTAGAGACACAAATGGGTCAGATAGCAGTTGCTATATCAGGCAGAGTACCAGGTACGTTGCCAAGCAATATAGAGGTGAATTCCCAAAAACATATTAAAGCTATTACTACTAGAAGTGTGGTTCAATTACCAGAAAACTATGTAAAGAGGGCAGTTGTAAATAAAGAAAAGGTACCATCCACTGATGAGGATGACGTGGAACAGACTGAACAGACAGTAGATATTAAAGAGAGTTCAGGTGCACCACAAGTTAAGGCAACCGTTTCTATCAAACCATATGAGCCTCCGATCCCATTTTCTCAGAAATTACAAAAGCACAAGTTAGACAAGCAATTCTCTGACTCACATCTTTCTTCTAAAATTGATTTTGTGATCAAGGTCGATGAAGAAGTTAAATTTTTCATAGTTATGTTCGAGCAAGGTGCTAAACTACAATCATATTTTTATGAGGAGCACAAATTCAATTTTTTGAGGATAAATAAAAAATGGTGCAAAGTCAATAGATTCAAGCAAAGCAAGCCCTCCAAATTTAAAGTGCCCTAAAGCAACCAGACAATAAGTAAAAGCTAATGACTATAAATAAGCGTTTAATAGGAGACAACCCATTTTCTAACACTTTTATTTACTTGCTTTATATGTAGTAGTTTAAGGTAGATTAAATAATGCATTAGTTCTTATTTCATTTATTGTTTATTACACTTATAAAGCCTCACCATGTCAACTGTAGGATGTCTCACTTTGCGAGCCTCATGGATAATATCCATGACATCATCTTTCGACCAAGAGTCCCAGCATAACACCCAGTCCACTTCAACTAGTGCGTCTGATCAACTCAAACCATCTTCTCCACATCTATCTTCAGGGAGTAAATGATCTCTTACATCTTTTATTTATGCTCTATTTTACTATTACATTGGGGACAAAGTAATGTTTTTAGTTTAGGTGGGTTAAGTATCAGGATACTTAATTAATGAATTTTGTATTTGCTTATTATTCGGGTTTGTATAACTAAAATATTTGTTAAAAATTAAAAAAAAATTATTTGTCTAGTTATTGTTGAAAGGCTTACCACCAATGATGGCAGTATTTGTTCGAAATTAAGTACATTTTTAGTTAGAATATTGGACAACACTTAAACTGTGTTTTTACTTGAATACTTATCCATGTTAGACTAGATTAATAGAGCACGTAGTCACTTTTGACTTATCACTTATTAGAAACATGACTTGAGTGTATGGGTTGATATTACTGACTTAGAATTATTGTGAAAAATCTCGTTTCCAAATCTTTAGACTAGTAACCAAACTGTTTGAGAACAGTTTGGGGATGTTAAAGTTAATACATGTGTTTGTAGAATTTTGATAGTTTGGATTTTCTAGATCTCATCTTTGGTTGAATAGGTCGTAGTCAAGGAATCTAAACAGGGTACTACTCATTGTTAAAATAAATAAATAAAATAAAATAAAATATCTGACTCGAGCAATTAAGCCTGTTAGAGTATTTTAAAATATGGTGCCCTATGGTCATTTGACTTGGGAGTCATCGGCCCAAATCTCGCTACATGGGTCACTATAAAAAAACTTACATCATCACTTCTCTTTTAGCCTGTAGGACTCGAGCAATTAAGTATGTTAATGTATTTTAAAACCTGGTGTCCTATGGTCATCTGACTTGGGAGTCATCTATCTAAAGCTTGCTACATGGGCCACATAGAAAGATTATGGGAGAGAAGTATTGCACACAAGATGTAAGACTTTTTATATTAGTTAAATAAAATAAAAAGAGTTAAAAGTGCTCGGTAAAGATTGCTAGGTTAGGACCTCAGAGATTGAAGATGAGAATTTAGAAATCACTCACCATCCTAATTCTAAGAATACAAGTTTCTAATTTTTACCAATTAATTTGAAAAAGCATTGTGTTGATCAGTAGGTACCAAATTTGTTAGAACACATCGGGATTGAAGAAAAAGCATTAGAAATGTGATAATTTATGAGGGGTGTAAGAAATAAATGACTTCAAATGGTTCAAGATTATAAAAATATCAACAACACAATATTGGTTGTGATCTAAAAGAAGTGTAAGTTCAATATTTGGCTAATCACACACTCACTAAAGATCTAGTATCGGATAAGTGAAAATTTTTGTGGTGTTGTTTAATATATTTCTAAAAGTATTGCTTTATATTTGAACCTCGAGGCATATGGTAAGAAATTTAACATTAATTCAATTTCTGGCAATTCTCTTAGCTTAGTTTAAATTTAGATTTTAGTATTATTTTTATTTGAGGACAAACAAATGTTTAGTTTGGGGGTGTTTGATAAGTGCATTTTGTGTACTTATTCAGGCCTTTAAACTAAACTTTTATTATGTTATTTTATTAATTTTCTACTTAATTTATTGTCTTTTCTTTTCTATTTCAGTTTGGACACGTTTATAAGCAATTGGAGAAAAATGGACGGAAAGAAAAACAATTTGGTGAAATCGACGAGAAAATGACAAAAAGTTGAGTTTTTAAAGTGAATATCAAAAACCAAACATTGGAAGATGAGAAAGAAAATAAAATCAATAATTTTAAGGTGTGTTGGAGCGACAATGAAGAGTTGAAGCAAAGGATCAAACACTTGAAAGCAAAAGAACTGAATTGAGAAACTACCTACCGACACATGTGGAGAAATTATAACACAAATTTTAGTATTAAATTCCCCACAAGGCAAATGATATATCATTAGAAATATAATTGAATTATGAGTCCAACACTTTTCGCGAATCTCAATTTGAAATTTCCTACAAGAAGTTATAGCCGTTTGAAAAACATCCGCCGAGAGAAAAAAAGGCTAAAGTTGGGCGATCGCCCAAGATTAAAGCTGAGCGATCGCCCGTCACCTATTTTTGGCAGCATAATGGTTTTTCTTTGGCCTGGGGGAGACCGCCCAGTGTATTTTTGGCTAAACATAATTTTGTTGCTTTTTTGAGTTCTAATCCAATTAGAAAACTTTTGGCCTACGATTTTAATGATTTTTTGGGATCTTTTGGGCACAATTAGAAAAATATAAATATGAGTCATTAACTCATAAAAAAATCAGCAAGATTAGAGCCAATTTGGAGGCCGAATTTGGAGAGAAAAACAAGAGATGAATCAAGAAATGAAGATCAATATTTCATCTTTCAAGAATTCAACGAGTATCAAATTCAAGATTTTATCTCTCAATTATTTCTTCATAACCGGGTGATGGCTTCCATATTTTATTTCTCTCTTTATTTTTTTATTATTAGTATGTTAGGCTAAACCTTTTAGTGCTAGGATCGTGATGAAACTTATATCATGATCATTTAATTCTTTGAACCTAGTTTTTGATATTAAAGCATGTTTTTAATTCTGAATAATTGATATTGATTTCTCTTCATCTACAATTATGTGCACAATAGTTGTATGATTCTTGTGGCTTATTTTACCATCGAGAGATTGAAGATAGATTATACATAGTATCAATTATCGTAGAGTCAGATAGGGGATAGAGATATACCGCTATGCTTTACGTGATCTTTAAGTATTCACAAATTCTAATGTATTCTTGTATATTCGCGTCCGTCATAGAGATATAGTCGGGTCACTTACAATGATAGATTTAATTCTACTCGAGAGAGATTGTTAAACAAGTTAAAAATATTGATCTTCATAATTAAATCATGTTATCAAATTCAACAGTTCGGGTTAAAGGGAATTGATATAAGTAGATCTGGGATCCTAGTACACTTTTCTTTTCTTTTATTTTTCAAAGTTAAAATTATTCTTATCTAATTTAATTTATTATTTGCTTGAATTATAATTATTTATTATTTTTAGTTAATACTTTCATTAGTTTAAGAAATAAATTTCTAAAGTTAACAGATTCGGTTAAGGTTAGTATAATTGGCATTGACCTATCTAAATTTTTGTGGATAAGATACTTGGACTCACAATCCACTTTATTACTTGTGCAATCCGTATACTTGCAGAATATTAAACACATAAAATCGCTGACACTCTGCATCTAACAAGTTTACCCAAATTGGTGATAGAAGATGAAGAGAAAAGTATCAAATATTTGGAGGATGGACTTCAAGAAAAATGTAAGAAAGATGGAAAGTAAGACGGAATACATGAACTCGAAGTTGAATTGAAGGAATTTGGTGTCAAATCCTTGTAAGAAGAATAGATTGGTAGTTGTCTTGTTTAAGTTGAAAATTAAATCCCAAATATAACTTGAACTCACTATCATAAAATTATTAGATATCTTTATCGGTTGAAATATGTCACATCTACAGAACTCTTACATTCTTTATTCCTGCTATCATTTTTATAATTGTGTTAGAATATACTAGTTTGAATATGATCAGATAGGTCATATATCTCGATTTTTTAATCCTAGGTAATTTTGTTTAATTAAGTTCAATGTATTAAATATATAAAGTATAAAATCGTGTTCTATCAAAACAAAATATAATTGTATTATTATCCTATTTATTTTCTTCCAATAAAGTTATGCCTCCTCTTCCGCCCCTAATTCTATGCTATTAATTTTCAAGATAGAAAAAAATATTCAATTCATAGTACCTAGTACCTCAACTCAAATGTGAATCAAGTAAACTTGTTGACGCTAGGTAAGAAATTGAAATCAACCCAAATGAAATAGAGTTTACTTGACGCTAGGTAAGAAATTGAAATCAACCCAAATGAAATAGGACTCTAATAACGTTACACATTTTCCTTGAAGTACGTAGGCCGGTCGATCTATGGACGTATAGGAACAAGGCGTTGATCGACACACACCCTCTATTAGCCATACAAAATACAAGACCTGGACTTAAGGCTATGAGATTGAGGACTCGCAAGGAGATCGATTGACCTAACATTGGGAACATCTAGTCAACCTATCATAAGGTCATCATAAGTTAATAGACTCCTGAAGCTCTTCGTGTGAGTATCGTTAGGCGGTTATAACCATAAGATATTTTTTCTATATATCCACCATGATTTTAGAATGAAGAGGTGTATCGTCCTAAATTACAAGGATGGACACCACATAGATAGGTGAAAATGCCCATAAATAGATGGCACATGACTACTAGGTATCTTCTTCAATGACTTGTTATGAAACATATTCATAACTGTTCTTATTTATCTTCTTCATCCATGTTACTGATTATTACACTAGAGTTAATACGGAGAAGGAAGTCCCAACCCCATTTTTGTAGGTAGCCCAACCACTGGATCAGGTTTCCACCATTGTGTCTCTCTTTAAGCACCGAAGAATAGTAACAGAGTTGTTTCATTGGCTCTGTCTATGGAATTGTAACATAAAGGCCATGGCGAGACCCAAAACCAAAAATAGAAGTTTAGCAGAAGTAGCTCCGCCTATAACATAAAGTTTAGCGAAGTAGCTCCGCCTGTAGGGACTGTGGCACAGTCAGAATCTAAAACTCAAAATGTAGAACCACTACCATCTGCCCATGCTACCATGAACCAGTTCAATACCTTACAAACTTAGATTGTTACAATGATGGTTTTACTTCAAAATCAATCTCACATAGCATCAGAGTCGGCCCCTATACCACCGGTGGTTTCACTTGGAGATCCTCTCGTACAACCACATCTGATAACACTACAAGTAGAGCCTCTTATTGGAAATGGTGTTTAAATTAAAAATTGTTAATTAAATGTTTTATCCTACTCCGAGCGCGGTGGCAACAGCAGTGGTGGAGACTTGCAAAATATGGTGGGGCTTTTTTCTCTGTTTTCACTCCGATATGATAATCAGTATGAGATTAACTCAAAAATACAGAGTAACAATATTGAGTATGTGTGTTCTATCTTTACCTGGAGGGTTGATCTCTATTTATAGAGATGATCTACAGTTGCAGCCTTCAATGGTCATTGGTGACGGTGCCTCTTCATCTTCATCATTATCATTATCAGGAATTAATGAGGGAAGTTTCATCTTCTTAACTACTGGCGTTTCATATTCCCAATGGACGAGAGTAACTGTCAATCTATAGATCGCCTGTCTGGTTAATTTGATGGCAGTTGAGTTATGGTTGTCTATCTGATGGAGGCGGGCCTATGAGAACAGTGAGCGGGCGGATCGACAAGGCGAGCGAACACTTAAGGAAGGCATCCCAAGGAGAGCACCAGTCATCTACCAAAGTGTAACTATATTTATCATCATAAGCCCCTCTACTTTTTATGGACCATTGTCCATGAGAAGTAGAAATATTGTGTCTTTTGAATAATTATTCCTGACCAAAAAATCGAAAAAGAATATATGAAATAAATAAATAAATAAATAAATATATATATATATATATATATATATATATAAAATGATTTACCATATGGCTAGCCAAATATAGACTAGATATTTTGGGCCTAATTTAGGGCTGATATGGGCTTAAATCTCAGCTCCATTTACGAGGAATTTTTTTTTCTATATAAGAGAGGTAGATGGGATATTATTTGTAGTATTACCACATCTCCTCGCTTGAATGAAATTCTTTTCAAACTGATCTCCTATTTTCTTTCTGAATTGTAGAGGTTTTTTCTTCTTTCATCGTCTAAGGTAATCTTTTCACTCTTGTTCTTCTTTAAATTTTTCGGCATCCTTCTTTTTTCTTCTTAGATGTATAAGACGGTGATTACTTCTAGTGGTAGCTCTTCAACCAATAAATTTGACTGCAGTCTTAGAGATCCCTCTTATCACACCTTATCTATAGGAATAGATGACAATCTCCCACCGGTTGAAGAATGGACCTTTGTTAGTTCTTTAGGATGTGGTGGACCCCGATGTTTGAATGAACCCGTTAATGAAAATGATGTAGGATTGGACGAGGAAGATTCATCCATAGCTGAAAACCATCCAACTTGGGATGAAAACGGGGTGACCGCCCTTTTTGCATAAATAGGCGTTTCTTCGAGGGATACTTCCAAAAGATCTTGGTTAATCTCGTCCGGCCAAGCCCACCCCCTACTGGGGGTAGATGGCCACGCCCACCCCTTGCTGGGGGTGGGCGGCCAAGCCCCACTGCTGGGGACGGATGGCCACAGCGGCCATGCCCGCCCCTCGCCACGGGTAGGCGACTTCACCTGCCCCTTACCTTGGGTGGGCAGGCGAGTCCTTCATGTGTTAGTCCGCCTTTGGTTGACATTGATCCATTGTTTGAACTTTCTGCCCCTATTGAGTTTGGAGATTCTGACACCAATTCTTCTACGGTATCTCGTCCGCTCAATGTTCAAATTGGACGTTCTCCAAGCGGTAATTTAATAGAGTTAGATCTACCAAATGATGCTTGTGTTTACAGTTTTAAAAGTTTCGTGAAAATGTTGAAAAAATATGAATTACCTCTCGGTCACTTATATCGAGTCCCACATCCTAGTGAGCAAATTCCAGGATCAGACCCTAGGGAGGTGGTAGTTTACCATGACAACATGACAGCTGGTTTGAGATTTTCTCTTCATCCCTTGTTCGTTTCTTTCTTCAACGAATTTCATGTTACTCCTGGTCAATTAACTCCTAACTCTTGGCGTATATCAACTTATTTCTTATATTTGTGCCTTACAAATAATATTGAGCCGTGCCTAAGGCTTTTTAAGAGTGTGTTTGATATGTATCTTGTGCTCAGGAGTAACTGTTATGCGTATATTCAACTTAAAGTATGATTGTTATTACCCCACTTTCCCAGTTCAAATAGTAGTTGGAGGAGACATTTATTTATTGTTCGACCTGAGGTAGGACAGTTCTCCTTTAATACTTGTTGGAGAACTCCTTTTTGCAAGCATTTTAACGAGCCCCTGGATCTTGATCATGAGTTGAAGGCACGTTTAGATAAGGTTTTATGCTTGACACCTCCAGGGTTGCATATGAGCGATGTGCTATCTAATGAGAACTTGCGGCTGGTTCACATTGGATCACCTGAAGGTAGGCTACTTTTATGTCTTTGTTCCTCTTTTTGACTTTCTACTTTGCATGTATTTGTTGTATCAACTTCTATTTTTCTCTTTCAGATATGGATAATTTTGATTTTGGAGGCGTGGTGGATGTGGCCGGATTCGCCACTAATTTTGAAGACCATATTTATCTCCGTTAAACAAGAATAAAAGACGGGCTGATAAAGGAAAAACCACTACTAAGATAACAGTTGTCCCTCGTTCTGCGCTGCGTACTACCAGGGTTACTGACGCCTATGCTTTCAAGGAGTTTGGATTTCCTCTTGTTGATTCGACGGTTGAAGCTGAGATCATGTTGGGCTACGTGAATGAAAAACTTATTGAGAATTTAAAAAGTAAAGAAGCGGCTGCCATGCGACGTATTATGTATACCAACCACCGCAGGGTAAGTTGTTGCATTCTGACGATGCCCTTTTCCTTCTTATTTAATATTTATCCTCTATTTAATTTTAACTTCTTTTTGTACAAATGCTGGTTATGGAGGAGAAAGTACTACGTGATTTGGAGAAATTCGAGAAACGTACAGCCTAGAAAGATAATAACAAGAAAAAAGTCGTAACAGAAGTGCAGTCTTTATTCGACAAGGCAACTGCTGCATCTAAGAAAAATGATAGTGAGATCAATCAACTTTATAAAGAGGTTGACCAGTTTTGCAAAAAGTTGGAGACTGCAGATGATGAAGCTGTAGCAAGATACAAGGCGTCTGTCGAGTATAAGAGCAGCTTGCACATGTGTGGTGCAAAATCCTAAACCCAGATGAATTTGATAAGTATTTGAGGAAACACAGGGCTACTGATTTAGCTACTCAGAAGGCCAAAGTGATCGACCACGGGAGAGTTGGATCTCATCCCTGATGACTCTCTTGATAGTTAAACAGTTGTTTACATTTAGTTGCTTTTTCTTATTTATTCTAGTTTCATGACAATTGTCCCATTTAACCATGAAAACTATGATAGTCAGTCTGTTTCATTTCGAATGTTGTTGAATACTACGAATTTTAGTTTTGTATGTTTGGCGTGAAACATACATCTTTATTTTAATTATAATAAATTGTCCTTCACTTTTTCACTTTGTAATTGTTGGTAGTATTTCACTTTTTTGCATTTGTTGTATATAATTTATATGACGGTATATTCTCCGACCAATATAGCAAAGTGAAAGAATAAAAAATAAAAATCGGGTGTGAAAAACAAAGCCCGTATAGGGCAGGTTGGCACCTCGCCACTTAGGGGCGACCCCTGCATTTTATTTTAGTATAACCTTTGATGAAATAAAAGCTTGTCATCTAGATTATTGAACTCTGGCTCATCGTCTATGAGTTTTATATATAGGAAATGCTTGTCGCTTAGATTATTGAACCAGGGTTCATCACATCTGATTTTTAAATATAGGCTTATTGCCTCAATTTTTGAAGTCATAGGATCATCGCCTTGATGTTTAAACTAAGGTTCATTGCCTTAATTTTTGAGACAAAGGCTCATCGCCTTAATTTTTGAGACATAGGCTCATCGCCTTAATTTTTGAGACATAGGCTCATCGCCTTGATATTTTGATTAAGGCTCATCACCTTAATTTTGAGACATATGCTCATCGCCTTGACTTGATTGTAGTTGCGGTTGGTGAGATATTTGTATTGCTTGACAAAAATTTAATAGAGACTATATCAAGTAACAAATGGTTGCCATAGGTCGAGTTCAATAGGTGCACCAGGACTTCCAGCTAAGCTGATCCTTCCGTAGCGCCTCATCATTCATCTGCCTTGACATTTTATTGAATTGAAAATCAAATGTAGGAGTACTTATTTAATAAAACTACATATACTTGCTTCTAAAGAAAAAGAAAACTGATAAATTACTGATAATATTTCTTCAAAACCTAACCTTCAGCTATCACCACTTCTTCAGTGAGTTCCAACGATTCGATTCGTCTTTTTGGCTGTTTTACATCAAGCATCATTACCATATTTTTGAGAAGTATGCTGTCTACATAACACCTCCTTGATGCCTGCTGGTCACCTCTTACACATCTTACTCTACAACTAGTGGAGAACTTCATCACCTGGTGGTACGTGAAAACCACGGCCTTAGCTACATTCAAAAGTGGGCGACCATAAACCACATTGTAGGCCATATGAGCTTTTAACAACTAGAAGCTAGTCATTATCACCACACTAGCTGGGTAAGTACCCAAAGTCACCGGTAATTCAATTGTTCCCTCTGATATAACGGTGGCTCTCCCAAACCCATGGAATAGAGTGGTGACAAGTTTGATCTTGCTAGGTGATATCTTCAATCCTAGGAAAACTCCCCAAAACATAACGTCAGCTGCACTACCATTGTCCACCAATACCTTCTTCACATCAAAATCTGCAATGTCAGCCACTACTACTAAAGCATCATCATGTGGGTAGGTAACACCTTTCAAATCCTCATCACTAAAGGTGATATTCTAGCTAAACCTTTTATGTTTATCTACTGAAGTAGATCCACTGGCCCATGCATAGTTCTTCTGTGCTGAATTAGAGTCACATCCCATGACAATACCATCCACTATGACATTTATAACACCAGCGTGGGAAGGTTGTTGCTGTCGATATTCAGCCTCTTTTCCCTTTTCTTTATCTGTTTTCACAAATTTGGGTAGGTATCCTCTTTGTATAGGTATTTCTATTTCTTCCTAATGCCTGGGTCATGGTTTCCACATACCACCAGGTGATGAAGTTTCCTACTATTTGTGGAATAGGATGTGTAAGAGGTGACCAGCAAACATCAATGAGGTGTTATGTAGACAACATACTTCTCAAAAATACGGTAATAATGCTTGATGTCGAACAAGAAGCTAGTCATTATCACCACACTAGCTGGGTAAGAACCCAAAGTCACCGGTAATTCAATTGTTCCCTTTGGTATAACGGTGGCTCCTCCAAACCTATGGAGTAGAGTGGTGACAGGTTTGATCTTGCTAGGTGATATCATCAATCCTAGGAAAACTCTCCAGAACATAACGTCAGTTGCACTACTATTGTCCACCAACACCCTCTTCACATCAAAATCTGCAATGTCAGCCACTATTACTAAAGCATCATCATGTGGGCAGATAACACCTTTCAAATCCTCATCACTAAAAGTGATATTCTGGCTAAACCTTTCATGTTTATCTACCGAAGTAGATCCACTGGCCCGAACATAGTTCTTCCGTGCTAAATTAGAGTCACCTCCTACGGCAATACCACCAACTATGACATTTATAACACCAGCGCGAGGAGGTGGTTGATGTTAAAATATTCAGCCTCTTTTCTCTTTTCTTTATCTGTTTTCACAAATTTGGATAGGTATCCTCTTTTTATAAGTATTTCTATTTCTTCCTTCAACTGCTGGCAATCCTCTGTATAATATCCATGATCTCGATGGAATTTACAATACTTGGTTTCATCTCTCCTATGTGGTGGCACCCACATCTTTTTGGGCCATACGAGCTCTTTCATATTTTGGATTTCCATCAGGACGTTAGTCCCGAAGTGTCTTGAATGTGTCTCTTGTCGCCTCATTTCCAGTACTAGGCCGATTAGGGCTGAGATGAATCATTTTTTCTTGCATTTTTCTTCTAGGGGCCTTGGTTCATCTCGGGTCTTTCTTTTGTTAGACTCAGGCTCTTTTCGATCCTTCATGTCCTTAGTAATGAAAAAGGCCTCTTCTGCATCCACATATTTATCCCCTCTCCTTAGCAACGTATTTGCATCGTATCAGGTGGGTTTTTAGATAGTGACATTTTAAAGAAATGACTGTGGGTTCTATCCATCATAGCGGTGACTACATCAAACATCTGTAGATCTTTAATTTACAAAGTGGCCCTATTGAACTGGGCAATAAAATTTTTCAACAATTCATCTTTGTCCTGGGTCAATTGCAACAGGTCGATAGCAGTTTTCTTAGCACGTTTGCTACTGGCAAAATATGCAGCAAACTTCTTGGAAAAATCATCAAATGTACGAATTGATTTTGGAGGAAGGGTGGCTACCCAATCCTTGGCCTCGCACCTAAGTGTAGGCGGGAAAGCCCTGCACATAATTGTGTCAGGGGTGGCTCACAACCTCATCAAATCGACAAAATCCCTGAGGTGATCGCCAGGATCAGAGGATCTGTTATACTTATCCATCTTTAGTTGTTCAAAATCTCGTGGCAAGAGGACTACCATCACTTCTAGAGAAAAATGATCTTCTTCCAACTCTATTTATTGATGCCTACTATTTTTTTTAGACATAGCCTTAGCTATTTTGTGACCCATCATGTCCTCTAGTCGTTATTCCAGGCTTAACACGGGTGTCTCAACTAGTGTAGGCGTGGCACCCATGACGGTTGCCTCTAGTGTGGATTTGGGCCAGATGCCAATGAATTGAAGTATGGTGCAGAAGGTGGAGCCAACGAAATTGGAGCCAGCGGTGGAGCTACCGTTGACAATTTTTCCATTGCTGGAAAGTTAGGATCATGGGGAGGAGCCCCTGGCAGTGAAGGCCCTAAGGTGTAGGGTTAGGATCTTTGGGTAGAATATTCAGCACTGAAGGTCCTACTGGTGGAGGGCTATGACCATGTTGTGGCTGAGAAATCGTAGCATTCCTATCTTGGAGTAAAGCCATTAAGGCCGCCACCTGAGCTTGCAATGCCGTAAGTTGAGCGGCAGAAGCAAATTCTTGTTATGGGTGATTCGTGGCGGTGTCAGACTCGGTGTCTGCATCCCTAATAGGAGTCGACGGGGCAGTTGCATTATTAGTTCTTCTAGTTCGAGCCATGACTTCAAGTTCAATTTTCCATAGACAGCGCCAATTGATAATTAAATGTTTTCTCCTACTCCGAGCGTGGCGTCAGCAGTGGTGGAGACCTGCAAAATGTGGTGGAGCTTTTTCTCCCATTTCCACTCCGTCGTGATAATCAGTATAGGATTAACTCAAAAATATAGAGTAACGTTTCGTCTTCTTAACTACTGGCGTTTCATATTCCCAATGGACGAGGGTAACTATCATTCTATAGATCGTCTGTCTTGTTAATTTGATGGCAACTGAGTTATAGTTGTCTATCTGATGAAGGCGGGCGGACCGACTAGGCGAGCAAACACTTAAGACATGCGTCCCAAGTAGAGCAGCAGTCATCTACAAAAGTGTAACTATAGTTATCACAAAAAATTATTAAGATGGATTTGACCAACTTTGACCAAATATTTGAGTGGGTTCCATTATCTAATTGAGGTGGGACCTTGGTCTAGCACGATCTACTCCGCGAGTAGATGTTCATTGTATTTTTGGTTGTGCAAAATCATTTTCGGATGAATGAGAAACTATAGCCAAAAGTGGTCACCTTAAACTTGGAATATAAAAGGTAAATTGGAGAAAAAGTGGAAAACATTGTCCTACATCAAAAGATGAATAATATTTTTATCTATTTATATAACCCAAGATTGGAATTGAGTTTGGGCCCCAAAGGATACCGCAAGTCTTTGGAAGAGGAGAGGCCTAGACCCTATTGGGTTCGGTCTAAAGCCCACACGCGCGCGCCTTCGGCCTGGCTGGGTCGGGCTCAAGGTCGGGGGTCGGAGAATTGGGCTTAGTCCAGTATAAACTTTTTGGATAAATAAATTAAATAATTATTTATATAATTGTCCTTCCAAATAAATTATTTCTAATCATTTGTCGACACGTGGTTCAAATGCACCTATCATTAGAGGGCAACACGTGTCCTATCTTCTGGAACACTCCAGATTCTGTCTCTTTAAGAGACACAACAGTTGAGATAATACATGTCCAGAACTGATATGTTCAAGTGATGTGTCTTTTGGAATTCTATAAATCAGTCCTTCCAGTTTTTGAATTGGCACAAGAAAAATTCAAACTATCGAACATAAACATTCTGCACCATGCATTCTTACATTATTTTGCATCCGTCCTTGCATAAAAGAGAGAGAGAGTCCAAAAGATTTTTTGGTTCACTGTTTCTCGAGGTCTGAAGTGCTACTACCGTCGAGAAGGGATCGTTGTATTTTAAGAGACGTTTGCTATCCAACCGTGAGCACCCATGCGGGGCAATTTCATCTTATAGATAAAGAGTTTACCTCTTGCCTCGGTCGTCATTTCTGTCATATTTAATTTCTGCATTTTTCAATTTACAAGTAAGTCATTTTTGTAATTATAATTTCAACTGGTTAATATATAAAATATAATTTGCATTAATTATTCCAACAATCTTAAGACGGGAGTTTGTTACTGTAATATATATATTATGAAACGGATTTTCATTTGTATGTGTACATTACAGAAAAATAATAAACTGCATTGAAAAAAAAATTAAAGTTCATTTACGTGTTTACGTAAGGAATTGAGGTATACATGCACAAATGAAATTAAATATTCAATTCCTATAAGCCCGGATCAACCTTGTACTTAGAGAGAATTCGTGATAGAAGATTACCTTTGATGAATATCTTGAATCGATTAGTGGAGGTTTGATCTTCAATACCCACCGTTGTCGATTGTCCAAACCTCCAATGATAATCCACACAAAGAAGAATAGATCTGGATTTCCACGATCAAGAAACGGATGAAAGCGAACTTTTGGGAGAAGTTGATTGTGTTGTCTTTTTCCTTGTGCTAGCAAGTAATGAAAACAACTCTTGACCCTAATACGTTGCGCCTATGTATTTATAGGCGGGGCTAACCCTAGCCCTAGTTCTAGTCCAACTAGAACTCATCAACAATCAGGCCCGATTAAATAATCTTATTAATTAATTTGGCCCAATGAGTAATTAAGTCCGACCCAACTAATTGGACCTTGGACATTAATTCTTACAATCTCCCACTTGGACAAGGTCCAACTCCAGATGTTCAATTCTCACCTTATGTGTGTGACCCATTAGGTTCCCATTCACGATGGCAAACGCAGTGATATTCTCATCGATTCACCGAGATCGATCAATTCACGTCGCCGTCCAAGATTGACATCTAGCAATGTGTCAAAGCAATCCATGTGAAGGAAAATGTCATGTGGTATGACAGAACCAATATATGTGTGGTTACCGTAGAAATATAATCCCTTCATCAATATAACCCAATTGGTTAAGAGATATGGAAAAGCGTCAATCTCTTTTCAACCAATCATATGATTCACCTCAACTCTTTGTTGATCTAATTTAGTTATGATTGAAACATTTTCAACGCATAACTCCACCCCGGCCGAGGAAATTTATATCAACTTAAGTAGGCAAAATGCATGTTATAATTTCCTACTTTCCAAGAGTGATGAATCTTCATATTGGACATTCACAACCTTCATATGATTCTCACTATACCCGTACGACGTCTTCCTGGTGACTCAAATCTTCGAGCCCCATCAAACGCTCGCCAAAGTATAGTGGTCCTCCCATAAGATTCTATAATGTCCTCAAGTCAAAGGACCAAATTCACAACCGCACATTAGAGATTTACCACTGACGCTTGGATAGTTATCCATGTGGAATCTCTAGGCGGATCATCCAATGTCATGTTCTCATAACAATGCATTCATGTATTCATTCGATGTCCTCTACATCTTAACTTGTGAGATCAGCTACTTTCTTCAAAAGAAATACAACACATGCTAGTCTATCCGTAATAATGATATCCGTATCTCATTATTACTATGACTAGGGATATTTTAAGAAAAAGTTATTTATAACTTATATCTCACAATCACAACACCTTGTGATTAATAAGTTACTATGAACTTTTCTTCGGACTCTATTATTTTAAATAATAATAATAATAATAAATTAAATAATAATAGATCTGCCATTAAAATGTAGACAAAATATTTAATTAATAAAATTGTTCATACACTTCGATGTCTAACAAAGAGTATATAAAACGTCCCATACAAACTAGATCCAATCACTCATGTATCTAATACCAATAGATTTAGCATGACTATCATACTTGTGCTGGGACAACGGCTTTGTCAAAGGATCTGCTACATTGTCATTAGTTGGAACTCTTTCTATCTTTATGTCATTTCTTAGGATTATCTCTCTAATGTGATGATATCGCCTCAATATATGTTTGGATCGTTGATGAGACCTTGGTTCCTTCGCTTGTGTGATGGCTCCATTGTTATCACAATATAGAGATATTGGATCAACAATGCTAGGAACTACTCCAAGTTACGAAATGAACTTCTTGATCCAGATCGCTTCCTTTGTTTGCTTTCGCGCGACTATATATCCGGCTTCACGTAGTTGAATCGTGATCGTTTCTTGTTTGGAACTTTTCCAACTAACCGCTCCACCATTTAGAGTAAATACATATCTAGATTGAGATTTGCTATCGTCTTTATCGGTGAATCGAAAGTCGGCATCGGCATAACCTTGAACTCTAAGTTCATTTCCCCATACACCAAGAACATGTCCTTAGTCCTTCTTAAGTACTTAAGGATGTTCTTGATCTGCGATCCAATGTTTCTCGCCAGGTTCGCTTGGAACCTACTTGTGACACTCAAAGCATATGAAACATCCGGTTAGAGTACATAGCATGGCATACATGATAGATCCTATTGTCGATGCATAAAGAATTCTATCCATGCGATCTCTTTCAATTTGTGTCTTTGGACACATCTCTTTTGAGAGATAGATCACATGCCCGATGGGACGAGTCCTCTCTTGGACTCTTCCATGCTAAATCTTCTCAAGATTTTATCTATGTATGTAGATTGAGATAGGCCAAGCATTTTTTAGATCTATCTCTATAGATCTTTATTCCGAGAATGTACTGCCGCCTCTCCCATATCTTTCATGCGTAAAATTTTGGATAACCATAATTTTACTTGATTTTAGCATCGGGACATCATTTCCTAATAATAGTATGTCATCCACATACAAAATTAGAAATCGACTTTTCTCCCACTAACCTTTTATACACATGGTTCATCTTCATTCTTGATAAAATCAAACATTTTGATTGTCTCATCAAACGAAGATTCCACTCGAGAGAGGCTTGCTTTAATCCATATATGAATTTCTGTAGTTTGCATATTTTGTTTGGCTCTGTGGATTCAAAACCTTCGGGTTGTGTCATGTACACATCCTCACTAAGATTCCCGTTAAGGAATGCAGTTTTGACATCCATCTGCCAAGAAGCTGAAGGAGTAGATAAATTAATTTCAATGAAAAAGATACCTGAAGTAGAAGCCTCAGTAGACTTCTTTCCCTTCAAGGTAGCGAGGTATGCCTTGCGCTTCCTCTTCCAATGTCTTTTGTTTCCACGGTGAAAACAAGGATCATCGACTTGGATTTTGTCTTGTCTGCTTTGACTGTTTTCAATGATTTGGCCTTCTTGGATCCTTTACGAAAGGTCATTTTTATTTCCTCTTAGTGCCCTTAGAGGTATCAATAGCCAAAATTTGTCCCTTCTCTTTGTTTATATTGGGCTCAGCAGGTTTTAGCATGTTCAAGAACTCGAGCGAGGTACATTGAATCTTATTCATGTTGAAGTTCATGATGAATCTGCGAAAAGCTATCGAGCGGGGCTGTAGAACCAAGTCAATACTCACTCGTGGTCCATGGCATAACCCAATTGGTTTATTTTTTCAATATAACCAATCATTTTCGATACATGAGCACGATCAAGATCCTTCGCCATCATACATCTCAGATAACTTTTTGGATATCTCATACCGTTCGGTGCATGACTGCTCATCATACAACTCTTTGAGATGAATTATAATGGTATAAGCATCCATACCCTCGTCTTTTTTTTGTAACTCGGTGACATAGCGCAAAGCATCACACATGTTGCGATATTTTCGTCATCACCGTGTTTATTATAAGCTGCACTTCCTCCCGTAGTAGCCTCCTCGATGGGAGCTTCCGGCATAGGTTGCTCAACGACATATCCAATTTTTTCATGCTTGAGAACAATTCTCAAATTGCGGTGCCAATCCAGAAAATTTGGCCCGGTAAGTTTGTTGGCATCCAATATGCCTCTCAAATTCATGTGGTTACTCATGATTCAATACTAAAATAACAAGATAGAAAATTAATTAAATATAGAAAATTAATTTAATTATGGACTTGTATTAAATTAATTGTACTCCCATTTGCTTAAATTGAATTAATGACCTCAAACATTAATCAATAGAACCGATCGATTTCCAATGGGCTAGGATCCCTTTTGTTTTATTAGAACCTTGAGTGACTCAACAAATCCTAGTAAAACATCCAGGTAGATACTTCTATCAATCACATCTCTATGTGACTCCTAGATCATCAAGTAGACAACTTATTGTTGCACATATCTAATGTGTTTACTTGATTGTGCCCCTAAAATTCTATTTCCTTGAGTGACTCAACAAAAAATAAAATTTTAGTTAAATTCGACCCATTGTTTAGAAACATCAAATGTTTCATAGTGATAAACATATCCATGAGCGAGCAGCCTTGAGTGACTCAACAAACTGACATCGATAATGGACTCTGGTTTTTCACTATAACAATGGAAGGCACGTTGTATTAACCATTTAATACGAATTTAATATTTTGATAAAGAGGGGTTTGTCTCATCACATTTATGTACATTAACCAACATCCAACATGCAATCAATCATACATAATTATAAGTGTGGATGATTATGGACTTTATCTATCTAATCTTCTTGAGCCAAAAAGAAAATTAGTTGGTCAATTCCTAAGGGACGTTGCATTCGTTCATTGAATGCTAAATGCAATCATCTCCATCTTCTGCTGCAACCTGTATCCTATACTAGTTGGCACGCAGGCCCTGATCAATGGACATGCAGGCCCATAATAAATAATAGGCTGTAAATGGGTTTACAAGAAAAAGGTCGACATGGATGGTAATGTTCATACTTACAATGCAAGATTGGTTGCGAAGGGTTACAAGCAAAGACAAGGAATTGACTTTGACGAAACTTTCTCACCAGTAGCCATGTCTAAATCAATTCGGATTACGCTTGCAATAGCGGCATATTATGACATGAGATATGGCAAATGGATGTTAAAACCGCATTCCTTAATGGGAATCTTAGTGAGGATGTGTACATGACACAACCGTAAGGTTTTGATCTCTGAGCCAAACAAGATATGCAAGTCGCATAAATCCATATATGGATTAAAGCAAGCCTCTCGAGTCGGAATCTTCGTTTTGATGAGACAATCAAAATGTTTGATTTTATCAAAAATGAAGATGAACCATGTGTGTATAAAAAGATTAGTGGGAGTAAAGTCGTATTTCTAATTTTGTATGTGGATGACATACTATTATTAGGAAACGATGTCCCAATGCTAAAATTAGTAAAATTGTGGTTATCCAAAAATTTCTCCATAAAAGATATAGGGAGAGGCAGCGTACATTCTCGGAATAAAGATCTATAGAGATAGATCTAAGAGAATGCTCGGCCTATCTCAATCTACGTACATAGATAAAGTCTTGAGAAGATTTAGTATGGAAGAGTCCAAGATAGGACTCTGTCCTCTATCGGGCATGGGATCTATCTCTCAAAAGAGATGTGTCCAAAGACGGGAGTTTGTTACTGTTATATATATTATGAAACGGATTTTCATTTGTATATGTGCATTACAGAAAAATAATAAACTGCATTGAAGAAAAAAAAATAAAGTTCCTTTACGTGTTTCTGTAAGGAATTGAGGTATACATGCACAGCGGAAATTAAATATTCAATTCCTATAAGCCCGGATCAACCTTGTACTTAGAGAGAATTCGTGATAGAAGATTACCTTTGATGAATATCTTGAATCTGATTAGCTGGAGGTTCGATCTTCAATACCACAGCTGTCCAATTGTCCAGCCTCCAATGATAATCCACACAGCAAGAATAGATCTGAACTTCCACGATCAAGAACAGATGAAAGCGGAACTTTTGGGAGAAGTTGATTGTGTTGTCTTTTTCCTTGTGCTAGCAAGTAATGAAAACAACTCTTGACCCTAATACGTTGCGCCTATGTATTTATAGGTAGGGCTAACCCTAGCCCTAGTTCTAGTCCAACTAGAACTCATCAACAATCAGGCCCGATTAAATAATCTTATTAATTAATTTGGCCCAATGACTAATTAAGTCCGACCCAACTAATTGGACCTTGGACATTAATTCTTACAGTTTCTATATTCTGGAAAAATTCTTTTACGTGCATTATGAAAAATTCTTTCTGTTTGCAATCATATAATTTTATATAATTCACTTTTGCATGTCAATATGTTACATTAATTATATAATTGGAATTTGTGCATTATTTTTTGGCTTTTTGAAATGAAACAGTGTGCATTACCTTTTCTTGGAATTAGTATCAAAGATATCAAAGATAGTTCAAGTTAGTTGAAGATTAGTTGGTCAGTTACATTTTCAGTTAGTTAGTTAACTATGTGTATAAAAGGCAACTATACCATCACATGTAATTTTCTTTCTTGATCAGTAATTCAGATATCAGAACACTTAGCTGAAGTGTTCTTCTCTTTTTCATCTTTCATTCTGTGATTAATTGTCCATTTTGTAATATGGTATCAGAGCAAAGAATTTGAAGCGCCACAAATCATAATCACTTATTTCTTCCTTCATACTTACTGGTTTCTTTCATACATATTTTCTTTTAACATGGTACGAGGAGGTAATAGGGCTGTTAACACTGGAAATAATCCTGCAATTGGAGAAAATCCTTTCGCTGCCCTGGAAACTCCAGATCGAGTGCTCACAGATGATTCCAGCAGTCCATTCTATCTCAGAAATGGTGATCATCCAGGTTTGAATCTGGTATCAACTGTTCTTGTAGGCATCAACTATAATTCCTGGCATAGAGCAATGAATATGGCATTGATTGCTAAAAATAAACTATGCTTCGTTGATGGAACAATCACCAGACCTTCAAATGATGATCCCACATTCAATTACTGGTCTATATGCAATTCCATGGTCATGTCTTGGGTTCTACATGCTGTATCCAAAGAAATTGCAGAAAGTGTGATGTATATTGATAATGGAGCTGAGATGTGGAAGGACCTTCATGATCGATTTCATCAGAGCAACGGACCAAGAGTTTTTCAGATTAAACAAATGCTAAATACTCTTACACAAGGTTCAAATGATGTAAGTAATTACTTTACTAAACTCAAAACACTTTGGGATGAATTGAGAGAATTTAGACCATTTCCAACCTGTCAATGTGGTGGAATGAAAGATTTGATGGATTATCAACAACAAGATTATACTCTCCAGTTTCTCATGGGTCTAAATGATTCTTATGGTCAAGTTAGAGCTCAAATTCTCATGATGGATCCCTTACCTTCCATTAATAAGGTGTTTTCTTTGGTTATTCAAGAAGAAAGGCAGAGGAGCTTAACTTCCTTTCCAATTTTACCTAGTGCTGCTGCTTATGGAGTCTCTTCTAATAATACTAACAGCTTCAAAGGAAAGAAAGATAAGCCAACATGTACTCATTGTGGATATCTTGGACACACCATTGATAAATGTTACAAACTCCATGGATATCCACCTGGCTGGAAATCAAGGAACAAAGACACCACAGATATGGGAAAAGGAAAGCAAGACAATTACCAGAATTACTATCATAACAATGCAGGACATACCAGACCCTCAGCTCATCAAGTTTCCATGGGATCTGTTCAAGACACTGAAGTTGGAAACAATGCTGCAACTAATAAACTATCAGCCAATCAATGTCAACAGCTGATTTCATTCCTCACCAGTCAGCTGCAAAATGTCTCACAAGAATCCTCAGATCAACCTTCATGTTCGAACTTTTCTGGTATAAATTCTTCTATACCTAGTCATGCTTGGATTCTTGATACAGGAGCCACACACCATGTATGCCATGATTTGAGTCTATTCAGTTCCTTTGATGAATCTGCCTAATGGTCATAAGGATAAAATTTCCAAAGTAGGTACAATAATACTTACTCCTCAGATTATGCTATCCAAAGTTCTATATGTGCCGAGCTTTCAATACAACTTGATCTCAGTCAGTGCTCTCACTATAGATGGTTGTTGTTCCTTGATTTTCAATGCTGATTATTGTGTAATTCAGGGCAAATATCCCACCTCTCAGATTGGGAAGGGTAGAAGAATTGGCAATCTTTACTACCTCAGTCTTACAACCTTGAAGAATAGAAGTCAGAGCAGCAGCAGCAACCCTCTTGATATTCTCATTTCATCTACATCATGTAATGAGGACCTATGGCATTCTAGACTTGGACACCCCTCATTTGCAATAAAACATCAGCAAGACAAAGGATTGATTTTCAAACACAGAATTAAAAATTTCCATTGTTCTATATGTCATTTTGCTAAGCAAAAACGTTTACCATTCAATTCAAACAACAATCTTTCAGATAATGTTTTTGATCTTTTACACATTGACATTTGGGGCCCTTTTCATATGCTTACTATCAATGGATTCAACTATTTTGTTACTATTGTGGATGATTGCTCAAGACATACTTAGACTTATCTACTCAAAAACAAATCTGATGTTCAAGAAGTCATCCCACGGTTCTTTAATATGGTCAAAACACAATATGGTGTACCTATTAAATGTGTGAGATCTGATAATGCAAAGGAACTTAGATTCTCAGATTTTTTTCTGAAACAAGGTGTTACACATCATTTTTCCTGTGTGGAGAGACCACAACAGAACTCAGTGGTTGAAAGAAAGCATCAACATCTCCTAAATGTAGCAAGAGCATTATTATTTCAGTCAGGAGTTCCACTTGGATATTGGGGAGATGCAGTTTTAACTGCAACACATCTAATCAATAGGCTTCCTTCTCCTCTACTGAAACTCAGAACACCTTTTGAAATTATACATTCTAAGACTCCAAACTACAGGTATCTTAGAACATTTGGCTGCCTTTGCTATGCATCTACATTATTCAGTTCAAGACATAAATTCACTCCCATATCAAAGGCATGTATTTTGCTTGGATATCCACACGTATGAAAGCCTATAAGTCGTTGGACATTGAATCGGAAGAACATTTATTTCCGAGATGTTGTGTTCCATGAAGGCATATTTCCTTCTTTGAGAAATCATCTTCGAAAAACATATCTCAACTTTTATCGAAAAGCGTCTTGCCTCTTCCTTCTCATCAACCGGATCATCATGTTCATCATGGCTCCTCCAATGAACCATGAGACCATGATGTTCTTGAATCATTAAATGGCTCCTCCAATGAACCAAAGAGTCCACACAAGGTCCAAAGAGATTAGTTAAGAAGCCTAGTTACCTTCATGACTATCATTGTGGGACCGTAACATCAAATAATTCTACTATGCATCCACTATCTCAAGTATTGGGATATGAAAAGTTGAGCAACAATTTTAAAGTGGCTGTTATGTCACTTTCTGCAGATTTTGAGCCACAACATTACTCACAAGCTTGTGGTATAACTGAATGGGAAATAGCCATGGCAGTAGAGTTAAAAGCTCTTGAAGATAACCACACTTGGTCCATTGTTGAACTTCCTCATGGCCATAAAGCAATTGGTTGTAGGTGGGTCTTCAAGATAAAGCACAGGTCTGATGGCACCATAGAAAGGCACAAAGCTATACTTGTAGCAAAAGGATATACTCAACAAGAAGGGGTAGATTATTTTGATAAATTTTCTCCAGTAGCAAAATTGGTTACTGTCAAGCTTCTACTAGCTCTAGCATCAATTTATGGTTGGTCTCTATATCAATTAGATGTCAACAATGCCTTCTTGCATGGTGATTTATTTGAGGATGTGTATATGACTATTCCATCTGGATATAGTCCTAAGGAGAAGCCTAATACACTCAAAAATCCTGTTTGCAAACTGAATAAATCTTTATATGGCCTCAAACAAGCCTCCAGACAGTGGAATGCTAAATTCACAAATGTTTTAATTAAGGAAGGATTTATTCAATCTGCCACAGACCATTATTTGTTCATCAGGAGGAGTACTTCAGTTTTTATTGCTCTATTAGTATATGTGGATGACATAATAATAGCAAGCAACAATGAGGTAGCAGTTGGGATGTTGAAGAAATCTTTGGATTCAAAATTTAAATTGAAAGATTTAGGACCTCTTAGATTTTTTCTTGGATTAGAGATTGCTAGATCTCCAAGTGGAATATCAGTATCTCAAAGACCATATGCACTACAATTATTATCTGAGGCAGGATTCTTGGGATGCAAACCAGCCAACACTCCAATGGAAGCAAATTTGAAGTTAAGTAAAAATGATGGAGAATTGATAAGTGATCCATCCATGTACAGGAGATTGATAGGAAGATTGTTGTATCTTACTATCACTAGACCTGATTTAACATACTCAGTTAATAGATTGAGCCAATTTCTTGCAGAACCAAGAGAACCTCATTTGACAGCAGCTCATAGGATCCTTCAATACATTAAGTCCACACCTGGTCAAGGACTCTTCTATCCTTCCAAATCTGATGCTTCTTTGAAGGCCTATGCTGAAACAAACTTTCCACTTACTAATGTACAGTTAAAAATGTTCACAGATGCAGATTGGGCAGCTTGTCCTGACACTAGAAGGTCCATATCTGGGTATTGTGTATTCCTTGGTGATTCATTGGTATCTTGGAAGTCTAAGAAGAGAATCTGAATGTCGGATCATCACTGAAGCGGCAGTATAGATCAATGGAAAATGCAACGTGTGAATTAACTTGGCTATTATCATTACTAAAAGAATTTGGTGTTGAACATTCCAAATCCGCAGTGCTGTATTGTGACAATCAAGCTGCACTACATATAGCAACAAATCCAGTTTTCCATGAAAGGACCAAACATATAGAAATAGACTGCCATCTAGTTAGAGAAAAGGTTCAAGCTGGGGAATTGAAGACCTTACATTCCCAAGCGTAAATCGATTGTCGATGCACTTACCAAAGCATTACAACCTACACAATTCAGAGAATTGGTTGACAAGATGGGACTAATTAATATATATGGTCCATCTTGAGGAGGAGTCTTGGAATTAGTATCAAAGATATCAAAGATAGTTCAAGTTAGTTGAAGATTAGTTGGTCAGTTACATTTTCAGTTAGTTAGTTAACTATGTGTATAAAAGGCAACTATACCATCACATGTAATTTTCTTTCTTGATCAGTAATTTAGATATCGAACACTTAGTCAAGTGTTCTTCTCTTTTCATCTTTCATTCTATGATTAATTGTCCATTTTGTAATACCTTTTCTGCATTACCAATTAAACCAACTTTTATATTCTGGTAATTGATTTTGTAAGATATTGGGAAATTAAATTGGCTTGCATGTTTTAAATTCTATTCTGTAAATTAGTATGCATATCATGAAATCTCGTCCCTTACTGTTTTAAATATCTAAAACTCAAACTATTCGACATTTACTTAAAGTACTGTTGACCTCAATGTTATGAATTAATTTATTAATTAATTCTTTTCAATTGTTTCATACTGAATATTTGTTTAATCATATTCAGAAATTACTAAATAATCTTATACTAAAATTTAATTAATTCTTTTTAGTGTTTGTTATATTAATTATATTCTACAATTTTAATTGTTGAACTTCTGTTTTCGTAACAGAAATGGAATTGAATGGGACTAAAGTTTTTCTGTTTGCAAATGTGACACCAAATGCAGTTCCATCAATGGCTATTCCCATCTAATCGACTCATGTTCCTCATGGAGAGAAGCCGAAGAAATTTAGTGGTGTTGATTTCAGAAGATGGCAACAGAAAATGCTGTTTTATCTGACTACACTAAATTTGGCAAGGTTTCTGACAGAAGATCGTCTTGCTGTGCAAGAAGGAGAGAATAATAGAGAGTCGATTATTGCCTTGGATGCATGGAAGCATTCTAATTTTTTGTGCAAAAAACTATATTCTGAACGAGCTGAACAATACACTATATAGAGTGTATAGTGCCATGAAAACATCAAAAGGACTTTGGGAGTCATTGGAGAAAAAAATACAAAACCGAGAATGCTGGCATGAAGAAATTCATTGTTGGTAAATTCCTTGACTACAAAATGGTAGAATCCAAGACAGTCATCAGCTAGGTTCAAGAATTACAGGTTCTTCTTCATGACATACATGCGAAAACATGACTCTAAGCGAGACATTTCAAGTGGACGCAATCATCGAGAAATTGCATCCTTTATAGAGGGAATTCAAGAATTATCTCAAACATAAACGCAACGAGATGAATTTGGAAAAATTGATTTTTTCGCCTAAGAATTGAAGAAGATAACAAAAGATCTGACAAGAAGTCTGGTGGATACTCATTACAAGCAAAGGCCAATGTTGTGGAATCAACTTTGAAAAATAATAAGAAAAGAAAACATTTTGAAGATGCTCCCAAAAAGAATGGAAAGAACACAAAAAGGTTCAAGGGAAATTGTTACAATTTTGGAAAATCGGGACATCGAAAAAGTGAATGTCGTAGCAACGGCATGCCTAAAAAAAAGAATGCCCAAGTCAATGTGACTGAAGTAGATGCACTATCTGATAGTGTGCAAGAGATGAACTTCTTGGCAGTTGTATCTGAATGCAACCATATTGGAAATCCAAAAGAATGGTGGGTAGATATTGGAGCTACTCGACACATTTGTGCTGACAAAACTATGTTCTCCACTTATAATATTGTTAATGGAGAGCAACTATTCATGTAAAAAATTTCAAGCTCAAAAGTTGAAGGACAAGGAAAAGTGATCCTGAAAATGACTTCTTCCAAAGAACTCGTCCTCAATAATGTACTGCATGTGCCCAACATTCGCAAGAATCTTGTTGCTGGGTATTTACTTAGCAAACATGGGTTTAAACTTGTATTTGTGGCTGATAAGTTTGTACTTACTAAAAATAATTTGTATGTGGGAAAGGGCTATTTGAGTGATGGACTATTCAAGATAAATGTCCTTACTATTGTACCAAAATCAAACAATAATAATAAGAATATGAATTCTTTTGCTTATATGATTGAGTTATCTTATTTATTACATTATATATTATGACATGCAAATTTTAAATCTATGCGCAAGTTAATAAAATTAAGTTTGTTGCCTTCTTTACATTTTGATCTTAATCACAAGTGCAAAACTTGTGTAGAGACTAAGTTAACCAAAACACCGTTTCACTCGATTGAAAAACACAATACCTTTAGAGTTAATTCACAGTGATATCTGTGATTTAAAATTTGTGCAAACTAGAGGTGGAAAAAAAATTTTATTACGTTTATTGACGATTGCACGAGTTACTCTTATATATATTTGTTAAGAATCAAAGACGAGGCCTTGGAAGTGTTTAAACACTACAAGAATGAGGTTGAAAATTAACTTAGCAAATGAATAAAAATTGTTCTAGCGATGAGGTGGAGAATATGGAGTACCATTTGAAGAATTTTGTTCAGAATCTGGCATTATTCATCAAACAACGGCTCCCTATTCACCTCAATCAAATGGAATCGCTGAATGCAAGAACTGAACTCTTAAAGAGATGATGAATGCGATGTTGATAAGTTTGGATTACCCCAAAACTTGTAGGAAGCTATTCTTTCAGCAAACCACATTCTTAACAAAGTTCCACACAAAAGTAAGAATGAAACTCCTTATTAGTTATAGAAAAGTCACATGCCTTCTTACAAAGACTTAAACGTGTAGGGATGCTTGACTAAGGTAGAAGTACCTAAGCCAAAACAATTAAAAATTGGGCCTAAAACAGTTGATTGCATATTTATTGGATATGCTAATAACAGTAGTGCATATTGGTTCTTGGTACATAAATCATACATTCTTGATATATATGAAAGTACAATCATTGAATCAAGGAATGCTGTATTTTTTGAAGATGTCTTTCCATGTAAAGACAAGAAAAAAGTAAGTTCACAAAAATGAACTTATGATACTGCAAATAATGGTTATCAAGGTGATGATGAACCTAGACGTATCAAAAGGGCCAGAACATCTAAAAATTTTGGTCCTGATTTTCTAACTTATTTGTTAGAAAATGAGCCTATGACATTTAGTGAAGCAATGTCCATTCCAGAAGCTCCGTTTTGGAAAGAGGCAATAAATAGTAAAATAGACTCTATCATGCAAAATCGCACTGGGGAATTGGTTGATCTCCCACCAAGAAATAAATCTTTAAGCTGCAAGTGGATTTTCAAGAGAAAACTAAAACCGAATGGATCTATGGATAAGTATAAGGCTAGGTTAGTATCCAAAGGGTTCAAACAAAAGGAGGGACTTGACTTCTTTGATACACACTCACCAGTGACAAGGATCACGTCAATTAGAGTTCTTATTGCAATTGCAGCATTGCATAATCTTGAGATTCATCAAATGGATGTTAAAATAGTATTTCTAAATGGTAAGTTGGAAAAAGAGATATACATGGAACAACCTAAAGGGTTTATTATTCCTAGACAAGAGAAAAAAGTGTGTAGACTCGTTAAGTCCTTGTATAGACTAAAGCAGGCACCTAAGCAATGGAACGAGAAATTTGACAAAACAATGTTGTCAAATAGTTATAAAATTAACAAATGTGATAAATATGTTTATATCGAAAGTACACCAAATGCATATGTAATGATATGTCTATATGTTGACGACATGGTAATTATGGAGAGCAACCATGAAGTCATCATAGCTATTAAGAAAATGTAGACAAAATACTTTGATATGAAAGACATGGGTGTAGTTGATGTCATATTAGGGATGAAAATTTCTAAGACATCAGATGGACTTATGTTGTCACAATCTCATTATGTTAAGATGATACTTAAAAAGTTTGACGCCTATGATGAAAATCCAGTTAAAATGCTAGTAGGTTAAAATGCTAGTAGATTTGAATCTATATTTGACTAAGAATACAGAAATCTTGTATCTTAAATGAAATATTCTCATATCATAGGCAGCTTAATGTACATTACTAACTACACGCGGCCTGATATTGCTTATGCAGTTAACAAGTAATCCCAAGTAATGACCATTAGAAGACATTAAATAGAGTTCTTAGATATCTAAGACACACCTTAAATGATGGATTACACTATACCAGATATCCAGCTGTATTAGAAGGATACAGTGATGCTAACTAGATATCAGACACGAAGGATTCTAAATCTACTAATGGTTATATTTTTACAATTGGTGGTGCATCCATGTCTTGAAAGTCCTCAAAACAAACATGTATAGCTTGATCCACGATGGAATCTGAATTTATAGCTTTAGATAAAGTTGGAGAAGAAGAAGAATGGCTTCGCAATTTTTTAGAGGACATTTCATGTTGGCCTAAGCCGATTGCCTACAATAATTATAGATTACGATAGTCAGTCGGCTATTGGAAGGGTAAAAAATAGTATGTATAATGGAAAGTCTCGACATATTCATCGAAGACACAATACCATTAAGCAATTGATCTCTAATGGTGTAATCTCTATTGACTATATAAAGTCAAAAGAGAATCTCATGGATCTGCTGACAAAAGGTTTAGCTAGAGATCACATGCATTATTTATCAAATGGAATGGGCTTAACGCCTACTACATAAGTTCTTTGTAACGGTAACCCAACCTTGCTGACTGGAGATCCCAACATCTTGGTTCAATGGGACCACTAAGTTATAAAGATTCAAATGAGCACTTATGAGTTATCTCCTGCCCATTCTCACGATACAAAAAGTACTTTTTGCAATGTGTGACAGGTTAAGCTATGCTTTTAATGATTCTTATAGCTTGGATAAACCAAGTAGGGTAGAGCAGAGTACTCTTAATAGAAGACTCCTATATAAGTGAGAAGTGGGGCTACTTCTATGAGAATTTTGAGGCTTGAATTCTCTAAAACACTTATGAAATCCAAGTGTTGTTCAAGGCCAAAATGAATACAATCATGAGAACCGAAAGTGTTAGGGAAGATATTGTGTGTGTACTATTGTCTTGGTTTACACTCAATGGCTGAACAGTTCAAGATATCATGTTCACTAATTAGCCAAGTGAATTGGATAGTATTCCACTAAGAAAGGTTCAAAGCCAGAAGCTACTTCTCCTGATGCAATACATTTCTGCCAGTACTCTCTTTTAGTGTCTGCATTTCATTTGCGTACTTCATGAGAATTTCTATTCATGTGGGGGATTGTTGGAAATGGTGTTTAAATTAAAAATTATTAAGTTGGATTTGACCAACTTTGACCAAATATTTGAGTGGGTTCCATTAACTAATTGAGGTGGGACCTTGGTCTAGCACGATATACTCCGAGATTAGATGTTCATTGTACATTTGGTTGTACAAACCCATTTTCGGATGAATGAGAAATTATAGCCAAAAGTGGGCACCTTAAACTTGGAATATAAAAGGTAAATTGGAGAAAAAGTGAGAAACATTGTCCTACATCGAAAGATGAATAGTATTTTTATCTATTTATATAATCCAAGATTGGAATTGGGTTTGGGCCCAAGGAGTACCACAAGCTTTTGGAAGGGGATAGATTCATACCCTATTGGGTTTGGTCCAAAGCCCATACACGCGTGCCACCGCCCCCACCGCCGCCCGCCGTCGTCTGGTGGGTGGGTCGGGGCTGTGCTCGAGCTCGTGCTCGTGCTCGGGGCTCGGGGCTGGGGTCGGGGTCGGGGTCGGGCGTCGGGCATCGAGGGATTGGGCTTAGTTCAATATAAACTTTGGATAAATAAATTAAATAATTATTTATTTAATTATCCTTCCAAATAGATTATCTCCAATCATTTGTCCACACGTGGTTCAAACACACCTTTCATCAGAGGACAACACGTGTCATGTCTTCTAGAACATTCTGGATTCTATCTCTTTAAGAGACACAACAGCTTAGACAATACATGTCCAGAACTGATATGTCCAATGATGTGTCTTTTGGAATTCTATAAATTAGTCCCTCCAGTTTCTCAATTAGCATAAGAAAAATTTGAACTATAGAACATAAGCATTATGTACCTTGCATTCTTACATTATTTAGCATTCGTCCTTGCATAAAAAAAAAAGAGTCAAAATATCGCTATTTCTCGAGGACTAAAGTGCTACTTTGAATTGTTATATCTTGGGAGACGTTTGCCATCCAACTCTAAGCACCTGTGCGGGAAAATTTTATCTTAACGACAAAGAGTTTACCTCTTGCCTAGGTCTACCATTTCTGTCATAATCAATTTCTGCACTTTTCAATTTTCAAGTAAGTCATTTCCGTAATTATAATTTCAACCGATTAATAAATAGAATGTAATTTGCACTAATTATACCAACACGTATCGCTGTACAACTTGCTATGGTGGATCCAATAGCACCCCACCCAGTGCACAACCCATGGTAGTGGCTCTGGCAGTGCCCTGCCCTCCAATGAGGCTCTCGAAGGTCAACCACTTCTACTCGTACCTCATTTGATGGTAGACTTAGAACTGAGGCTTAATGAGATAATGGCTCAGAAAATTGAAGACATGTTGTCTAAGAGAATGGATGGACATAGACAAATGGCCTTAGCATATGATTTTTTTTCTCCTAAAATCATGGTTGTGCCACCATCAAAAAGTATTAAGCAACTAGTGATAGAAGTGTATGATGGGGTAACATATCTTATCAATCACTTACGGATCTTCGCCCACATGATGAGATTATACGCAGATGCTATAATGTGTTGGTCTTTCTATGAAGAGAAGCCATATCCCCGATTTATAAGGTCGTTTGATGAACCTTCCCAAAGCTTTATAGTATATTTTCTATGCAGGAAGAGGAAAAAAAACATTCATCGGTTAATGTAGGTCATCCAAGAAAAATATGAAACATTACCATATTACCTCACCGATTCAATAGAACCACGCTAGGAGTTAGAGATCTTCATATGTCAGTTATAGCCGTCATTGCTATAATGAATGGGACCAGATTTGCTCATTTAAGATGTTACTATCTAACACCCATTTTCCTAAGAAAAAAAATTAAATGCATGAGTTACTAAGAAAATAAGATAAGTATGTAAATGTGGAATAGGTATACATGGTCACAAAAATCCTAAAATAAGGTAGAGAGCCTGGGACTCATTAGAAAATGTCCTATGACAATCAGAAGTCAATAGATGAGGAGAAAACAAAGGTTGGACATCACGACAAGGGTCACTATCGAGGTCGATCGACTAGACAGGGATATAAGGGCAACAAAGTTTTCAAGAATACTCCAGGCAAATGTGTTTATAGAAATTTGGGATATGAGAGTAATACAATGACCACAGAGAATGAAGGTATCCCAAGATAGTTGGATAAGATCATTTATTTCCAATTCCATAGGACTATAGACATGACACCAAAAATTGCTTTTAGTTAAAGGTGGAGCTCAAGTGACTGTTAAATAGAGGTTTTTTTGGTCAAGTACGTAAAAAATAATCTTGGGAAAGAAAAAGTTAATGAACCACAACCAAATTTATCATCTCGGACAAGAGTTATAAATTTGACATTATAGGAGATAATTGTGGAAAGAAACTCTAATTTGACTAGGAAAAGTTACTCTCGCTCGAGCATTAGCAAGGTTTAGTCTGGATAACATTCAATTATGATGATCTGGTTTAGCCGTTTGGGTGGCTTGTCCACATGATGATGCTTTAGTGATAATGGAGACATTGCCGATTTTCATGCATAGGAAGTAGTGGTAAACAATGGTAGGGTAGATGTTCTTACCTAGTGTTGGAATGAAACGAGTCATCCATGTGGGTTGACCCGATCCAAATTGCATGGAAATGATTTTGGATGGAGGAGTTAAGGTTTAAATTTGAAACATAACTCCTCACCTCATATAACTTCCATCAACCCCACTACTCAAGATACTCCCTATATATGGAAGTTGAAATTCGTGCATAAAGAGAGAGATAAGAAAAACATGAAGTTGGTGTCTTAAAAAATATCTTAGAACCGGTTCTTGGATTGTGGAGATTAAACTCTTTCCATTGTGATTGCATTTCAAGACCAAAGAGCAGCATTTTGATCACATAGTAAACAAGTGTACAAGGCAAGTGATTTAACCTTTTTGATCTTGGATTTTCAAGTAAGTTCTACCATTTTAGCTTTTCGGGTTGTTTCCTTGCATGTTAATGTACTGAAAATGTTTTTGTATGCAAATAGATGTAAGAAATTCGAATTCATGCAATTTGTTAAAACTTGAACACACTTTAATGGCACATTATGAAATATTCAATATTAATTCGTGAAATTTATACCATATGTTCATATTATGATGTAGAACATATCTACAAAATTTCACATAGTTTGAATTTATATTTCAAGAGAAAATCGAAATCCTAGTTAAAATAACCGAAACTTCATAACACGATTGTTTTTTGTTCTTTGTTTTTCGTGTTATTAAATTAGTATGGTTAGAAAGGTATTTCCATGAGCTTTCCAACGGTATAAAGAACTCCTAATTTGGACTTAAACAAAGGAGTTATGATGATTTAAAGTTTCGACCAATTTGCTCAAAATTCTGTATTTTTTGAAGAAGATGAATAGTGTTTTTGCATTTCTTCACTCTCTGTCCGTTATGTTGTTGTTCCAAACACTGTATTATGTATGTTATTTGTGAAATTTGACCACACATATGAACTCAGAACGTCGAAATTAGAAGAACGAAACCCAACAAGTCACTGGAAACTTCTCGTAAGGTGGCGAGTGTGGTACATTCTCCGACCGCCAAGAGTGGGAAAGAGTTTTTTTAATAAAAAAAAATCTGCTTTTTTTTTAAAAAGTTGACGTACATAGAAATCATTTGGAATGTTTGAAAATTGTAGAATGCTCCATTTACTATTCTGGTATTTCCAATTTGATCCTCAAATTTTTTTTGGAATTAAAAAAAATTTGACAGATTTATTTTGGCATGTGACAGTGCGTGATGGACCTTTCTGTTATTCTAAAAATTTCAAAACGGTCCCCATAATATTCTGGATTTATTGTTTGAGTTTAATATAATTTTTTCACATGAAAATATTTTTTTATGCATTTAGGTTTAAATAAAATTCATTTATAAATACATAATAAATATTTTCTAAGTGAACTAAACTCTGAAAATTTTATATTAAATCCAAAATATTTGATTGATAGTTCTGTTTCCTAGTGGGAGGTTTTTCGAGATACTCCTATATTATTATTATTTTTAAAAGTATAATTTTATTAAAAAAATAGATTTAAGTCAGAAAATTATGATTTTGGTCTCAAAATTTTTTGATTTTAAATAGAATAATATTTTATGTTCTTGAGTAGTGTGGGTCTTAATTTGGTTATGTGATCCATTTGATCCGTTCCAGTCTTCTCGTGTGTAATCAAATATGGTTGGATTGAGGCACACTTTTAGCATCCTTGGAAGGAAGGCTAAAAGATTACGGGCTAAAAAACGTGTTGAAAAGCTACAAACTTAATCAAAATCATGAAATGGATTCAAGACATAATCTAGTACAATACATAAAGTATCTCGAAATAATGCTCCTATAAGTAGTGCATCTGGGACAATACATTTGTGAGGAGAAGAAAATGTATCAAGTCATCTTTCAATACATCGTATTTATATTTAGAATAATTGGATATAATCGCATGTATACATATGACATTTTTTTATATTTTAGTGCATACGATGAAAATGTCTTGTTTATATAGTACATGTTTAATTGATTTATTCAACGGAAATTCTAAGGTTGGAAGAGTTTATGTAATTCTCACCTAGAACTTATTGTTTTGTGTTATGAAATTAATTTTTGTGATAATGAAACATTAGGATAATAGATGATGATTGAGAACTTAGTGAAGTTTCGACTCTATGCCTAGTGTTAAATTATCATATAATTTAATTTGTATGAGTGCAAAAATGACATGTGTGCATAAAAATGGACATTTATATGATTGTCTCTAAAACTTTGACAGATCATGGCATCTAGAATATCATTGCTAACCTAAATAAGGGTGACAAATTGAATGGCGATAACTATAACACTTGGCGCCATAACATTTGATATGTGCTAGAGGAACAAGACTGCCTTGAGAGTATTAACCACATGATGGAAGACCCAGGTGTGGGTCAGACTGCTCAACAAAGAAGAGATCATGAAACTTACCATGCATGGAAAAAGAAAGATTCCACTGCATGTGGGATTTTGGTAAGTTCTATTGTGGATGATCTCATTCACAAGAGCAATTTCTAACTGCTCATGATATTTGGATATATCTGAGAGAGAAATATGGTGGTACTAGCGTGATTAGGCTCAAACAGTTGACTATTAAGTTTGACACTTATAAAAAGTCTCATGATCAAAATATCAAACAGCATGCGAGGATTCTGTCTAACATGATTAGAGAGCTGAAGTCGGCTGGTCATATTCTCTCTGATGAGCAACAAGTTCAGGCTTTTATCCACTCTCTTCCTGATAACTGAGAACATCTGAAAAATCAATCTGACTCATAATGATAGCATCAAAATTTTTGTTGATGCTGCTGATAAGTGCGTTTTATGCACTTATTTTGGCCTTTTAATTAATCATTTATGTCGTCAAATAGTTGCTTTTCTACTTAATCTAGTTTATTATTGTTTTATTTCGCTTTGGACTTGTTGGTGAACAATTGGAGAAGTTTGGGCAAAAGAGCAATGATTTAGAAGATATCTCATAAGTTCAAGGACTCAATTGCACTCAACCCAAAGTTGAGGGACTAAACCGGAGATGATGCAAAGTTGAGGGACTAAACTGAGATGATGTAAAGTTGAAGGACCAAATTTGATGTTATGAAAAGATGGAGGACCCAAATTACCAAAACCTAAACTTGAAGGACCAAGCCGCAATAACTTGAAGGAACAAGTCGGGCACTCGCTTCAGATTAATGTCGGGCGAGCGCCAAAGAAATGAAATCACAAACAGAGACCTAAAGGCCGTGCACGGCGATCGCCGAGCAAGCGGGCGATCGCCCAAAGGCAATTTTTGGTCTGCGCTTTTATTTTTATTTTCTTTCCTTTTTAGCCCTAATTTCGTTAGGTAACGTTTGACCCACTTAATTTTGTACTCTTTTGAGATATTTTGGGGCACAATTAGGGTAGTATAAATATGAGATATATTCTCATAACTTGGGAGGATTTTTGGGGAGCCGAATGAAGGGAAGACGGAAGAAAACAAGAGAAGACAACTGACTGACAATCAAGAGTTTTTGAAGATTTCTTCTCCTTCAATCCATGCCGGGTTCTATCAATTCTTGTTTTTCTAGTTTAATTATGTTTTTCTAGTTTTTCTTTATCCAAGGTAGACGATGAAACCTTGTTTTAATTAAGTGATTATTCCGTTATTCGTTTAATTCCTTTTTTTAGAGCTTTAACGTTCATGGTTCGTTCTTAACTAGATTAATTAAATATAATTTCTTTCATCTTAAATATCATGTATTTTTTATAGTTAGATATTGGTTTAATTAATCCATGCTTGATGCTTAAATAGTTTCTATTAATTTCTTTTGATTTTTCATCTTCTTTTATTCGTATTGGGATACATGGAATGCTTAGGTAATCTTTGATTCTTTGTCTTCTTTCAATGGAATTTGATATGAAAAATGCTTAAGTGATTTATGTTTGAAGCATAAGGGGAGCCTATAATTGATTTTCTTCTTTTGGACTTAATTGATAAATCTTTAGGGACGACAATAGATTGATTTCGTATTGTCGTATGTGTTTTCTTTGGGAATTAATGAATGATTGGATAATTGCTAAATTAGACAATGGTGGATTCTCAAACCTTGGTGTTTTTACACAACTTGAATTCTCAATTCATTTAGTAGCTTACTTCTTTAGTCTTTTAATTAAACAATTTCAACAACAAATCTTTTTCGACTCAACTAGCCTAGAATAACAGTTAATTGGGATTAAATTACACCTTCCTCATAGCATTCTCTCAGGGATCGACCTCGCTTTTTACTTATCTATATTCCAAAGAGATTCGTACACTTGCGAGTTAATTAAAATTTGACATCAAGTTTTTGGCGCGTTCGTTCTTGGAGTGCGTCTGAAGGTTAATTTAATTTTAGTTAATTTCATTCTTGACTAGTTATAATTTAGGATTTTATTTTGTTTATTTTATCTTCGCTTTTTTTATTTATTTAAAAAAAAAAAAAAAAATTCAAAAATCAAAAATGCATTGTGCATGCTTGGTCGTAGATCCCTAGAACTTAAGCTAGAACATCTAGATAGTGAAATTGAAAGGACTTTTCACCAACAAAAACGAGCCACTAATCTAGATAAAATTGAAGAAACCAAGCAATAGTAGCTATGGGTGATGAAATTGAGGAGAGACCTTTCAGGGGACTATTTTAGTCCATTGGCTAATCTGAGCACCTCATGCATACAATACCCTCGGTCACGCGGACTAGGAATTTTGAGCTTAAACCGAGTGTACTTAATCTGCCTCCCATCTTTCTATGGTTTAGATAGTGAAGAACCTTATAATCATTTGACCGATTTCTATATCAGTATGTGAAACATTTAAATATGAGAATGTGTCTCCGATAATGTTAAACTTCGTCTATTTCCCTTTTTTCCGAAAGATAGATCTAGATCTTGGTTTAATACATTGCTCGCAAATAGTATTACTTCTTGGAACAAATGGTTGCTAAATTTTTGAACAAATACTTTCCTGTTCACAAAACTAATGCTATTCGCAGGGAAATTTCAGAGTTTGTGCAAAGAGACGATGAGCCATTCTATGAAACTTGGGAGAGATTCAACGGGCTTCTCATGAAGTGTCCACACCACGGCTATGAAAAATGGCATTTATGCCAATACTTTTTGGAGGGATTGCTACCACATATTCAAGAATGGTTGATGGCCACAAGCGGGAGAGCTTATGTCTAAAAATGCTACGGAGATTTGGAGCTTCTTTCAAAAGCGGTGACAATTCACAGCAATGAGCGATCCTCTAGAATCGAGCCAAAGAAAAGGGGTATCTATGAGATTCGCGGCGGTGAACCTAGCTCGTAAATCAAAGAAGTGAAATGCATGATAGAAGACATCTCTCGCAAATTGACCTCATTGATAGTCAATAGTCCTCCGTAACTGAGAAGCGGTCTTTGCGCAAGCTAATGCCCTCAACATGATGAGAAAACCTCCTTACAATCCTTACTCCAACACCTATAACCCGAGTTGGAGGGACCACCCCAATTTCTCTTGGTCACGGGGGTTTCAACAAGATCTACAAAGAAGTCAAGCCCCCAAAGAAGCTACTCAACAATTCAATCACAATTTTTCACAGCCACAACCATGGGATGAAGCAATTCATAACTTGACAAAAGCTACACAGCTGCATTAGAGCGCCAGAACCACACAATTACTGGAGTTTAAGAATGAAGTACGCGCCACCCGGAACTCTCGGGCACAATCCATCTCCAATCTTGAAAACATGATGGGACAACTTGCTTCATCAGTCCAACAGTTGGCAACAACCATTGAGAAAAGAAAGTTTCCTAGTCAGGCATTTCCTAATCCTAAAGGAGTGCAACATGAAGAGGCTAAATCAATCATGACTTTGCGACGTGGAAAACTGTTTGACAACAAAGTGGACATCTCAAAGAAAAACACATCTCAACCACTTTCTCCAGGTACTGTTCCAACTGATGATTCAATCCAAGAAGCTCCCAAAGAGGACAATGAGCCATCTTACATTCCAAAAGCCCCATATCCTCGTGAGGCTCACAAAGGTAAAACAGGTAATTCTATCACCGACATGATGGACATCTTCAAGCGGTAAGCATAAATATCCCTTTACTTAATGCTATTAAGCAAGTTCCCGCCTATGCTAAATTTTTGAAAGATCTATGTACAACAAAGAGACAACTACATATGCATGCAAGAAGGCATTTTTAATCGAACAAGTTAGCTCTATAATTCAAAGCAACACTCCTCCAAATTTAAAGATCCGGTTGTCCTACTATCTCATGCATCTTAGGAAACCATAAAATTGAGAAAGCTTTGCTAGATTTAGGAGCTAGTGTTAATCTTCTTCCTTATTCTATGTATATGCAACTTGGACTAGGCGAGTTAAAACCAACATCTATGATTTTACAACTTGCTGATAGATCTGTGAAAGTACCCCGAGGAATTGTAGAGGATGTTTTGATACAGGTTGACAAGTTTTATTTTCCTGTTGATTTTGTTGTACTTGACACTCAACCAGTACAAGACTCTACAAAACATATTCCTGTAATTTTTGGTCGTCCTTTTCTGGCAACATCTAATGCTATCATTAATTGCAGGAATGGAGTTATGCAGCTATCCTTTGGCAACATGAAAGTAGAACTAAATATTTTTAATGTCAACAGCTACCACATGATAATGAGGATGTTATTGATGTGGACATGATAGAAGCATTAGATGATGATTGTCTTGCTTATACTAATTGTGATGATGCGTTAAACATGTGCTTAACTCATTTGGGTTCTTATTTTGATATTGATAGTGCTATCAAAGAAGTTAATGTTTTGCTTGAATCAGCACCTGTCATAGGTACAACTAAATGGAAACAGAAAATTGAGCCACTTCCAACGAATGCCAAAGTCAATAGGTGCAAGAAAAGCAGGTCCTCCAAAGCATTATTCAGAGTGCCGTAAGGCAATCAGACAATAAGTCAAGCTAATGACTATAAATAAGCGCTTAATGGGAGGCAACCCATTTTCTTACCCTTTTATTTACTTGCTTTATATGTAGTAGTTTTAGATAGTTTAAATAATTTATTAGTTTTTATTTTATTGCACTTATTAGGTCTCACCTTGTCACGCGCAGGATGCCCCACTTTGCGAGCCGCTTGGATATTATGTAGGCAATCATCTTCTGACCAAGGGTCTCGGTACTACTTCTGAGTCCACTACATACTAGGCAGATCCTTCTCATCCATCCCTGGGGAGTAACTGAACTTTTTCCTCCTACTCTGTGCTTTATGTTATTCTTACATTGAGGACAATGTAAGGTTTTTGTTTGGGGGTGGGTTATAAAGTATCATGTTACTTTAGTACTTTTGAATTTGCTAATCACTCTTGTCTCTATAACTGAAATACTTTTTGAAAAAAAAAAAACAAAAAACAAAAAACAAAAAAAAAAAAAAATTTTTTTTTTCTAGTTACTGTTGAATATCTTGCCTCCAATGATGATATATGTTCAAAATTGAGTACATTTTTAGTAGACTATTAGACAACACTTAAACTCGTTCGTTTATCTGAATTCTTATCCATGTTAGACCTGATTATAGAAGCACATAGCCACTTTGACTTATCGTTTATTGGAGACATGACTTGCGTGTTTGTGTTGATATTATTGATCGAGTATCATGATGAAACATTCTATTCCTACATTCTTAGAGCTAGTGACTAAACTATTTTGAGAACAGTTTGGGGTGTTAAAGTTACTACTACGTTTCTAAGACTTTTGATGGTTTGGGTTTTCTAGGTCTCATCTTTGGTTGAATGGGTTATAGTCAAGGAATCTAAACCGAGCACTACTGCAATGATAAAATTAAATGAAATATCCGACTCGAGCAATTAAGCTCGTAAGGGTATCTTGAAACACAATTGCCCTATGGTCATCGACTTGGGAGTCATCGGCCCAAAGCTCGCTACATGAGTCCCAGTATCTAAAATAAGAAAACAAAAAAAAAAAAAAAAAAAAAAAAAAGAAAAGAGAGCGACATTTATAAATTTACATCTTCACTTCTCTATTAGCACATGGGACTCGAGCAATTAAGTCTCGCTAGGGTATTTTCAAACCCGGTGCCCTATGGTCATCGACTTGGGAGTCACCGACCTAAAGCTCGCTACAAGGGTCACACCTGTAAAGCTAGTGAAAGAAAAGTACCGCATGATGTAAGATCATTAACATGAGTTGAATAAATAAAAAGAGTAGAAGTGCTCAGAAAGGATTGCTAGATTAGAACTTTGGAGACTGAAGATGAAAATTTAGAAATCTCTAACCATCCTAATTCTCAGAATACAAGTGCTAAGTTTTACCACTTTTGTTGAAAAGAAAGAGCATTGTGATGATCAATAGAAGCCAACTTCGCTAGAACACCTCGGGATTTGAGAGAAGAGCTTTAGAAGTGTGATAACTTACGAGAGGTGTAAGGAATAAATGACTACAAAGGGTTCGGGATTGCTAAAATATCAACAACACAATATTGGTCATGGTCTAATACGTGTATAAGTTTAATTTTTGGCTATTCACACACTCACACGAGGTCGAGCATCGGATAAGTGAAAATTTTTGTGCTGTTGTTTAATATCCTTTTAATAGTGTTGCTTTATTTTGAACTTGAGGCATATGGTAAGGAGTTTAACATTAACTAATTTTCCATGATTACATTAGCGTAGTTTTAATTTATATTATAGTTTTGTTTTTGTTCGAGGACGAACAAAGGTTTAGTTTGGGGTGTTTGATAAGTGCGTTTTATGCACTTATTTTGTACTTTTAATTAATCATTTATGTCACAAATAGTTGCTTTTCTACTTAATCTAGTTTATTATTGTTTTATTTCAGTTTTGGACTTGTTGGTGAACAATTGGAGAAGTTTGGGCAAAAAGAGCAATGATTTAGAAGATATCTCATAAGTTCAAGGACTCAATTGCACTCAACCCAAAGTTGAGGGACTAAACTGGAGATGATGCAAAGTTGAGGACTAAACCGAGATGATGTAAAGTTGAAGGACCAAATTTGATGTTATGAAAAGATGGAGGACCTGAAATTACCAAAACCTAAACTTGAAGGACCAAGTCGCAATAACTTGAAGGAACAAGTCAAGCACTCGCCCAGATTAATCTTGGGCGAGCGCCAAAAGAAATCAAATCACAAACAGAGACCTAAAGGCCGTGCACAGGCGATCGCCAGAGCAAGCAAGCGATCGCCAAAGGCAATTTTTGGTCTGCGTTTTATTTTTATTTTCTTTCCTTTTTAGCCCTAATTTCGTTAGGTAACGTTTGACCACACGAATTTTGTACTCTTTTGAGATATTTTGGGGCACAATTAGGGTAGTATAAATATGAGATATATTCTCATAACTTGGGAGGATTTTTGGGGGCCAGCCGAATGAAGGAAGACGGAAGAAAACAAGAGAAGACAACCGACTGACAATCAAGAGTTTTTGAAGATTTCTTCTCCTTCAATCCATGCCGGGTTCTATCAATTCTTGTTTTTCTAGTTTAATTATGTTTTTCTAGTTTTTCTTTATCCAAGGTAGACGATGAAACCTTGTTTTAATTAAGTGATTATTCCGTTATTCGTTTAATTCCTTTTTTTAGAGCTTTAACGTTCATGGTTCGTTCTTAACTAGATTAATTAAATATAATTTCTTTCATCTTAAATATCATGTATTTTTTATAGTTAGATATTGGTTTAATTAATCCATGCTTGATGCTTAAATAGTTTCTATTAATTTCTTTTGATTTTCATCTTCTTTTATTCGTATTGGGATACATGGAATGCTTAGGTAATCTTTGATTCTTTGTCTTCTTTCAATGGAATTTGATATGAAAAATGCTTAAGTGATTTATGTTTGAAGCATAAGGGGAGCCTATAATTGATTTTCTTCTTTTGGACTTAATTGATAAATCTTTAGGGACGACAATAGATTGATTTCGTATTGTCGTATGTGTTTTCTTTGGGAATTAATGAATGATTGGATAATTGCTAAATTAGACAATGGTGGATTCTGAAACCTTGGTGTTTTTACACAACTTGAATTCTCAATTCATTTAGTAGCTTACTTCTTTAGTCTTTTAATTAAACAATTTCAACAACAAATCTTTTCGACTCAACTAGCCTAGAATAACAGCTTAATTGGGATTAAATTACACCTTCCTCATAGCATTCTCTCGGGATCGACCTCGCTTTTACTTATCTATATTCCAAAGAGATTCGTACACTTGCGAGTTAATTAAAATTTGACATCACCTGCCCGCTATATTGAACTAGTGCATGAGTGGCTTGGAGCAGCTAAATCTCTAGGACGTGCTTTTGTAGTAGTTTAGTTCTGGCAAAGCTTTGGGGTTTAAGCGTAAGAAGAATTAGAACAAAGGCGGGAAAGAAAAAGAAAAAGAGATTGGACAGTGACCTAAAAAGAACAAGCCCAAACGCAACAAAAAGGAAAAATGGTTTAGTAAGAAGAAAGACAAGAGCAAGCTGAAATGCTATAACTGTCAAGTGCTGGGTCACTTTGCTCGGGATTGCCTTGAGTCAAAGAAGGTAGCTCTAGTTAATACTTCTTTTAGTACTGTTTATGTTTCTAGCACTATTTTGCTTACTGAATCTTATCCTATGTGGATTGTAGACTCAGGAGTGACAGACCATATAACCAGGGATAGAGAGGCGTTTGTAGAGTTTTATCGATTTCCATCTGCTACAAAATAGATATATGTCGGCAATGAAGATAGAGTGGATGTGAAAGTAACCAATACATACAAGTCGCATTTGCGTGGTGGCCGTACTATTCTCCTTCATGATGTTCTATTTGTACTAGGAATACAACATAACTTAATTTCAGTTACTATTCTTTTAAGATTAGGTTTCAGTTTTAATTTTAGTGGTACTTTTGTTCGTATTAGCAATGGTGATATATATTATGGATCTGGATATTCGTCTGGTGGTTTTCTAGTGTTGGATTGTGAACTAAACACATATAACTATTATGTTAATCGTTGTTTTTCTATGAATGTATCTTTTCTAAAGATGTCATTGTAGATACATGTGTATGGCATGCTAGATTAGGGCATATTGGACAAGAGAGAATGAATAGGTTGGCTAAAGAGGGCTTACTAGGTTCAATCTTTAAGGTTTCATTGCCTACTTGTGAGCATTATCTTGCAGGAAAAACAACATGAAAACTATTTGGTAAGGCTTTAAGAGCCGAACTTCCATTGCAATTAGTCCATTCAGATATATGTGGTCCTATGAATGTGAGGACAAGACATGGAGCCTCTTATTTCATTACTTTTATGGATGATTTCACGCGGTATGGTTATGTTTATTTGATTTCTTATAAGTCGGTGGCATTAGAATGCTTTAGACAATTTTTAAATATAGTAGAAAATCAAATAGATAGAAAGGTGAAAGCCTTAAGAACTGACCGAGGGCGTGAATATCTATCCGATGAGTTCAAAGAACTATGTAATGATAAAGGAATTATTAGGCAGTTAACTCTTCCTAATACACCACAACAAAAATGGTGTTGCTGAGAGAAGGAATAGGACATTGCTTGAAATTGTGAGGTCCATGATGGCGCAAGCTAACTTACCTACTTCATTTTGGAAAGATGTTTTGTTAACTGTGACTTATATCCTTAATAGAGTTCCCTCAAAATTGGTACCTGCAACACCATATCAGCTTTGGACAGGTAGATCATCTGATTTAAGTTGTTTTAGACATTTAGGATTAGCTGGATACATCCATGATTCCTCAAGCAAATTTGGAAAGTTGGGTCCAATAGGCAAGAAATATATCTTTATAAAATACTCAGACCAGTCCAAAAGATATGTGTTTCTAAGTGAAAATCAGAATGGGACTATAATTGAGATAGAGTCACGCGATGTGACATTCCTTGAGAATGATTTTCCTCATGTAAGAGAAATTAAAAAGGGAGAACCTTTATTTGAATTAGATGATAGAGATGTTTTCGATAAATCGATCGAGGTGCAAGAAGATGCACTTCCACCTTCTTATCCAAGTGGGAGAAAATTTTATCCAAGTGACAAGGTCACTACAGAGCTTCCACTTTGTAATAGTACTAGGAAAAGTATGCCTAAACTTCATTTCAAAATTGACGGGCAAGCTTTTTTAGTATCTCCAGAAGACAATGAAGAGCTTCGATTTGTTTATGAAGCTCTATCTAGCCCTGCAAATGAAAAATGGAAGAAAGCAATAGAAGAGGAAATAGAGTCTATGAAATCTAATCAAGTGTGGGACTTGGTTGATCTTCCATCTGGTCGAAAAGCTATTGGGAACAAATGGGTTCTCAAAACAAAGCGAAGGGCTGATGGGTTCAAAGAGAGGTATAAAGCTCGCTTGGTGGCAAAAGGTTATACCCAACAAGAAGGTATAGATTATGAAGAAACCTTTTCACCAGTAATGAGATTTACTTCTATTTGCCTGCTCTTAGCCATAGTAGCGCTTTAGATTTAGAATTACATCAAATGGACGTAAAGACTGCTTTTCTCAATGGAGAATTGGATGAATAAATCTACATGCAACAACCAGTAGGTTTCGTCAAACAAGGCCAAGAGAATAAAGTTTGTAAATTGTAAAGATCAATATATAGCCTAAAACAGTCTTCGAGACAGTGGTACTTTAGATTTGACAAAGTGGTAATCTCATATAACTTCGTTATGATGGACGAAGATCACTGTATTTATGTGAAAAGTTCCAATGGAAAATTTGTAATTTTATCTCTTTACGTAGATGATAACTTATTGGCTAGGAATGATAAGGAGTATGTTGAAACTGTTAAGAAATGGTTGTCTTCTAATTTTGAAATGAAGGACATGGGTGAAGCAGAATACATACTTTTTAAAATCCATAGAGATCTTTCTAAGAGACTTCTTTCTCTGTCACAAGAGTCATATATAAGGAAGGTTCTTAAACGTTTCAAAATAGAGAATTGCAACCCAATTGATACTCATATATCTAAAGGCAAAACTCTAAGTCTACGCATGTGCCCTAAGACTCCTGAAGATAAAAAAGAAATGTCCAGAGTACAGTACTCTAGTGCGGTTGAGAGTTTGATATATGCTATGATGTGTACTCGCTCAGATATTTGTTATGTCGTTGGTCTGGTTAGTAGGTATCAATCTAATCCTAGAAGAGGACACTCGAAAGCAGTCAAGAGGATATTGAGATACTTGAAAGGTACTGCTGATTATTCCTTATGTTATCTAGAAAATGATTTGCGCTTAAAAGGATACACAGATGCTGACTGGGGTGGAGACCTAGATGAGCACAAGTCAACTTCTGGATATGCATTCTTGCTTAATAATGGCACCATCACTTGGAGTAGCAAGAAACAAACATGCATTTCCTTGTCTACAATAGAGGTAGAATTTGTGGCTTATGCTTCAGCCGTACAAGAAGTTGTTTAGTTAAAAAGATTCTTTTAGCATCTAAGAATCCTTAGTGGTGATATGGGACCTACGTTAATTTATTGTGATAGTCAGGCTGCTATTGCATATACGAAGGATCCAAAGTATCACAGCAGAAGCAAACATATTGATACAAAATATAATTTTGTAAGAGACATCATATCAAAGAAAGAAGTGACTTTGCAGTACATTTCTATGCATAATATGACTCATGTTAAATCTCTAGGATTGTGTAGAATTTAGTTACGTATATTGTAAACTCTTGAATGTCTATTAATGAACAATGTTTTGAGTTCATATATTATGTGTAATCTATTGTTGTGATTAATAGATTATTGATTTTTATGCACACAAAAAGTATGTCGAATAGGTTGAGATTGGCTCACTTACACGAGCAATCGCCTCAGACAATTTTAGGTTGTGCTGGGATGAGATGAAGTGATCTTGTTATGTACATGATATGGTCGCCTATAAGTAATCGAAATGGATTCCACTATCCGTTATACCTGTTTAGTAGCCAGATTGAGTTCTCGAATGGGTTTACTTTGAGGAATGAATATAAGGAGAATTCAAGTTAGGTATCAAGGATACCTGAATTGAAATCTATATAGTGTGTTTTAATTTACAAAATATGGCATATGCCCTAAAAACGGGGGAAACACCTTAGCACATGTTTCATACCGCATGTACTTTTACGACCAATATGGGGTAAATAAGAAAATGGGATCCTTACTTCATCATTGTGTAAGACCCCGTGGTTTACATAACCTTATGTATACCCTTATGACTTTTGACTATTTTCTCAAGATTTTATTTCAGTGTTGCTACTTTAGCATGTTGCCAATAACTATGATTGATTTGGTTTGATGAAACATGTCTAGGAAAGCAACTGATTTAAAGTGGAAGGATTTGAGTAGGAAAAGAAAATCATTTTGACAAACATTTCTATTTGTATTCACCAGCCAGATAATTGTGTTGACCATGTAGAGTTTAAAACACAATTATGAATACAAGAATTAAGTATGGAGTTCAAGTATATTCCATAAATATTTGAGGGATTGGAAATATTTGAAGTAGTGCTGGAAAATTATTTGGAGTATAGCAAAAAAAGTATTTCCTCTAATAGAGCAACTATATATCCCTAATAGGTGTATGGCATTGTGTGCTCTTTAATAAACTCGTTGGTCGTACGATCCATTTACCAGTATGAACTTTGAGTTATTGAGATAAATTTAATTGATATTATATTAGATTTAGGTCAACACCATCATGTGCGAGTGGGAGATGTTGGAATGAAATTGGTCGTCCATGTGGGTTGACCTGACCCAAATTGTATGGAAATGATTTTGGAGAGAGGAGTTAGGGTTTAAATTTGAAACTTAACTCCTCACCTCATATAACTTCCATCAACACCACTACTCAAGATACTCTCTATATATGGAAGTTGAAATTCGTGAATAAAGAGAGAGATAAGAAAAACATGAAGTTGGTGTCTTGAAAAATATCTTAGAACCGGTTCTTAGATTGTGGAGATTAAACTCTTTCCATTGTGATTAGTTTCAGGACCAAAGAGCAGCATTTTGATCACATAGTAAACAAGTGTACAAGGCAAGTGATTCAACCTTTTTTATCCTGGATTTTTAAGTAAGTTCTACTATTTTTGTATTCGGTAGAAGCATGTTAAAGAATATTACACATAGAGTAAACTCTCTGGATATGAAGGTATCTCTTAAGTTACTGAAACTGGTTAGTAAACTGCTACAAGGATTTTGGGGCGACTGTAATTCAAGAGGAAACCATAGAGCTACCAATAATATTGGGCACCATTCCGACAAGTGTGATAATCATGACTAACTTTCCAGTAGTGAAAACCTCCACGGCTTATAATGCAATATACGACTGACCACTCTTAATGCGGCTAGAGCAATTATGTCAACCTACCACCAGGTAATAAAGTTCCCAACCAAACATGCAATTTGATGTGCAAAAGTTGATCAGTACACATCCAAAAGATGTTACGTAGATAGCATACAAATCCATATCGTTCAGTTAGTGATGATGCTTGATATTGAGCCACCGAGAGGTCGGGTTGAACCAGTTAGAAAATTCAGATAGTTTTGGATAGTAAGATTTCGTAATTTGGCTGAGTTTTAAGTTCTCGAGAAAGAAAATGATTGATAGAGAACCTACAAGGTAACTTCGATGTCTTCGCCTTGACCGCAATGGACATCCCGTGGATCAGCCCATCAGAAATGCAACATCAATTGGGGTCTTACAATGATACAAGCAAATAAAGCAAAATAAGATAATCTTTTCCTCGAAAAGATAGTGCACAATAAAGATGGAAGTGGAAAAGTTCTTAGAAGTGGGGTTTATCCAGAAATTTAGTACCTAGAATGGCTGGCCAATGTTGTGCTTGTGAAAAAGCCAAACGAAAAGTGGTGGATGTGTGTAGATTACACCAGGTTGAACAAGGCGTGTCCAAAAGACTCCTACCCACTACTAATGATAGATCACTTAATGGATGCATAAAGACTTAGTTTTTAGATACTTTCTCAAGGTACCATCAAACCTCCATGGCTAAATTTGACCAAGAAAATACATATTTTATCACCAACTTCGGGACCTATAGCTATACAGCTAGAGGTGTCAATCTGGGTCGGCCCACCTCCGATTGAGCCCGGTAATGACCTGTATTAGAAAAAGTCCAGCCTATAGTGGGTTGCGGGCCAGATCAACCCAGCCCACGAAATTTGAACGCAAACTTGGCCCATCCGGGTCGAGCCCATGTAGGCCACGGGTTGGCCCAGTTTAGCCCGTATGAATAAAATATTATTTTTTTTAAATTACTAAAAAAATTACTAACTTATTTCACTTAAAAAATGTTTACATTTTTATATCTTATTTTACAATGAATTATTTCTAACTTTATGAATTTAAATACAACACGAATAAATAACAATTAAATGCATGACTGTAATAAATTTTTAAACGTATATGACGACTCCAAACAATTTATTTGGCCATTCAAACAAATTCCAAAAATTACGAAACTTTAACCGTAGATACTTGAGACTACAGAATACAACATCTCAAAATTTTAAACTTTAACTACGTCGTTTGGTAGATGAAAATGATAGCCTAAGTTGCTTGAAAACTGTCATGAGTGCCTTAAGACATTCCGTTCAAACGTATATAATAAATTCATACAATAGAATTTTTGAGTGATTCTAGTTTCTGTTATTAGACCACATATAGGGCTTTCCATAGTCACTGACTTCACTCAAAAACTCTAACCGTAGCAAAAGTTATGATTTTTCGTAAAAGGGACAATGAGCTGAAAATTCTGAGAATGAAATTCAATTGTTGAAAATTATATATTGTTTGCAAAACAATCTTCAACAACTACTAAATTTTTAAAGTATTCAGCAATATCGCCAGGAATTTTATCTTACGTCTTTCTATCTGTGAATAGCCAATCTTTCACGCATATGAGAGCTACCAAAATATCTTCTTTAAGTCTTGATCTTCTTTCGTCCAATACTCTGTTACCTACACTAAAAACAGACTTAGATGCCATTGTTGAGACTGAATTGTTAGTAGATCTTGTGCTATTTTTGATAATACTGAGTATGATCGCTCATTTAATTTCTACCATCTTAAGATATCTAAATTGTCTATCTCATCTTCACGTAGTAAAACTATAATGATCAAATTAATAATATCTTTTTAATTTGACAGGTGTGGTGTTCGTGTCTGCAGTTGATGAAGTACTAACAACATTACGTTTCTTAGCTATCATGGAGAAAAAAGAAGATTTACCTTTAAAAGTTGTAATAGAGTTTATAAAAGCAGAAAGATTTTCATTGTTACAATATTTCATAAAATAGAAATTATACATTTCATTAATAAAAAATTTCAATTGTCGATTTGTGATATTTATGTTAAAAGATAATGTTTCAGGAAGTGATTCCAAAGAACAATGAACTCCAAATAATTTAATACGACGATCCATTACAGCTACCATTGGAAAAATTAGTGGCATGTTTTTATAATATTTTTGAAACTTTTCCTCCATTGAAAAAATAGTTTGAAAGAAAAATAGTTCGTTTCTAAAACTTGAAATTGGCTATCAATTTCTTCCAATTGTAAAAATACAAGATTACTAGTTGGGTAATACACTCTCGAACTAACTTTTGTTGCCTTGTAGAAAGGTTTCAAAAATTTCATAACTTTAAATACATGTTCTCAATCTGAATCTTCTATATGAAATTGATTCTGCTTTTAATTAACGAATACATTAATAGCATTGGTACAGTCAGCACACGATTTTAATATACGAAATGTTAGAGTTCCATCTATTTGGAATATCATCAACAAATTTTCTTCTTCTCAATTCAAAATTTTTGCAAATTTTTTCTAATTCTTGTTGTCTAGAATCTGAAGTTTAAATATAATCAATAGCTTCACTAATTATACGCATTTGTGGAGTTATTAATTTCAAACTATCTTGCACAGCTAAATTATATGAATGACAAATACACCACACATGAAATAATTTATAATCAAATAGGGGTTTAATTGTTCTCATTAAAAGCTCAATGCATGCAGTATTGGGACTTACATTATCATAAGTAATAGGGTAATTAGCAAAAAACGTCCCTATATTTTGAAGTCATTGTGCAAATCGTCCCTACCTTCAAAATTTTAGCATTTTCACCCTCACTTACACTTTTTTCTTGCGCAAAACGTCATTTTCATCCAAAGCTATTGTTACATCACTTTCCCAACACGACTCTTAACACAACTGGAGGGTAAATTAGTCCACCTACCTAAATTACAATTCTCTAATCCAGACTGAAGATCAGCCGCACTGTCACCCTCTTGAGTTAACTCACCAGCGGATGAATTTTGCACTCCAGTACCACCATCTTTTTGCACAGGCTATTCATCCTGATGGCAAGCAAAAACATTCGTATCAGCCTCCATACTTGGAGAAGTCCTACCCCTATTAGACCATGACCCACTCCTCACAAATTCTGGGTTCCAATCTAAACCATGATTTTTGGAAGATCCGGTTCTTCTCCTCCCTCTTATAGAATTTCTTATTTCCCCTCTCATAGAATTTTTTGACCCGATTGAGTTATATTCATCAAAATACATTCTCCTGCCAGGGTCTACATCTGCAGCAGTAATCCTCAAACGAGAATGCACTAATGTACAACCGTCCATGGTATCTGCATAAAATCCCCCATCTGATTCTTTCAGTAGCCATTTTACCACTTTCTTGAGAGCGCAATTGGAGACAGGATCTATCTACTTCCATGAAAAGGTCCGTCCAAAATACGGTGGCAGCAAGGGTGGCTGGATCGGCTTTGAGTGGCCACTACGTCCATAGCCACTACGATTATAGTTTTTATATTCAGAATTATACATCTGATGACCTCTAGTTGACTCAATGGGTGAACTCCTGTTGGGAAATAGGTAGCTAGACTAATTTACCCTTTAGTTGTGTTACGAGTTGTGTAGGAAAAGTGAGATAACAATAGCTTTTGGACGGAAATACGTTTTACGCAAGGAAATGGTATAGGTGATGGTGATGGTAAAAATGCCAAAACTTTGAAGGTAGTGACGATTTACACTATGACTTCAAAAGGTAGGGATGTTTTGTGATAATTACCCTAAGTAATACTAAATAATTGGTTTAACACACCAAACTCATTAAATACTTGTAATAATTTTTCACACAAATTTACTCTATTAAGTAGATATTCAAGTAAACGAAAAGTAATTATTCTCTTGTGCAGTAATCAATTACTATCAATAAAATATGTTGTAACATAAGCGTACCCATTGTCATTGCGTCCAGACCAAAAATTAGACGTGAAATACATAATTCTATTAATATTTGTAAGTTTCCAGCCTAAATAATTTCAGACAATCAGAACAAGTAGTATTTCTATTTACACTCATGTAAGAGGGTTGAACATACTTTTGCATGAACTATTCAAAATACATATCTTCTGCAAAAGTGAAGGGCATCTCGCTTTCTGCAAATATTGCATACTATTGAACTATTATTTTTAATTAATGTAAAAAAATTGCCACGCCTCTGATGTTTTTTTCTTTTTTTTTTGGATTTTTAGATTATCCAACATCTACAACATTATCATCTTCTAAATTTATTGGAGAACAACTATCATGTAAATTAATATTTTCATAAGAAAAAATGTGTGAATCTATAACACATTAGTAGAAACTTTAGAAAATAGAAATAATTAATTAAGTAGTGAAAATGAAGTAGTTGAAAATTTGCAGTTGATAAAAAAATATACTGCAATAGAATGTGAAATAATGAATGTCTAAGAGCTTCAAAATTTTTTAAAGTTATCTGATAATATGTAAGTCAAATCACAGAGAGATGTGGAGAATAATAGATGATATTTGTGTAGTTAAAAATTTGTTGTGTGTTTAACTTTATAAATGAAAAAAAATTAATACATTACAAACAAAACTTCTGCACAAATTCGAAATTTCAAATTGTGTGTAAGTGTGATGGGACAACTCACTTACACAATTTTTTTTTAATTTTTTCAATTTTTTAATTTTGATTGGTTGCAGGCATGGAGTCGCATAGCCCAGGCTGCATGCCTTGCAGCAGTAGTGATCCTGCTGCTGCAAGGCTAACAAGCCGTTGTTTCCAGAAATGGCTTGTCAAATCAAGTGCCTTAATATTTTTTTTAAAAAAAATTGAATTTGCCAACTGCGGTTCAGTGACTAAGGCCAGTGAACTGCCCGCTCGGTTCATAGGTCGGCCCGTAGTTCTGAGACTTTATGGACGGGCCAATGCAAGCCTAGTCTGCCAACCCATCTTGACACCTCCATATACAACCATGCCACTTAGACTAAAAAATGTCGAGACAACATACCAAATGATGGTAAACAAGGAGTTTGAAAGGTTAATTTGTAAAGTGAGCGTAGGTAATGTTGATGACATGGTAATCATGAGTGCTAAAAGTCGATAGATCAAGTAGTTGATCTCCAAAAAGAATTTCATGTCTCGAGGAGACAAAGATTGAAATTACATCCAGATAATGCCATATGAATTAGTAATTGTAAGAATAATGTTCAAGATCCAAATTACTGGGTCAAACTTAATTACTTATAGGCCAAATTAATTAATTAGATTAATTAATTAGGTACATTAGTTGTGGGCTAGCATAGTTCTAGTAAGATTAAAATTATAGTTAAGTTGCCCTATAAATACTAGGCCACCGTTTATGGAATTCAAAATATGTCTTCATAACTTGCTAGTACAAGAAAGAGACAGAACACAAATCAATCACTCATAAAAAGTTTCGTTTTCATATGTTTTTTTTTACTCTGGAAATCCAGGTATGTTCTTTCTCTATAAATATACCATCGGAGGTTAGATGATTAGACAATCGTGGTATTGAAGATTGTACTTCCAGTTAATCAGATTATTAGATTCCACGGGGTTCATCAAGATAAATTTATATCACAAATTCTATATAAGTATAAGGTTGATCCGATTTATAGGAATTGTAGATTTAATTTCCAATGTACATTTTTACGTCAATTCATTACAGTTGTATCATAGCCTACCTTGTTACTTGTTAGAGTTCGTTGTACTGCTTTGATGAATGAGAAATAAATGTTATTGGTATATTAATTTAATTTGAGTTTTGACAGTAAAATAAAAATTGTGATTTTTTTTTTTGAAAAAAAATAGAATTGAATTTGTATTTATTCAAAACGGGTCGAATTGGCTGAGGGTCGTTGGGTGACTGGCGGTGGTGCTTTGAAAGTCGTCATCAATAGAAATGGCAAGTTGCAGTGCGGACTCCAACAAAAGGTAGGTCTACTACTTTTTTAGGACAGTGGACACTGCTGCAGGTCTTCGCGACGACAGCAGCACCATGTCTTCGAACAACAGTAGATGTTGATGTTAGACAAAGGGCAGTGGGTCGTCGGTGTTTGACACTGGTGTGACCCACTGTCTTGCACTCAATGACGGGCGCTAGTGTTACCAAGGTTGAAACCTTAGGATTTTTACTGGGTGCCAATTTGGGAATGGGAGCATCCCATTCAATTTGAAATTTGAAACATATATGTGAAATCTCCCATATACGGAAATTATAAAATGGGGAATTATTTAATTTTGGAAATTGTATAAGAATGACTTACAGTTTTAAAATTTAAAGGGTTATCGGTGCAATTTCAAAAATTTCACAGAAAGTCCTCAAACTTTAAAAGAAAAACAGGATCTTAAATGCAATTTTCAGTTTTTTGTAAAATTTTAATTATGCTATTAGAGCTGGAGTTTGGAGTTTGAATAAGGCCGATGAGAGTCTCTTAGGTCCCACCAAAAGGTCAAATGCCGCATATGATCCTTAAATGAATGAAAGGAAGATCTGGCGTCGGAAAGGCAAAAAAACCACTAACAACCCTAACCCCAAAACTCAAACAAGCAAGCGCAGGAACCCTTGGAGAAGGAAAATTTTTAATGCTGGTCAAATATACAGTATTCACTAAAATTCTTTTTAAACTATATTTAGAATTTTTTACTAGATTAAATTTTGACTTTTACTTTATAAAATTATAATGTTGACCCTATATTACTTTTATCATCAATTTAGGGTATGACTTTAAATCGAGAGATAAAATAAAAATATTATTTGTGAAAAAAATTCTCTTATTAATAAAATTAATTGATTAATTGGATTAGTTGCATTTTATTATTAAAACATTAATTATTTAATTTCATATAAGTCATTCCAAAATGTCTAAAAGATTTATACTCTGGCTGTCCATGCTACAAATTTAGAAATTAACATATTTTTAATATTGAATTTTAAAATAGATATTTAGTGAATGATTATAGACTCAATCTATGTGATTGGTTGTATGGTTAATTTGTTCGTGTTGATTATTGGTTGGGCGTGGGAGCATAGTATTTATTTAATTGAGTTTTTAAGCTCGTTTAACTATTTTGGCCTACGTGCGTTATTTTGTAAATATGGGCATGCGTGTCTATGTATCTGGGCTTGGGTGCCAACTAGTATAGAATACATGTTGTAGCATGAGATAGAGATGATTGTATTTTAGCCAGGGGAGACTAGATAGATAAAGTACATGATATTCTACAGTTATTATTATGTATGATTGATTACAAGTTGTATATTAGTTAATAAAGATAAGTATGACGAGACAAGTCCTTCTAATTAAAATATTACATTCATATTAAAAGATCAATACAACGTGCCTTCTATTGTTATAGTGAAAAATCGGAGTCTATTGTCGATGTCAGTTTGTTGAGTTTCTCAAGTTTGATCACTCAAGAATATGTTTATCACTATGAAACATTCAATGTTTTTAAACAATTGGTCAAATTTAACTAGAATTTTATTTTTTGTTGAGTCGCTCAAGGAAATAAATTTTTAGGAGCACAATCAAATGAGCACATAAGATGTGTGCAACAAGATGTTGTCTACTTGATGATCTAAGAGTCACATAACTATATGATTGATAAGAGTAACTATCTGGATATTTTACTATGGCTTGTTGAGTCACTCAAAGTTATTATAAAACAAAAAAGATTCTAGTCCCCTGAAAATATAACCGGTTCTATTAATTAATGTTTGAGGATCGTTAATTCTATTTAAACAGTATTAGTATAATTAATTTAATTAAAGTCCATGTTAAATTAATTTTATGCATTTAATTATTTTCTATCTTGCTATTTCAGTTATTAAATCATGGGTAACTATATGAGTTTGAGAGGCATAGTGGATACCAACAAACTTACTGGATCAAACTTTTTAGACTGGCACTGCAGTCTGAGAATTGTTATCAAAGTATGAAAAAATTGAATATATCATTGAGTAGCCAATTCTAGAAGATCCTACTGAGGATGCTACGTCTAAGAATATGCATGCTTACAACAAACATAGTGACGACGATAATACTATAACATGTGTAATGTTCGCAGCTATGTCACCTAATTTACAAAAGCAACACGGTGATATAGATGGCTATACTATTATATGTCCTCTCAAGGAGATGTATGATGAACAGTCGCAAACTAAACGGTATGAAATATCTAAAAAGTTATTTAGAGGTATTGTGGTAGAAAGATCTTCAGTCAGTGCTCATGTATTGAAGATGATTGGTTATATTGAAAAATTAAACCAGTTGGATATTACCATGGATGACGAGCTAAGTGTTGACTTGGTTCTACAATCCGTATCTGATTGCTTTCGCAGTTCATTATAAACTTCAACATGAATAAGATTCAGTGTACTCTTTCTGAGCTGCTGAATATGCTGAAAACTATTGAACACGATATAAACAAATGGAATGGGCAAATCTTTGCCATTTACATCTATAAGGGCACTAAAACAAAATCTAAAAGGACTTTTTAGAAAGGATCCAAGAAGGCCAAATCTAGTTGAAAATATTCAAAGTAGACAATGACAAATCCAAGTTTGATGATCCGTATTTTCACTGTAGAAACAAATGGTGTTGGAAGAGGAACTGCAAGGCATACCTCGCCACTTTGAAGGGAAATAAGTCTATTGAGACTTCTAATTCAAGTCTTTTTTGTTGAAATACACATGTCTACTCCTTCAGCTTCTTAGGTATTAGATACCGAACGTGGATCTCATATATACACAAATATGCAGGGTAGATTACTGTAGAAGAAAGAAGTGGACCTGTGCATTCAGACTTAATTACTTATAGGCCAAATTAATTAATTAGATTAATAAATTAAGTAAATTAGTTGTGTGTTAGCACAATTCTTGTAAAATTGGAATTAGGGTTAGTTTAACCCATAAATACTAGTCCACAGTTTAGGGAATCCAAATTATGTCATCATAACTTGCTAGCACAAGTAAGATACAGAACACAAATCAATTACTCCCAAAAGGTTCTGCTTTTATCTGTTCTTGACCATGTGTTCTTGTTGTGCAGGTTACCGTTAGAGGCTGGACAATTGGACAGCTGTGGTATCGAATATTATACATTTAGTTAACCAGATTATCAGATTCCAGGGTGTTCATCAAGGTAAATTTCTATCTAAGTACAAGGTTGATCCGACATATAGGAATTATAGATTTAATTTTCGTTGTGCATGTTTACATCAATTCCTTACAATAAATGCATCCAATTTCCAAAACAAATTCCAATTGTGTCGAACTTTCCATTTTTGGAATAGAATCAAGATCAAACCTTATTTCATGGTATTTACATGAAGTTCCCCTTTAAGAAAGTCTGCGATAAGGCGTAGTTAATCCATGGTTTATGTTAGCTAGGATTTCCAAAAGAAGATGTCATTCGTTTGATGAGAAATAAAAAGAAATATCAAAAATTCGAGTGTGTTCGAAGATTACCAGGGGTAAATTTGTAGGTTTCTTGATCACACATAGAGGAATTGAAGCAAACCTAGATAAGGCCTAATGAATTCTAGAAAAAGATTTCTACAAGTCAGAGAGAGGTACATAAGTTAACATGGCAAGTAGCTGCATTGAATCGATTCATGAGTAGAGCAGTTAGAAAATGTCATTGTTTCCTTAAGGTTGTATGGTCTTCATAATTTTGAGTGGATTGTGAATGTGAAGAACCATTCAAGCTATTCAAATAGTCATTGCAACAGCCTCAATTTTGACTCGACCTAACTCATAGGATGTGCTTAGTTTATACCTAGTTATCTCAGTGTACGCTGTCAACGCCATTTTGGTAAAAGAATTTTTAAATAAAAACCAATCTACTATGTAAATCAGGTGCTAGGTGGTAGAGGCATGCTACATTTTGGTAGAACAATTGGTTTTAGGATTGATCTAATGGAAGTCAGAAAGTTGAGACCCTACTTTCAAGCTCAAGCAATACAAGCCACAACTGATTAGCCCATGAAACATATTTTGCATCGCATGAGACTTCAGATTGGTTACTAAAATGGGCATTAGAGCTAAGTGAGTCTGATTTTTAGTTTAAACAAATAACGACTATAAAAGCACAAGGGTTAGCACATTTCATTGCAGAACTTACTGTTCTATCTAGCAATTCCAAAAGAAAAGTTGCAGACTGGAAGATATATGTAGATAGGCCATCCAATAACGAAGGTTCTAGAGCGGAGGTTATCTTGATAGTTCTAGATTTAGAAGAGCTCAAATACTCTCTGCGTTTTGGATTTCTGGCTACTAATAATGATGAGCAGTGATCACATGTCTGAAGCTCGCAATAAGACTAATGGTGTCATGAGTATATATGAAGCGATTTACAACTAGTTGTTGAGCAAATAACATGAAAGTTTGAAGCAAAAGACACTAAGATGGCAACCTACTTAATTAAGGTAAAATATTTGTAGAGGAAATTTGATAACTTCAAAATGATCAAGGTCCATATAAAGATAACACTCGAGTCGATGCACTCTCCAAGTTGGCATATGCAAACTTGATAAACTTTCTCGCAATAGCTAATGTGCAGGAGCTATGCCAATTAGTATTTTAAACGCGGTTGAGATCAAAGAGATAAAGCAAGAACCCAGTTGGGTAGATCAAATAATAGACTACTTAATAACTAATTAGTTGCCGAAAAATAATTTCAAATCAAAAAGGCTAAAGGTTCGGGCTACTATGGTCACCTGCATGGAAGGAAATTTGTACAAATGCAGTTACTCGATGCCATACTTCAAATATCTACAACATGCCAAAGCTCATGAAGTGTTGTTTGAAATGCACAGTAGTATCTGTGGAAATCATCAACGAGATGCCACATTCGCATTTAAAGCCTTAAGACAGGGATACTATTGGTCTACCACGAAAAAATATGTCAAACAGTTAGTGAAGAATGTGATGCATGTTAGTGACATGGGAACTTGATCCATGTCCTTGCTCAGCAATAGTCTGTAATCTTTGGGGTATGTCATTTTTTCCAATGGAGAATGGATATCGTGGGAGCATTACCTATGGACAAAGGACAGAGATTGATTATTTCACAAAATTGGTAGAAGTTGAATCGTTAGCTACAATCACAATGGCCAAGATTCAAAGCTTTATGTGAAAAAAGTATCATATATAGATTTGGTATTCCGAGGGTAGTTATAACTAATAATGGTAGAAAATTTAAAAACTATAGCTTCAAGGATTTCTATGAGAATTACCATATAGAATGTATGCTCACCTCAGTCGCGCTCCCACAAGCCAATAAGCAGGCCAGAGTAATGAATCGCGCCATTATATGGGACTTGAAAAGTAGGTTGTAAAAAGAAAATAAGATGTGGGCAGATGAAATGCCTAATGTATTGTAGGCATATCATACAACTCCTAGTGAGCCAACGAGAGAAACCCCTCTCAAATTGTCTTTTGGAAAGGATGATGTAGTTATAATAGAAATCTTAAATCAAACAGGCAGAATGAATATCAAGCAGCTCGACTCCACCACTACCATGGATGATTTCCACCTACTTGAGGGGGTAAGAGACAAAGCAGCTATAAAGAAATACAACATACAAACGGAAAGTTTCTGAATAATTCAATCGATATGTAAAACCCATAATTTTTCTATTGAAAGACCTGGTTCTCAAAAATGCTACAGGGACAGGATACACTCCTACCAAGTTAGATGCAAACTGAGAATGGCCGTATGAGGTAATCATAAGTGTTGGAAAAAGTGCTTATAGTCTGAAGGATCTAGAGGAGAAACTATTGGGTAGACCGTGGAATGTCGAGCATCACAAGAGATTGATCTCCACAATCAACATGTTACGATCAATTAGAACTTTGCTCAACTCCATAGCAGGGAGTTTAAGTGGATCAACTTATCAAGTTGACTTTGAAGACGATGGGTAACATCAACGTAACTATTGAACAATCTAATTTGTTGATGTCTCCAAAAAGTGTCACAAGGAAGGCTACCCACAACAGGCCTACTGAAGAAAAAACATTTTTTTTCAAGCCGCTATTGTTGTTTCTATAATCAGGAACATGAAATGGGACCTTTGTGGTGAAATAGACGAAGCCGTTGCAAGGTGAAAAATGATGCAATTCAATAACGCACCTAAAAAGTTCGGGAGACGGATTAATTATATTAAGAAGACATATATACAAAATGTAGATTACTATTCTCTAGACATTGGAGGCAACCTAACTAGGGCTTAATTAAAATTCATTGAAAAACGACACAAAAAAGAATGGATGGAAAATCCAAGCCCACCATCTATATTATCTTTATAGATAGCAATATCTTGGAGATTCGACCAGGGTGTCATTCGGTCGATTAGGAGCCCTATATATGTGGTCAACAAATAGCTTAAACTTGTCTAACATCCTATCTAGTTTCTTTTTGGAATTATACATAGTATAAGCTATGGGAATATTAGCACTACCTTGTCCGAGAAAACCATTTGATTAGGACATTTCTGGAAGAAGATCTAATAGGATTAACATGCCCACCTACCCAAGATTGATCTACCTAGGTGTTTGCTACACGAGCCTTACAAGTACGAGTTGTCTACGAGAAGAGAGTTTGGTCGATAGTCCCTAAGGTACGAGAGACAGCACACACATAGAGACTATCGGTTGACCCACTTGTTGATGGCTTATGGGGTAAAGATGACCTAAAAGGTGACCCATTAGTCAATTTAGAAGATGAACCACCGGTCAACTCATCCAAAGACTCACAATTAAAACCCGCTAGATGAATCACTACCAGATGTTAAAACCACCTTGAGTGTTAGGTAGTCGATCGATCAGTGAAGACGGGGGGTAGAGAAGTCGGTTAGTCGAACACTATAGAGACACCTATAGTCAATCGGACGATGAGATTTATAGTGGAAATCCAAAGCTCTAGACTTGGATAAAACCTATAATGAGAAGATTTTCCCTATTTTGGGGGTTAAATTAGGTAGGAAAGTAAAAAGTCAACCCAACGGGGCCATTGAGAGGGAGCTATATGGCACATCTCGCTGCCCGTTTAAAATATATGTGTGTGTGTGTGTGTGTGTAAACACGTGGATTTTCAATTAGGCATGTGACAAGTTGGGAATGACAAATATTAACTAAAATTAGATTGACCGAGTATATAAGAAAGCAAGTGATGCTACTCCTTAACGATGATAATCACTAATAAGTAGAGGGACTTATGATGTTAGGTAGGAAAGTGAAACCAACCTAAATGAAATACAACTTTAACAACATTACATCTTTTCCTTAAATTATGTAGGTCGGTAAACCTATGGGCGTATGGGGACAAGACGTTGATAGACACACACACCCTCTACTTACCATATTAAAGTCAAGACACTTGAACTTAAGGCTACGAGTTTGAGGACTTGCAAGGAGATCGATCGACCTAACACTGAGAACATCAAGTTAATCCTGAATTTCTTCATGCGTGCATCGTTAGGCGATTATAACTACAAGATATTTTTGCCCTATATCTGTCGTGATTTTAGAGATAGAGACCCGTGTCCTCATAACTTAGAAGGATTGACGTCACGTGAACAGGTGTAAATGCCCATAAATAGAGAGCACATGACTACCACGTATCTTCTTCAATGACTTGTTATGAAACAATCCATGTTTATCTTCTTCATCCATGTTACTGATTATTATATTGGAGTTAAAATGGTACAAAGAACCCACAGACACCTTTTTGTAGGTAGTTCAGCCGCTTGATTGAGTTTTCATTGTCTTGTCACTCTATAAGCACCAAAGAAAAATTCTCTAATTTAATTAATTCACTTATATTGAAATCAATAAAATTTGACCCACATTGTAATTTGACTTCACTTATAAGTTAAAAAATTCATCTATATGTAAAAATAATACTTATAAGTAAAAAATTACCTTTTAAGTAAAATGTTTCTTACAAGTAAACTTTAATGTTATAATTTTATTTTATTTTTTCTTTGCTTACATGGTCTTCCAATACGGTGTAACATCAAACACCATATTAGAACAATATCACTAATCCACATTAATACAATCTCTTAATTCTATTTTCTCTAATCCTATCCTCGAATCCAACACCACATACTAAACGTGCTTAAATGGAATGTTTTAATATAAAAAGTTTAAAGAGTGTTACAATTGTTATTTTGGGTCACGAGAACTTAAGCTCCTTCCATTTTCAACCCAAATTGTTAAAGATGGCAATTTGACCTACTGCCCCAGACTTGTCCCGTGCCCCACCCCCTACCCCGATTATATGGATAATAGGGGTGGTCCGGGGCAGACCTGCCCTGCACCGAACCAACCTCACCAATAATTTTTTTTAAAAAAAATAAATCAAATTCAAATTGTTGGAAATGGGATTCGATCCTGGGTGTAAAGTGTGAAATTACAAAATTTAATCACAACACCAATCTTACATATATTATTTTTTTGTTTTGTTTGCTATTTGGTTTAATTTATAATAAAAATTGTAAATAATAATAATAATAATAATAATAATCGAGACAGTTGACAGGTCATCTACCCTATCCCGCCCCGCAAATTGGCGGGTCTAAGAAAACCCGCCCCATTGATTGTAGAATAAAATATGGGAAAAATAATAGATAGATTCCTTTAGGACCCAACTTATATAAGGGTGGCAATCGTGTCACCAACTTTTCATTTGTGCATTCATGTCACTAACCTTTTAATATTGTGCAAGTTGTATCCTCACTTAATAGAAAATGTCTATTTAGATAATAAATGTTCACGCAACGAGTAAGTGGTGTGTGATTAAAAGTGTGATATTGTTTCAAAAAGATTTCATTTATTCTAAAAAATCAAACGATAATTGTTCAACCTACATTAAAAATATTGCTCTTTTTTAGATAATTTTACATTTTAGTTAGACGTTGTCATATGCGTGTCATGCAACTATTTAAAGTTGAACCCCAACCTAGGGGGCCTCCACCGCCCCTGCTCTGGAGCCTTGGTGGAAGATGTAAATCGCAGAATGTACCTCAATGAAGTAGGGTTGAGAATTGGTCATGCAACTATTTAACGTCTAATAAATATTGTTCGTCAAGTGAGAATATCATGCATACAATTTTAAAAGGTTATGAATATGAGTTTTGTGAATGTTGAAGAAATAGTTGCCATACCAATGGATCTATGGAGATATTTACCCAAAAGTAAATACATCTGAAAAATTAAATTTCAAAAAATAATGAATAAAGAAAGTAGCTGAAAAAAACAATTCACACTGCAAAGAGTTATATTTTTGTTACTTTTTTATTAAAAATGTCGTCTTGCAACATATAGTACACAGAGTGCTGATCTCTTGCCCCCAATGGGTCAAGAAATCTTGCCCATCCGTTGAGGTGGTGTCAGCAGGTGGACAATCCAAAATCAATAATAATAGTGCGAAATGAAGGCCCGGCTCCAAGTTGTTCAAGAATAGTGGCATTGAGTTTTTCGATCTTTTGACTTAGAATTAGTCAGTTCTATTTCTCGAGGGGGCAATTACAAAAAAAATAATAAGCATGGGGCCCAATTTTCAAGGGGGAAAATGAAAAATGAAAAATCGAGGACGTGTAAGCATAACCAACCCAAGTTGCATTCAAGAATAACCACATATATCATGATTCATATGAACATTCATCCTACAACACAAATAAAAAAATCTCTTCCTCCAACGAAAACAAAAAGCCTATCCCTAGAAAGAAAAAATCTCAACTCGTGGTTAAATTTATATTAAATAGTAGTTGGTGAACACAAAATTGCAGTTGAGTTTAAGAAGGCAAAGAATATGGCTTGCGCATTGTCAGGGAACAGCTGCACAGTCACAAGCAGCAGATTGGTGTTCAACAGGTACCGGAATGAACCCAAGAAGAGGCAAAGTTTGCATTTATTCAAAGTGAGGGCTTCTGCTCAGGATTCTGATTGCAATACTGAAGAATGTGCCCCTGATAAGGAGGTCATTTCTTTACTACAATTTCTTTACATTTGCAAATTTATACGTGTGTATATAGTTAAATTGTATAATAATAAGCAAAGATAAAAGTGGGTTTGAAGAATTATTAAAGTTAAAAGCGTTTTTGATGAAAAGTCATCTGACAATTGGAAATTAAGATTCAGTTTCTGTGAAATATGCTGGTTCAGGATTTGTTTGACGTATTGCCCATGAGAGTAGGAACTGATACTGGCAGAGCAAATTCTATGCTGCCACTAGACACAGTGGCGGAGCCAGAGATTTTAAGTTTGGATCCTCAAACAAGGGTGGGCCGGGATGGGGAACTTCTCAAGGGTTCGGGGCAGTGCCCCAAATATTTTTTTTCTCAAGTCACAATTACTGAGCCAATTTTTATGAGAATCTAATTTTTTTTTGGCAAGTCATAATCTTTAAAAAGCTTCACAAGAAGATATCGAATACAATCAATTAATGCATTTAGAAGTATTCGATACACACTTCGTGTTTGTTTTGATTGCTTGAAAAGACTAACCTTAATACTTTCTTCTTGGTTATTGAATGATTCTAACTTAATCCGAGTTATGTTGTGTGGACTACTAAATTTTTCAATATGTTTTTCGAGACTATGTTTTTTTTTCAATTTGAGAACCCGTCGACAACAAAAGAATCACGACTTGAACTCAAGATAGAATTTGTTTCATAGAATTAATGTTTTACCATAGCAAGAAGAAAAAAATCTCCAGCTTAAGTAAAAAAGGCTGAAGAAAAAGGTTGAAGATGAAATCGCAATTAATTTTTTTTGTGTCAAAGACATGAATGGTGTCTGTGAAGAAGAATAAGTTATCTTAAATAAATTAATTTTGTTGGGCTTTATTTGTTTAGTTCATTCATTGTTGAGTTTGGACTTTAGTATTTTTTGTTTTGGTTGGTTATTAAATTAAAAAAAATTTAAAAAAAAAAAATTCAGAAAGTTGGGGGACCAGGGGGAGCCTTCGCCCCTGACTAGAGAATTGTGATATTCCGTCACCTGAGGGAAATGTTCGAATTTAGAAAAGAATAATATTCCCTTGTCCTCTTGTTTTGATTAAAATTTGTCAAAAACCAATTCAGAATTTAGAGAGTATCTTTGAATAAAGTTGTTTGGTCGTGCTTAAAAGTAGCATTTTTAGCTGCTTTTCTCTGCACCATACGAAAATGCTAAAAGTTATGATTAAGACAGTCTCTGAAAGGGTCGATTTGTCTGGATAATTAGGGGCGGAGGTGGGGGGAGACCAGGACCCCCCTAACTTTCTGAATTATTTTTTTTTTTTTTAAAAAATTTAATAACCAACCAAAACAAGAAATACTAAAGTCTAAACCTAACCATGAATGAACTAAAACAAATAAAACCTAACAAAATTGATTCATCTAAGATCACTTCTTCTTCACAGACACAAATCACGTTCACGTCTTCAGCCTTTAACACAAAAAAATTGATTGTGATTTCATCTTCAGTTTTTTTCACTTAAACTAGAGATTTTTTTCTTCTTGCTATGGTAGAACATTAATTCCACGAAACAAATTCTAGTTCGAGTTTAAGTCGTGATTTTTTTGTTGTCGGTGGTTCTCAAATTGGAAGAAGAAACATAATCTCAAAAAACATATCGAAAAATTTAGTAGTGCACACAACCTAGCTTGGATTAAGTTAGAATCATTCAATAACCAAGATGAAAGTATTGTGACTAGTTTTTTCAAGCAATCAAAACAAACACAAAGTGAGTATTGAATACATCTAACCGCATTAATCGATCGTGTTCAATATCTTCTTGTAAGTTTTTTAAAGATTATGACTTATAAAAAATATTAGATTCTCATAAAAATGGGCTCAATAATTGTGATTTGAAAGAAAAAAAATTGGGGGGCCCTTTCCCGGCCCACCCCTGTTTGAGGACTCCCCAACTTAAAATGTCTAGCTCTACTACTGTAGATAATGGATAATAGAAATTATGCATAATTTAAGACGACTGTAGAACGCCAATTACTATCACTTTTTTGCCTATTACCAACTAATTTTTCTACTGCACTTATTTCTGATGGAATTTTCTTGGAGGGAAGAAACTTTTTTTATCTGGATAACAAAGAAAACAAGTATCCAAAATTCAAATGGAATAATAAGAATGCACTGCTAAAGTATCACTGGGACTGGAATGTTACATTATGCTCCTGAAAATTTCTTTAAGTTAAGACAGAAAAGCATCATATAAGAACAAACACATGCAACTTAAATCTGGTAAAACTCCATTTCCTTTTCTTTTTATTTTTGTGCCTAGTTCGAAAGGCTAAAATATTGTAACAGGCTATTTGCAAATGAATTATGTTCCTCAAAGTGAGATTGTGTACGAAATTGCTCAAGATCAAACTCAATCACCTAAGTGAATATGTCTTACTAGGTAAGCAGTGTTCTTTCCTTCTTTTCTGCGAAAAAAATATCGGAAGGTCATTACTCTAAGGAATATGTTATCAAGTTTAGCGTGAGCAATTGAAAGAGAATCAAGTTCCGTGAACCAGGGTGGATTTGGTAACGGATGGTCTTGGAGCTTTTCGTTCTCCCAGTCTTTTGTTACATTGGAGAAAACGAAAATTAAAATTATATTCTCTCCTGCTGAGGTTTCTTTATAAAAGTGTCAATCTATATATAGCTCAAGTTTTTCACATATTAGACAGTCATGACAAAACCTGAAATTTTCGCAGACTCTCAATTCTGCCTTTTCGATTTTGCCCAGTGCTGGATACAAACTTTTTCCTTCATCTAGGCACCAACTTACAGTAAAGAGTTTACGGACTCTTTCAGTTTTGCAATTTCAATCAGTCACGGTACTTATCCAAGAAAATTTAGAAAATTTCTGGTTTGATGTACATTATTTGCTAATAAAATCCTTTTAGTTGATAAGACTAAGAGGGTGATAAATTGTAAGTTAGAACTTGGAGGAGCAATTTATAATCAAAAGGTTTTAGGTAAGTTCTGCTTAGAAGGAAGTAGAACTAACAATGGAGTCACGATAGAAGATCTTGTTGTCACAAAGAGTGATAATTTTAAATATTTAGGTTCAATTATTATAAAGAGGCTTGAATAACAGTAATGCGCGGGATTAGAGTAGGTTGGATAAAATGGAGAAGTTCTACATAGATTATGTGTTTGGAAGTTAAATATGAAGTTATATAACTGTTATTAGGTTAGCTATATTTTAGAGCAATTGAGTGCTGTTAAGATGCACGTGTTGTTATACTAGAATCGATAAACTAAAATATAATGTTATATCCCAACAAGTGGAAGTGGCATCATCTGAAACTAAAATATGAAAAATATTAGATGGTTTGGAAAATGGAAATGCTTTGTATAGACATAAAGAGACATTTGTGTACAAGAGCAATGAGATCTAGTTAAAACTAGTTAGAATAGACCTAGAGAAGCCTCCATGCACAAGAAAGATGAGATTCCAGTATAACTAATAAGAAGAGGAAGGGTAGACCACAATTAACATACTTTGATGTGGTTGAAATATATTTTATTTCATTCGACTTGTTACTTGATGTGGCATGTAGATTCAAAAAGTGCGGAGATGACTCCAAGTTTATTGGGAATAAGTTTTAGCTTATACTTGTTGTGTTTTATTTAAATTTGCTAGCTTTAAATTGTTGTATGGATTGACAAATTAGCTATACCTTTTCAGTAGAAAATGTTAAGTTTACCCAGCAATCCTTCACCATAAACTACATCATTAGATGGCTCTGAATTGCAACTATCACTTGTTCAATGTATCGAAAGTACTGTATTGGGACTATTTGAACTCTAAATATTTAGGTATTAGATGCTATCACTTCTTAAAATAGTTACTTTTATTGTGCGTGATTTTTTACTTTATTGCCTTTTTTTTTTCACGGACAACTCAATTACCATGCATTACCTGAGACTAAACTAATGTTGTCAATTTTCATGCCTCACTGAGCCAAACCAGGTTCTAGGCAATGTATTTGATCATTTTCTACCCCTGTCAGAACAGCTTGTGATTCTTGATTTGATTGGGTCATGATTGTTGAAATACTAAATCATGCTTGCATATTTTATTGCATTAACATTGTGGATGGAATTTAGCTTATGTCTGCTCAAAACACTCTGCTTTTAAATCACATTTTCACAGTGATGTTAAACAATCCGAAGTTTCTCTTCTGTTTTTAGCAAAAATGTATTTATATTGATAATGAACTGATTTCACCAACAACACAGGGACACCCCCCTGAATCAAACAGAAACAAGAACAGGTTTTACAGCCAAGATATACACTCCTCTTGCAGATACAAGAACAGGTTTTACAGTCAAGAAACTTGCAGTCCACTTTGGACAACTTGAATTTTTTCTTGAATTCCCATTTGCTCCTATTCTTTTCATTTCATAGACGATAAACTTTTGCAGGCAAAGTTGATTTAATCAGTAAACAGTTCGTATTATGAAAGTTTCTTGGTATCAAAAGTTCACTTGCTATACGATAGTTTGCTGGCCCCATCTTGAAAGGAATCTGATACATTGACAATGACGAAACAGGTTGGGAAAGTGAGCATGGAATGGGTAGCTGGGGACAATACAAAAGTAGCTGGTACATTTCCACCTCGTAACCGGGGTTGGACTGGGTTTGTTGAAAAGGACACTGCTGGACAGACAAATATATACTCTGTTGAGGTTAGTAAATAAACACTTCTCTAATATCTTTGCGGTATTGAAATATGATCAATTTATGGGTAGGTATATGTGTTCAAGTCTTTGCATCTTTCAAAAGAACTTTGTGTGTTGTTTTGCACATCTCTCTCTTTGAACTTGATGCTGCTGATATTTTGATCAGAGAATCCAATTATAACCATGAAATTGCTATTGTAAAGTGCCATTCACTTCACCACTGAACTACTATCTGATGAAAATTTGTTGATGAACGAGAAACATAAGTTCATTATATATTGATGTTTCTCAACAGAAATTGGAGGTAAAACAATTATCTCTGGTTTACATTGACGTGCAACGTTTTGGGAAGAGATCATCACAATGAAACTTATTAAAGACCAAACTAGCATTTGAGAAGATAACTTTGCAAAGTTGTCTCTCCATATAAGTGGTCCCTGACCCTATTTGGACAATGATTTCCCTATTTGGACAATGATTTTCATCTCTTCAGTTTATGACTTGACCAGATTCATATCACTTATGGTTCATGTTGTAACCAAATTTTGTATCGGAAATGAAACAGGAAATGATTTTTCTGCTCCTTTATCTATTTACTCAATTCAATCTAAAATGAACTGATTAGAAAGTCATTCAAACTTAATAATCATGTGATCAGAACATCTGTTTCCCTCGAAGTATCCCAATATTCCAAGTTACTCATGCTTGCCTTATCGTTGTCCCCCGTATAAGACTAATTTGGCATCCCTCTGCCTTTGACACATAACTGTACTTAACCCCACTCTCCAAAACCTTTTGCTTACATATGCAGACACATCCACCAATTGATGAACATAAAAAACAAGATATTTCACCCTCTTACTACAATGTAAGTCTTAGATAACAACTAATGTATCAGTAATTATGTAAATAACATCTTCATGTAAAAGTTATACAAGTACATGAGAGCTATCTAGTTAAGGCGCTATCATTATTTTTCTTTATTCTCCTCTCTACCAATGATATTATGACTCATTGAATAAAAAAGCACAAAATCAGATGAAAATGCCTTCTCTAATTACTAAAAACAATTGCTGAAATTGGGCACCCTTAACTCTTTATTAGAAACATCCAATGAGAAGGCCAAAATATAATCCTACTGCATAGAAATTTAAAGTCCATAGCTGCCCCCTCTTAGACCTAGTGAACTTCTTCACGGCTGTTTGACGTACCGGATCGCAAAAATCTTGTCACTTGGATAACCTCCAAATGAAATTTCAAGATACTTCAATGGCAATCACACCGCCCACAATTCAACTCATCTGCTAAAGAATCTACATTTCCCTCTTTCACATTCAATTCAACTAAAGTTCTTTTTTTTCTCAAATTAATCTTTAAGTTGGACGTCCAACTAAAAGATTCTAAATCTGCAAATTTTAAACCTCAACACCTTCTCAGCTTCTCTCCTCACTTTGAAGCCCTCCCCCCACCAACTTTTAGCTTTATTGAAAAGCCTATTAAAATATTGGCCACAAGAATAAGAAAGGAGACAAAGGATCTCCTTGCCTAAGACCTCCTGAAGCCCCCAGTTTTATTTTATTTTTGGTAGGCCTCCCATTTATGTTAACGTAAAGTTCAGCAACTAAGACATCCTTCTCCATTTTTCCCCAAACCATTATTGTGCAATGTGCAACCATTCAACTGAGATGGTCATAAGCTTTGCCAAAATCAGGCCGACTTTACCTCTAGATCTGTGACGTTTAACAACTTCAAAATCTATTTCACGAATGATTACTCTTCTCTATCATCGCTATCATTCTTCTCTATCATCATTAACAAGTGAGAAGTAACTTCATCATGTTTAATTATATTATCAAATTGCAGGGTACTTTCATCATACATTCATGAGACTGCAAATTGACCTTTTAAGTGTTACTTCAAGATGGAGATCTCTGCAGGGTCTTGTCTGGCAACAAGAGCAAGTCCTGGGATTCACTCGGGGACTTATGCATCTAGGATTATTCTTGATATCATTATAAATACTAAGCATTCGTAGATAGCCCCAAAAAAAAAATGTTACTAGTTGGAGTTGCAGATTAGCTTCGTCGGATGCATAGGGGACACAACCTACGAGCATGCTAAATACAGTTTCAGGACTTGAGAATCTAATCAATGGATACTTCCAGTTTTCCTCCTACAATACTCGGTGCATCACCTATTGTCAATTTTCTTATCTGCTTTTATACAAATAATGTACATTGTATCTCCATCTCCAAGAAGCATGAAGTATATGAAAGGATTTTATCCATCAGATACTGTAGGCCCTGACTTCCAAAAATATTTTAGGTTATATGAAAGCTGGCCATAATTCAATATCTATAGGCCACAAGTTCTTAAACAAGTTAAGTAAAAGAAATGGATGTTTCCTATCCATATTCTGAACTAACTGATTTAATCTTTGAAGACCAATCCACGTTTCTAGTGTGAAATTGTTCTCGTGTTTTCTGGTGCTTAACACATGCCACCTGGTATTTTTGGCCTAAAATATTATCTTTTTGACATTTCACACAAGTTTGCAAGGTATTCGAATGGTGAAATATTGCATCTAATTCTCCTCATCTATACAGCCTGCAGTATATGTGGCAGAAAGTGCAATTAGTTCTGGAAATAGAGGGTCGTCTGCCGATGGATCTGAGAACACTGCAGCTATTACTGCTGGGCTTGCTCTGATCTTTATTGCGGCTGCTTCATCAGTACTTCTTCAAGTTGGGAGGAACCCTCCTGTGATTCAAACAGCAGAATACTCGGGGCCATCCCTAAGCTACTACATCACCAAGTTTATGCCTCCAGAAATTGCCGAAGCAACTGTGCCCACTGTAACTGAAACCTCAGCGTCTTTACAAACAGAAAACTCAGCTCCCGAAGTTTCTCAAGCTGAGGTTCAATTGGAATCTCAGCAGGACATGTCAACATCCAACTCTAACATTTCTTAGGCGGATGAAATCTATTCTCTTTAATAATATTATTTACTTTCCAAATTTTGGTGTACACAACTTATACATAGTCTGTTGTAACTCAAACACTATTATCTTCTTCTATGGATAATGAAATAGTACCAGAGTTATGATGCTTCCAAAATAATCTCTTTATGGCTACAATGACCTGAAAAGGAGGGCGGATAAGGTTTATCCTCCAGTGTGAGAATTAGAAGTTTTAGGAAGAAATGATAATACGGAAAAGGAAAATGTAGAGACTTGTAAAATAGTGTGATTTCTAAAAATCTCTTTTATGTGGCTCATGCTTTGAGATATTTATAGGTAAGCAGTTTTCTTCTCACGCCGCTAACAGTTATCTTCTGCCTGCTTGGCAGTTATTGTCCACGTGCTAACGGTTTTCGACAGTTCGCCAGTTGAATCTAGAATGTGGTACCTTCACATGAAACATCTAATGGATCATTAGTAGATATCGGTCAACTGACTATCCATCGTAGTAGTCATTCCACCGACCACTCACTTAAGACAGTCGGTTGACTGCCACCCACGTAGAGTGCTCACTGAATCTACTTGAACTTGGGTTTGGTCTATTTTTAGTATAACATCATTGACTCATCCACCTCTTGACGGTTTTCATCGTTAAGAGGTAGCATAATTTCCTATCTTTACTTGAAAAATTCTATTACTATAGTTTTTACTCACACTATGGAGTTCGACTTATATCTTCCCCCTTTTATTTATCTGTAATTAAAAAAAATTATATGAGATAATCTTGATTTGTTGTATCTCTTATATTTATCTTTTCCCATTATTATGACGAGTTTGAATCGCGTTAGAAATCCGATCATGTATAGAAATGCAATCTCTTGGAAGCAAAATTCCCTCCAAAATGCACCCCTATATAAAGGGGGTCAACTCCAAAGGGGGTTGAGGAGTTGAGGAGCTCATTATTTTTAACCCTCCCTTTTTCCAAACCCTAGCATCTCTATCTTTTTCATGGACATTTGAAGGTCTACACTCTCTCTTTACTTTATTTGAGGTACAATCTTCAATCCTCTCTACGTGTTCTCTCCTCTTTTTTTATGCTTAGAATTATAAGTCCTCCTATAGTCAAGAAGATGTTTCATCGTCCTCAAATTCTTCATGCGAGTCGAGATGGTCCCACTTAGGTATTTCTATACATAGTGGGTCAACCCAAACTCCAGGGGTTCGACCCACCATATCTTGACAGTCGGTTGACTATCTCCTTGGGGGACAGTCGACCAGCTCTTCAGGTGCAATCGATCGACTACCCCCCAAAATGACAGTCGATCGCTCCTTCAGGAGCTGTTGCCAGCCCATCCGTTTGGGACGATCGGCGGCCATTCTCAGGGGTATGGGTAGTCAACCCGTCCCTAAGCGCAATCTTCTATTTTTTGAGGGCCACGAACCTCGCTCCATTAGAGCTCGAGTTAAGTCGTCTAAGTATGCTCATAAAAATATTGAAATTGAGAAAAGTCCGACTAGTGACGTTGTAACACTTGAAATTCTCAAAAATGTAGTCTTTATAATTTACAAAAGATATTAAACAAGATGCTTGAGAAATTCATCCTGCATGATGACTATGTATGCAGAGCTCTTCACCTCATCGAGCAACTTCTGGGTCAGACCTTTGTGAGATAGCCATGTACAATGATAGCATGGTTAGGGGTTTAAGGTTTCCACTCTGCCCCCTCTTTGTCTCTGTTTTTAACGAGTTTCACATTACTCCTAGTCAATTGAACCCCAATGCTTGGAGACTTGGTTTATACTTTCTCTACATGTGTTTATCTAAACACATAGAGCCTAATGTAGACCTTTTTAGGCGTGTCTACGAGCTGCATCACCGGCCACAATGCCTATGTCTACCTTACTTCAAAAATTAGCATACAAGTACCTCACTATAGATATTCTAAGTGCTGGTGGAAGTCTCGATTCTTCTTTGTTCGACCCACCAGAGGCCGATTTCTCTTTAATACCAAATGGAGACATCCACAAGTTCACTTATTCAACAACCCTTTTGAAGTGACATCTCTTCTAGAAAGCCAAGTTAAAATATATGAGTGTCTAGACCCTCCTACTTCTAGGCTGAGCGACTTGTTAATGGAGGAAAATATGTTATATATGAGGTTGTTTAGCCCACCGGTAGATTTTGTGCTCATAGTTTTCCTTGACATTTTCTTTGTTTTATTTTTTTAATGAACTTTGTTTTCACGCAAGCATGAAATTTAGTCTGGCAGACATGCTGGGCTTGCTACCCCTTGCTACCGACGACAAGGGGACTCCTTCTCCTAGGCAAGCTAAGAGAATGAAGACTGCGAGAAAATGTGAAAGGTAGGTGACAAAAATTCCTTGGTGTCTGCTAATAGGCATGTGGAGGACATTCACATTCATTTGTCTAGAGACGCTGACCCGTTGCAAATGGATAGCGACCAGACTATTGGAGATTCTCTCGTTCCTGACCTCCGCTTTTCGCCTACCCATGCCAGGCGAGATGTCAAGGTCATGCAGAGATGTATTTTTCACATATGTCCAAGGGTCTATCCAATAGGAGGTTTGAGTATGTCAAGAAGGTTTTGGCAGTCTACAACAAAAGGTATGTAATTCGTATGTTTACTTTCTCTTCTTTTAATTCCAATTCGCAGTTTGTTTAACAATTTATGCTTTGATTTATGGCTGCCAGGTTTTGACCTTTTAGGATTCACTCATTAGATCGAGTGAGCACTTGGTTACTAATTTGAAAGTTATTGAGGATGAGAAATTCAAAGAAGTAAATCACTTGAAGAATAAGATTTCCAATTTGAAAAAGTCTTGTGAGGCTTCAGAGGCTTGAGTCAAGGAATGAGAAAAGGAGATTGATAACCTATGATCCACGCTCAGAATACAAGCACGATTTGTATGCATATGGTGCTGAGTCTATGAGCGTTTATATTGCATTGACCAATGAGTGGCTAGCAGTCAAGCACCCGGTTGTCGACCCCTTGTTTTTTGATCATTTCTTAGCTCAACGATGAGAGTTGGAGCAAGCTGCGAAGCAGAGGTGGTGCAATGAGGACTGTGTTTTTTAGCTCGAGTGATTTTGCGTGTCGCTATCTCTTTTTAGGTTTATCGTTATTTTGTTGAGACAAATTTTGGGTCATTTGACAAACATTTTCACTCTCTAGCCCGGGATATAGGCTAACTTCATCTTTTGTAGCTTGACTTCGGTGTTTTTCATTAGCACGCACTTTTGGAGATATAGCCCCTAGTAATGTTTAAACGACTTCATATTGCTCTTATACGTTTGTACTTGGGTTCAATCAACATTTTGTATGCCTTTTTTTTTTTTTTTTTTTTTTTGCAATCAAATTTGGTAGTAAGTATACTAGATTAAATCATATTTTCTCTAGCAATAATTGGTCGCTTTAATTAATCCCCCATTTCCCAACATTGAAGGAGAAACAGTCCATCGCCAATATAGAAAACAGTACAATCACTAACACTAAAACTCGCAAGCTGATGTGGCATCCTTGCCAAATCCAGGAGGTAACAATAGTCCTCCAAGTCCGAGTCTATCATTTATGTTAGCGTAGGATTTGAGTACAGTCATTGTCCTTTTAGATTTTTTGTATCTATGACTCTATGAAAAAACCTTTCTATGGCCCAGACAAAGATGAAGGCCATCGTGCGGTGAGGACGTTTCTACGAGTTGCGAAAAAGTGTGAGGCTCAATTTTGATATGAAAATGTCTCGTCCATAACTCATAGATAATCCAAACCTCTTTGGATGCAAGGATGATAATAGTCCCCCAAGTCCGAAGCTTGTTTATTTACTTCAGGCAAGGACCTTAACATCGGGTTTTGCAGAAGTTGTTTGTGTGGACCTCCACATGGCACTGTCCCGTTGGTGTACTTTTTAATTTTTAAAAGGTACAATATTAGGATAAGTAATGATGAGCTGTGCGTTTCACAGTTCGAAACAACAATGCCATCATTAATGCTGCCTCAGATGAGAATGGGTATGGGCACGTATGGCGTCCGTACGCGTCCCCAGCCATTAATTCCAAACCTTTTGCATATCGCTTTTTTACTTTTGTTCGCTACATGGCCATCCCATCAACGGCTCAGAACTTTAAGGTTAAAATCAATGGCTGAGATGCAGGGGGCTACGCCTATATAAACCATGAATAGCTTCTATCATTTCTTTACTTTTGCAAAAATCATTTCCAGAGTGCTTAGAGTTTTTCGATAACTATCAAGGCATTTCCATATGGTTTTTTTTTTTTTTTCCGAAACTCCGATCAATACGTAAAGTTCTTAGTTTTTCCGTGTCAATATTCTTCTTCGTCCTCTTTTTCTTATGTGTCCTTGTGTTCATTTGAGCTTCTCCACCGTTGTGTTCATTTGAGCTTCTCCCACCGTCCTTTTACCGTTTCGCCACCACTATACTTTTTACTCTGACAACGAAAAAACCAGAAAGTTTCGGCCACTTACCCTTCTTCTAGTTTAGAAAATATCTTCCGATAATACTAATTCCCAAAACCAGTCAGAGGACCCTGCACCGATTTTGATATTATGGGCGAGGTTTCTTTCTTGTCGAACAGTGGCGAGGAAGTCGAGAAAAGGCCCATCGTTGCCTATTAACCATCCACTTCGACTCGTGAGGCTCTGAGAAATAAGTTAACAAAGACGAGGGCCCAGGCAAAGCCAAAGGCCAGAAATGGGGCACATGATAGGGACAACCTAACATAAGGCCTTCACTGAGTCGAAGAGATGCTCTCGCGGCACGTCAGCTTGATGAGGACCTAACAGCCTTCGGCAAGCTCCACATCTATGATCCAAAGTAAGATGGTGTAGATTGACCTATAAATGGTAAGGTTGTTCTATGATGTTCCAGTGACCATTCAGGTTCGTGGGCTCTACTCACATGAGTGTGCCAATGATTAACCAAAGGGTTTCATCGCCATTTACAAGCATGTGAGCAAGGCCTCCGCCTACTACTTTATTCTTTCTACCATGAAGAACTACGAGACTTCAACATTTCTCTTTCACGATTTACTCTGAATGAATGGGGTTTGATGGTAGCGACTTTCCTATTGTAGAAAATAAAGGTAGCCAGTTGGGATATGTCGGTGAAGGAGTTTGAAACAATCTATCAACCATGTAGGTCCAGTGGATGGTATAACATCTCGCCGAGGACTGGCCAGAAGTGGGGAATAGCTACTGATAATCCTAACAAATTTCCTAACTGGAAGAGCACTTTCTTTATCGTTGGGACAATAGTGGGAGCTAAGGCCAAAGGATACGCTATCGAACGTCATTGTTCCTCGTTGTTTTGGAAAACTTGGCGAGTTTTGTTCAAACTATTTTGTATGCTTTTGTATTTCTTGAGTTAATCTTTTTTCCTTGTATTTGCAGTTTGCGAGAAGCCTCCGATTATTAGAGCTATGTGGGTTGAAATTTGCAAGCTTAGCAGTGAATTCAGGAGCTTAAATAACTTACTCAAAGACAACCGTTACTTAATTCGCTTCGGACTAATGGGTAAGTTTCATTTCTCCTTTTGTGTGCTTTTTCTAATTCTACCCAGGGCCCTAATCATCAATTGTTTTCCAATAATGTTTTCAACAACATTCTAGTCTTCACGGTGGACGAGAAGGAACAAGGCGAGGAAACGGTCCCACTCTCGTAGGATTCTATTGGAAATTCAACTAAAGTCCCGTCGAAGTGCCTCTTTTCACCACTCCATCTCCACCACTCCTCATCAGACCCTCTATTGATACTACCTGGATATGATGAGGATGTCACATCAGTTTTTGGGCCCCAATAAGAACCACCCTAGAATTTGCTTAAGTTATACATGGTAGTTGTAGACCCAAAGGGCACCTGAGGTCCTCATTTACCCTCAACTGTGTTTTACCAAGCGAACTTCTGGGTGGCCTTTGCAACTTCAGTGAAACTCATCCAGTGCAGTCCTTTGTTAACGGTCCTCGCACACCCATGAAGTCCCTCCACAAAATCTGATTTCTTAGGCAAAATTTGAGCTAAAGTTGGAGAAATAATTTGGGAATAGATTATTATTGATTAACAAGATAACTCCCATAAGAAAATCTCTTAGCAATCCCTAAAATCAACAACGAACAAAGGAAAAGGGCAGAATCTTAAGTATCCCAGTCAATCCGGTACTTGCCTTATTTTCACAAGGTACGCATTATTCCCTACTAAGAAAACTCTAGTCAAATTTTTACTTGTTTCTCTCTACCAAACCCAAAACTCTCCATATTATCTTTTGCTGGCAGTTGACTTGACTATCGGAGTACCAACAGTCATCAGCTCCTTTATTTTCTCTCGGAGATCTTGGTGTCTAATGGTTGTCCAAGTGTACAGTAACATACAAGTTGGCAGAGAAGTAAATGGAGATCTGTTGACACGTGGATAGTGCATTTTTGAAGGTCAACAAATTGGCGTAGTCTGTGGGAGATCGAATACATTGCGAGACCAAAAATCTATGGTAATGCATGTGTTCTTGATTTCCTATCGAAAGGCAATGGTAATGGAAAACTCACAAGAGAATATAGATTTTTGGCATCATGAGCAAGTGCTGGGGGACGCTCCGAAACTTCAAATGTGATCCACCAAAGAAGAAATAGGCGACATCGAATCGAGACCTTCTTCGAATTGAAAGAAGAAAATGCTCTAATGAGAGCAATAATCGAGCGGTTAGGATACTAGCAGGTTCCTTTAGTGAGCAAACGTAATTGTGGCCAGCGAAGCCCTTCAAGATTTGGCTCCGTAGAAAGAGACTCACGGAGATCTGTCAACGTCTTCAAGAGGCTCAGTTTCGAATCCTCTAAGATGTCCCATTCCCCCCCACAATCCCAGCTACCATTGCAGCAGACACAACGAGATCCGACAAGAAATGAGAAAAATGCTCTATGCCAAAAACGTTAAGTTCGAGAATGAGAGGTCTATATGCTTCTGTGACTTGGATGACGACGACGAGATCCACTTGCTCTCCAAAAAACTGAAAGCTAATGAGCTACCCGTGTGTTCCAAAATGCCTCCCATGTCTTTGGTTCTCTATTCTGCACATATCTCCAAAAAAGGGTTCGCATATATAGCCGATTTCTCTATAAGATCTGATCCATGGAGAAATTCACTTAGAAGAGACGATAGAGAATCAAGAAAAGGTTGAGAAAGAAAAGGAAGATCGTTATCATCATGAGGGTCGTGTTCATTGACGATCCACGATGATCACTATAGAAAGTTTAATTAGATGGAAACTGACCCAATACAGGTGGCCATGGCACTTGTGGTTGCCCCTCTACCATCTACACTGGCTCTGAAATTTTGCAAGATCCACCGGACCAGGGACCACGACACGGAGAACTACCTAGATGTGAAGGAGTTAATTAACACAAAGACCAACCTCATGAGACGAGACGCATGACGCCCAGGGGTAGGTAGGGACCTCTCAATAACGGGAGAGGCCCCAACCCTAGTATCAAGATGACAGTCTCGCAACGACAATAGAGGCAATGAAAGAAATGCTAATCCACCTCGACAGAATCGCCCCGCAGGTGTGGTCCTGGTTCACGAGATCAACACAAAAATTGGAGAAATTTACATTGGATGGCACATAATGAACACGCAAAAAAGTTACAAAAAGGCGGTAGCAGAAAAGAAACCAATGGAAAGATGGCAGGTCCATAGACATAGTGTCAAGGCCCGAGGCTATACTTAGCCCTTAACCACTCGCAGTCGCAGTTTGCCCAACTTCGGCTGCACTTTATAAATATTAGTTTAAGCACATGTTTGAAGATGCTTAATTTATAATTTCAGCTGGTCAAACATACTTTTTATCCACACATTTCACAGGACGCACAACTTATAATCCACTTTTTATCCACGCATTCACCAACAACTTATAATTTCAGCACTTAAAAAATATTTTCAGCACTACCAAGCATGCGCTAAGTTGTTATTTCTTTTCAGTTGTAAAAGAACCCTAATGTTTGTGAATACTTATTATGATTTTTCAGCTTTTAAACATCAATTCCTGTAAGTTAGGTTTTTTCTTACTTAAGCTATTACAGGGGGTAGTTGATATTCGAAGTCTTGTCAAGCTCACTGGTGTTAACCCCCTGTACCAGCAATTGTAATTTCTACTTTCGTCAATCAATGAACAAGCTATTTTTTATGCATTCAAATCTTTTTTTGTAAAGCTTTCTTTAAATTGTCTTTCATTACTAAATCGACAGAAAACAGGCAGAATGTAGTCTAGCAAACTACTACCACACGAGGGCTCCACCGATCACTTTCATAGAGAAAAATGAAGTCAGGTCCAGTCTGTATTGTGATGCACTTGTGATTCATGCCATCATTGTCCGCAATAAGCTTAGCAAGATGCTAGTCGATGACCGCAATCACAGAGCCACTTTTTGGATTCACAATGGACAACCTCATTCCCCCCAAGGGCAGATAACCCTTGCTTTGGAAATGGGAAAATTGTCGTGCATCATCAAAAAATTTATAGAATATTTGGTGGTTGACACTCACTAGGCCTACCATGGAGTCCTCGGCATACCCGCACTAAAAGACTTATAGGCTATCATGTCAATTTATCACCTAGCAATGAAATTTTCAACACCAAGTGGCGTTGCAGTAGTACGAGAAAACCAGAAGGAGGCTAGGTCATGTAATATGAATGCCCTTTAAAAAGTGACCCCCGCAAAGAAGTGAGTCCCTCGGTAATGATGGTTGACACTTCAATGACGGAGGGTCAAGAAAAACGAGTAAGGTGAGGAAATGGTCCTCGATGAGAGTCTTGACCCTCAAATCACCTGCTCAGATTCAAAAGCTTTGCCAATAAAGGAGATCGAGACACTCTCTCTAAACCCCTCAAATAAAACCAAAGTGTTATATGTAGTGAACGCCCTAGAAGATAGAATGAATGAGGAAATAAAATAGCTTATACGTGCAAATCTAGATGTCTTCACATGGAAGCACTCAAATATGGTGGGAATTAATCCCTTGGTAGCATGCTACACCCTAAAGATAGACCCCAAGGCTCGACCCAAAATACAAAAATGGAGATTGTTGAGCACTGAAACGTATGCCGCACTCAACGAAAGGTTGGAAAGTTAGTGACAAGCGTGTTTTTCAAATAGGTAGTGTACCTTCGGTGGGTGTCCAACCCTATACTAGTAAAGAAAAAAATGGCAAGTGGAGGGTAGGCATAGAATTCTTGGACCTAAACCAAGCATGTCCTAAAAACATTTTTCAGCTACCCTGCATTGACCAGCTTGTAAATGTTATAGCAAGGCACAAACTACTTAGTTTCATGGACACATTCTAGTTACAACCAAATTTTCATGTTTTTCGACGACAAAGAGCATACATCCTTCATAACAGACATGGGGTTATACTAATACAAAATGATTCATTTTCGCCTAATGAATGCCAAGGCCACTTACTAACATCTAGTGAACTATTCACAGAGAAAATCGGGAACACCATGGAAGTCTACGTCGATGACATATTGGTGAAAATCATAGAAATTGATGACCACATTTCCTACCTAGAGGAGATGTTCAATATCCACCACAAGTACCAAATGAAATTAAATCCTTTGAAGTGTGCCTTTGGCGTCACTTTCGAGTAATTTCTGGGGTACGCGGTGAATCAACTGGGATAGAGGCTAACCCTGAAAAAATCAAAGCATTACTAGACATGCGATCTCCATCCTCGCCCATAGAAGTCCATTGTTTGACCATGAAGTTGGTAACACTCAACCAATTTGGATCTAAGGACACAGATTGTTATTATTCTTTTTTTTTTCAGACAATCAATGGAGGAAAAAGGTTCAAATGGACAGCAAAATACGAGGTCGCCTATCAGGAGCTAAAAGACCATCTGGAAATGGCGCCCGTACTCTCTAAACTGAAGCAGAGAGAGACATTATTAATGTACCTGGCAGTATGTGAGAAAGTTGTTAGTTCAACATTAATCAAAGAAGAGGGACCACAACAACTCCCAATGGACTAAGTTTGCAAAGCCTACGGGATGCGAAGATGAGGTACCTTGACATGGAGAAGCTTGCCCTGTCTCTCATCATCATATCAAAGAAGCTACGGCCCTATTTCTAGGCTCATAGTATTGATGTGCTCACAAATCTCCCATTGAGTCAAGTACTATAGAAACCTAGATATGGTAATTGGGCCGAGCCGCCCGTTGGCCTGGTGGTTCGGTCTTTCATGGAAATCGAGCTAGCTCGACCCTTTGAATACACGAGCCAACTCGTGTTTCATAGGTTTGTCCGATCATTTTTGTAACCATTTGAGTTCCTCAATTTTTTTATTTTTTCATACGGATATATTTTTGTGTTTATTTATACCCATTCCATACACAATTTTTTCACAACTCTCAATCTACTCAATCTCAAATATATACAATCACAATATTAGTTGATCTATTGTCTAATATATAGTTTTATTGTTGTCAAATTTGCTTATTTTTGAGTTATTGACATATTTCTTCTGTCAAATTATTGTATACATTGTACATAATTTAATTTCTACATTTCTAAATTTCTACTACCTCTCCTTTTTATTCGAAATGGCTTACAATTAAACATCGGGTCAGCAAAGTCATGAAATTTTCAATAGTCTTAATAACATTCTAATTTCTGCCGAACTTGGTGATGATTATGGTAGCACGGATCCGATTGATTTGGGTGACATTCAAGAAGAATTTGAAACAAAAACAAATACTACCATCGATTCAAGCACTAAACAAAGATCTAAAAAACAAAAGGCTATGTGTTGGGAGCATCTTAGTTTAGTACCTACTGGTACACTAATAGCCAGACTGTCTGAGTACGAAATAATGTGTAAACACTGTAAATAAAAATTTGTGTGGCAAAAGGGTAAGGGCACGACCCATGATGAGCTACAAAAACAAAATGATAGGTGTTCGAGCATCATAGTTTAGTGCCTAGTCGTACACTAATAGCCAGACTGCTGCGTACGAAGTAGTGTGTAAACACTGTAAATAAAAATTCGTGTGGCAAAATGGTAGGGGGCACGACCCATCTAAACAGAAAATACCGAAGCGTTTGCTCAAACACTGGCGCAACTCCATTTTGGATCTTTCGTTGCCGGTTCAGTTCCATTTCAATCTAAACAATTGGATATATTCATAAAACAAGATGCGCCACGAATGCATGGCGTGGTTGGTGGCAAGTGGTGAGTTTCCACTTAGCTTAGAGGAAAGTGTTAATTTCACTGAATTCATACAAAAGTTTCTCCAACTTGGGTACCAATCTTATTCTACAAATACTCTTCGTCCAGACACTATTGATTTATTTCATAAAAGAAAGAAATCATTATATGTGCTATAAAATATTATAGTGGTGTTTTATTTTTTACTTCAAACTTATGGTCCGGTAAGAACCACAAAGGATATATTGCTACCATAGCTCACTACATTGATAAACATTGGTGCAGCATAAAAAAAATAGTTGCATATAGAATAATTGACTACCCTCATAATCAAAATAATATCTTTCATGTTTTAATGAGTATTATACGTGAATTTAATTGCGAAAATATGATTTGTAGTTTCACGTTTGACAATGCTAGCCCCAATAATATTGCAATTAACTCAACAATTCAATATGGATATTCGTGGTATTTTATTTCACATTTATTTTGTATGTCACGCTTTTAATTTAATTGTCAAAGATGAGCTACATTTCATCAACATATCTCATACTTGAATCTTGTGAAGGTTATGAACATTACTCCATATTATAACGGCCAACACTCATACAGTTCAGAATATGATTCGCAAATATATGATTGGAAAATCTTTTTCCATATTAGAAATTTTTTGAAAGTTTTATACTAGGCAACAAATGCATGTGCATGTGTATATTATCCGACTAGTCCACTGTTCTCAATCATTTTTATTATATTGCTAATAATTTTTATAGGTATAAGAATTTTCCAATTTTTTCTAATATTGTATTAGCGATGGATGCTAAATTTAGAAAATATTGGGAAGAATTACATTTGTTGTTTCCGTTAACGTCTATTATGGATCCTAGGCTTAATTTAGAGGATACCAAACTAATCGTCGCGAAATTGCACAAAAATTAACATACGATAATATAAAAAAATGTTTATGTGAGATATACGAGATTTATGTTGAAAAGACCGGTTGGATCGTTAGACGACCCATGTACCTATACCTTCTTCATCATCATATGAAGGTAATGACTTATAGAGTTACATTCGTAGTCAACATGCTAGTGGTTCTTTTTCTTCTTTCTTTTTCCGTACTACGAACGTAGGATCAAGTACTAGTGATATACCCTTAGAGTTAGCTAGGTATTTCACTCACGAAATACTAAGTATATTAGATTATGAAGAGAGAGAGAGAGAGAAAATTTTAATATACTTAGATGGTGGAGACAAAACGAGCATCAATACCCAATTTTTCTATTATAACACGTGATCTATTAACACCTCCAGTATCTATTGTAGCATCAGAGTCTGCTTTTAGTGCGGGTGGACATGTTTTATCCAATTTCAGGTCAAGACTTAAATTCGACATATTAGCGAGTTTAATATGTTTGAATGACTGGAAGGATGCCGAGTTTCGGATCCAAGATAAAGTGGACAGAATAATAATTGAAGAATTTGAAGAGTTGAATACTCGAATGTTTTGTAAGTATTGTTTGCGTAATTTTATTTTTTTGTCTTACTTTTTCAAAAAATTGTACATATAACAACTTGTTCATATACAATTTTAACTCCGCCTACGTTAAAAGTAGCCGGTCCTAATCCTGAAAAAAGGGAGAGGGTTTTAAAATTTAATTGAAAACATTTCTTCTAAATTGTATAAATACTGACATTAGAATGACATGTAACCTTATCATTTAATGCTAAAATGTATACATGATGCTTCAACATTTGAAAAGTCACTTACGAAAATTGCCTCAACACAGTTTCGCAATTAATCTCAACATCATTTTGCTTATCTAAAAATATCACATTCTTTGTTACTATTCAACAAAAACATTACATTCTTATTATTTTTCTTCTCAACCCAACCACCTACACACTACTAGTTCCAAAATGTAAAACTTACATATTTCTAATAATAAGAATTATTTATTTTAAAACTTATCATTTATATTTATGAGTAAATTTTTAAGCTTTCTCATAACAATCCACTTTTTACAAGTAAACTCATTGTATATAAGAAACCTAACAATTTCCTTTTATCCTTGTACAATCTCATTTTTCCTTTTATAATTCTTTCATCGCCCAAAAGAATATCTATCTTGTATAAGTCGGCATATATATCTTTTTCCCAACTTTGAAATATTATTTTTGCACAGGACGCAAGTTTCAAATTTCTTCAATGATTTCACATACATGCCAAAAGTTTTCTTAATTGGGAAATTATCATTTATGAAGATGTCACATAAAAAATAAAAATAAAAAGACACATCCAATTTTGACTTAAAATGTGAATTATTTGGTAAAAATTGAAGGCACATTTTTGTTATTTTTCAACAATAAGTCACATTTCGTAAAAACCCCAAATAACCTGAACCGACAATCCACCACCACCACCACCACCACCACCACCACCACCACCACCACCACCACCACCACCACCACCACCACCACCACCGACACCACCTCACCACTTACAATCACATGATGCTCAATATACCCAAGTATATCACCACCCAAATCAACAAACGAAACCTTGGCATGCCTACCCGCTACTGCTGCCTTTATCCACTGCCAACCACCCACAAGTCGCTACTGTCACCATCCCATCGAAGTCCACCGACAAACCTATGCTCCACCACACGATCTCTTATAAGAGGTATTTTAGTCTACTGTTATGTTTCTTCAAAAACAATTAAAAAATAAAAGTCGTCCTCTTCAATTCACCTAGCGCACCACAAAAAATCTCACCACTAACTGCCAAAATTAAAACCTTAAACAAGCCCACCCCAAAAAAATGAACAAAACAATAAACTAAATAATCATTGAATCATGAACTAGCTCGCCTCCAAATTGAATCACGAACAAGATCTAGAAAAAGAAAAGAAAATTAAAGAAATCAATTAATTTATATAGAAAATTTTGTAATGAAATTGTTGAACGATAATAATTTGATTATGTGAGTGGATTTTTCTCCTTCTTGTTATTTTTTGAGGAGTGGGATTGATGTGAATTAATATCAATCATTAAGAGATCCACAGCCTATTTCTTTCCCCAAAAGATCAGAAGGCCTTATTTTTCAATTTTGGGGAATAAATGCAGTATATGGTCTAATTAGTCCTCGATAAAAAGTATGTTCTTTCAATTTAAATTATAATTTAATTTTACCTAAATAGTCTGATATTAATATTAGAAAAATATTTTTAAATATTTTAGAGTACTAAGCTTGGAACATTGAAATATTTTTCTAATCACTAAAAGTTTTTAAGATATATTAAATAAATGGTTCAAAAATTAGGTGGTAGACAGAAATGCCCTTCTTCTCTTTACTCAAATAATGGTATACTAATAAAGGAACCAAAACCTAATATGCTATTTATAATAGGGTAAATTATATTCATATTCCTCATCTTTTAAGTTTGTAGCAATTTCATCACTATTTAATTTTATTCGCATATATCATCTCAACCATTTATTAATTCGCACGGATAATCCCTAGATAGTCCCTTTTGACAATTTTACCCCTAATTTAAATAAATTTAAATAGAAAAAAAAAGAGAATCATAATAAAAAAATTGTAGTTAGGTTCCTAACATTTTCAAAAGTGCAAATAAATCTTAAACATTTGTATTTATGTTGTACAGATTTTTACTTAAAATAATAAAAAATATGTCATCAAGTCCCAAACTTTCTAATCTGACACCTATGTTTCTCAGTATATGTGCGTCGAAAAGACCTCTGGAGTTTGGATGAATTTCATCCAAAAGTTTGTTAGTTAACAAAGAGTTAAACTCGTGGCTTAATTTTGACTAAATTAACAATGGCAAAATAGTCTCTTCATATTCTATTATTTAAAATAATTTTTAAAAAAAACCAAAAAATAGAAAATAGAAAATGTCATCTTTTTCTCCAACCCCACCCTACTTCACCAACTTTATTATCAAGTTGGGGAGTTTGGGTTCGAAATCGGGAGAAGTGAGATTCCCTCCTCCGTTTAAGCAAAACCAAGGAGAAGTTCTCCATGTTTCACGAAAAACCAAATCTGGTCTCATTGGTTTAGCTCGAACCGGGGGAAGACCCAAACTCCAGTGAGTTTAGTTTGGTCACAAGTTGGTTGGGTGGAGTGGCAGAGAAGATGTTTTTTCTTCTTCTTTTTTTCTTTTTCATTTTTTTTAATTGTTTTTTTATAGTATTCTTCAAAGTATAGATTGCGTCGACATGTAGACAACTTTCATTTAAGTCAAAAAACTAATATTTGGACTTGACAATCAAGAAACCAAGAAGAGAAAAATTTAAGCCAAAAAACACTCGAGATTTTTGCTATACCACCTCCAGTAGTTCATGTGGGACCCACCATTGAGCTTACTCCTACTATTACCACTATTGTGGTCTCAAAGCCCTTTCATGATGCTGTTTTTTCCAATCCACTATTAGATGACATGATGTCAGTCCCTCGTGAGTTTTCTATTTTATCAGAGCTAGTGCAGCCAGTTTTTTATATTGATCCACATATCAGTCCATGCATCATTAGTAATGAGAATATAAAGACTTCAATTTCTTCCGATACTGCTAGTTTTATTCAGCTAGAAGTTCATCAGCAAGAGCATTTTGCAAGAATTCTTCTAATGACTTGGTTGGTTTAGATGAACGGCAGGAGGCTGAGGGTTTTACTACAATTCAGAGGAAGAAAATTTTGAAAGTTACTTATATCCCGCGCCTGATCAAATGGATGACTCGTAGTCGGACAAGTGCTTCGTCACGTAACTAGTCTTTTAATGAGTGTTGTCATCTAGAATGTGAGAGTTGTGCGCAGTATTGCCACTCGTAGACAAATTAAAAAATTGGTTCGTCTTCATCAGGTGTTTTTTTTTATGGTGTTGGAGCCGTTTGTCTTGAGGAAGAACATTAACTTTATCTGACGATTTTTTTCTTTTGATGTGGGCTTACAGAATGAATCGGATAAGATTTGGTATTTTTGGAATTTGGGGACTAATGTTACTTCTATTGTTGATCATCCACACTTCCTTCACATTAAAGTCGATGATCCTAGATTAGCCAGATTGTTGTTTATTACTCCAATCTATGCTTCTTGCTCGCCAGTTGGACGTAGGAATTTATGGGCGGGTCTTCACCAGATATCCTTTTTTGTGGATGGGCCATGGATAGTTAGGAGAGATTTTAATATGATCGCTCACAATGGTGAGCAAACTGGTAGGAATTTTCGTGATAGGGACACTTCAGACTTTACAGATATGATGATGGATTGTGGTTGGACAGATGCACGTGGACAAATGGGATGGTTTGAAAGCGTATGGACATAGTTTTGATTAACTTACTGGTTGCCTCATTTTGTTCTCGATTTTTGATTCGTCATCTAAATAGGAGCACTTTTAATCACTCACATCTTCCGATTCAATGGTCTTCTAACGATGATTTGGGGCATCGTCCTTTTCGATTCCTCAATGTTTAGTCTAAGCATCACGAATTTCTATATCTTAGAAGTGGTCATTTCCTACCCATCTTACGGAAAATGGCTACTATGTGGGAGAAGATTTTTAGCATATGTTTGGTAGTGCTGAAATTATATTTTAAGTACTTATATTATAAGTTGTGAGTGAATGTGTGGATAAAAATGAGTTGTAAGTTGTAGGTCCTATGAAATGTGTGAATATAAATTATGTTTGACCAGCTGAAATTATAATTTAAGCAGTAGCAAACATGTGCTTAAGCTCAAATAGGGCATTCGTTGGCGGAATCGACATGTATTTGGTGATATTTTTCAGAGGGTTAGGGATGCAGAGTGTAGGGTGGACGAGGCAGTGTTAGACCATGACAGATATCCTTCTTCTTCTCATCGTGATACTTTGCATCGGGCTTAAACAGTTCTAAACCGTACTTTATCTATTGAGGAGGCCTTTTGAAAACAAAAGGCAGGGCACGTTAGACTTGTGAAGGTGATCATAACACCCGATACTTCCATTCTATAGTTCAGGGACAACGTATTCGAGTCAGGATTCGATCTATTACTTCATCTTCGGGTGAGGTGTTTGAGTCCCCTGAAACTATTCAGCCTTCAGCATTATTTTTCTTCCAGAAACTTATGTCAGCTTCTCATCAGTCTGTCGACTATATTTGACCAGGTATTATACCTAGATTGGTGTTCGATGAGGATAATTTGCAGCTTACTTGGACTCCTACTTTAATTGAGATGCGAGAAGCTATTTTTAGTATTGATCTAGATAGTGTCACTGAGCCAGATGGGTTTTCATCTCATTTTTTTCACGTCTGTTGGGACATAGTATCAGAGGATGTGTTTCAGCCAGTCTTGGACTTCATTGTTGGAGGGCACCAACCTAGGGATTTTGCAGCTACTTATATTGTCTTGCTTCTAAAGTAGGATAATACATGTAGGTGGTCAGAGTTTCGTCCTATCAGCTTATGTACCGTGTTTAATAAGTTGATTACGAAGCTGATAAATTCACGACTAAGTACTTTACTACCTCAGATCATCTCAGCTCCTCAGAGCGGCTTCATCTCGGGATGGCTCATTGGGGATAATGTCCTCCTTACACAGGAGTTACTACATACACTTGATACGAAAGTGCAAGAGGGTAATGTTATCCTCAAGCTTGATATGGCTAAGGCCTATGACCTCATGGATTTGGGCTTCTTGATATCTATTTTGGAGGGTTTTGGTTTCAATACTCTTTGGATTAATCGAATACAAAGGTGTATTTTAGAGTGTCAATTCTCGGTCCTACTTAATGGCAGGCCATGTGGTTTTTTTTTCATCATCTCGGGGACTCAGACAGGGTGATCCCATATCTCCATCGCTATTTATTATTGCTACAGATTATTTTTCACGATTACTCACTCATCAGTATCAGCATATTTCTTCTATGGCATATAGACATGGGGTGACGCTCTCATCTCCCATATGTCCTTTGTAGATGATATGATTATTTTTGTCAATAGATAGAAGCAATCTATCAGACGAGTTTTACAGTGTATTGAACACTATGAGGGGGCTTCTGGACAGTTGGTAAACAGAGATAAGAACAGGGTTATCTTACCTAGGAGATTTTCTACTAGTCGATACACAGGCTAGAGCATCTGACAGGATTTCATCATCATCAGTAGCTCTTCACTTATCTTGGTGTTCTTTTATTTAAAGGAGCCAAGAAGATCTTCTTGTATGATGACTTAGTCCAGAAAGTCCAGAGTAGAATTTTTGGCTGGGCCTCAAGACTCCTATCATTTGAGGGACGTATTACTTTGATACGATTAGTGTTATCCTCTATTCATCTCTATCTCTTTCAGATTAAGAAGCCTCCCAAGGCTATCTTGAAAAAGTTAGAGGGCATATTTGCTAGATTCCTTTGGAACTCCAAAAACCATGCACACATATTACATTGGAGGAGATGGAAAGACCTTTATATTCCTACTTAGGAGGGTGGACTGGGCTTTAAGAGACTACGTGATCTTGTTGATACATTCTTCATAAAGCTCTGGTGGTTATTTAGATCTCAGCGGTCATTATGCGTTTAGTTTTTACTAGGTAAGTATAGTCAGGGTACCCATCCGCTACTACTATTCCTTACTATGCTTCAGATGTATGGAAGAGGCTGAAGCACCTAGGCCCGCAGGCGGAGACACACATTGCTTAAGCAATTCGGGCGTGGGTAGATATTCTTTTGGCATGACTACTGGATGGGTGAGTCTATATTAGCTTATCAGTACCCATACTTGCCACATTCTTCTATCTAGTTAGAGACTTATTTGATGAAACTAGATGGAACATTGACCGACTTCTTCAGCTAGTACCATATATTATTGTTGAGCAGATATGGAGCATCCCTATCACTGCTGAGGTGCACGATCAGATTAATACTTTGGATGGTAGATTTGCTACCAAGTCTGCATAGCAGCTAGTTCACACGAGACATACTATTCAGGCTATATACAGCATGATTTAGAGTTATATTATCCTAACGACTGTCTCTTTCTTCTGCTGAAGACTATAGCAGGGTCTTATCCTGATTGATGTTGTGATTCAGATGCAGATTAGGAGTCAAATGGCTTCTCGTTGTCAGTGTTGCTCGACTATTGAAACTATTCAGCATTTATTTATTGACAGCTGTATTGCCAACCAGGTTTGGCACCCTTATTCTGATATTATTTATATAACATTCAGTCGATGGAGGGTTTTCAGTATCGCTTTTAGTCTTAGCATTTCTCGGGTCAGTTTGTCAGGTAAGGTCATATTCGTACGATCATTTCTCTTTTGATTCTCTGGTTTATTTGGACTGCTATGAATGATGCAAAGTACCAGGATATCTCTATAGAGCCAATACGGATCATCTAGAGAGTATACCATACTACCTCCCTACTACATACAGGCCGTTTATTTCAGGTTATTCATTGGTGATGAGATATGGATATTGCTCCTTTTTTTGGTATCTCTCTTACCACTTCATCCCTTCCTCCTCCTATTTTGGTTTATTGGTGTACTCCACCAGTGTGATCTTGCAAGGTTAACACTGATGGATGCGTCAAATATAGATTTGCAAGTAGATGTGGGACTATTAAGGATTCATCATGTCAGTGTGTTCGCACATTCTTCTCTTCATATGACGATTGTCCTATTTTGGAAGTCGAACTCAGGACTATTCTTGACGGTATCATTCCTGCTCAGAAGATTGTACTCTCAGATTTATAGATTGAGTCCGACTCTACTTTGGCCATTCACTGCATCACCAGACGTGGAGGACCTTGGTCTATTCAGGCTACTCTTCGCCATATCAAACATCTCCTTGCCTTCGACCGTGATACTATTTCTCATATTTATCGCAAAGAAAACCAGATGGCTGACTTACTTGCTTCATAGGATTGGGATCGTCGTTGCTATTTCGAGTACAGCGCTCAAGACTTACTGCGACGTTACCACACCTTAGTTCAAATTAATAGACATGTGCTTCCCACAATTAGGGGTCTATAGAATTTTTTAGGATTATTTATTTAAGAAGTAGTACTTCATTATTTAGTACTTTATTATTTATTCATTTATTTGGTTGCTTTAGCTTTTATGATTGGAGGTCAGGTTTTATACCTCACTCCCATGTATTTTTTATGAGTTATTTATATATGGTTGGGGTATCCGAACCCCCCCCCCCAACTTCCTTTCCTTGTGGAAGCTTGACAACCACACTGGAGATATGATGGTGTTTTGAATTAAAAAAATCTCACGCCACTTGCACTACATATATAGACACAAGTATTTAATCCAAATCCAATTCTAATTAGATTGAAATTGATTTAATTTTACAGGTAGTGCTTAAACTTAAATTACAATAATAATTACAATTAACTCTATAATTTTAATACTAATTACGATAAAGTCCAAAACTTTATAGAGCTACCACACGACATGTTCAAACCAGTGTTCTAAAAGCGTAACCTCCACACCTCGTTTAGGCCTTAGGCGCTCGCATTTTTTGGTCAACTATAATTTTAACTAAAAAACGTGCGCCTAACTTCACCTAGCCTCGCTTAGTCATGCCTAGAGACGCATAGTTACGCCTAGGCATGCCTAGTCTCACTTAGGTACACTTTTTTAGTTAAAAATATTTTTTTCTTTTTTTTTTTATTTAAAATAATATTAAAAATGAGAAAACGCTTTTCCACGCCTCGTTCTCGTATCACCCTTGCCTAAGCCTCACCTTAGCCTAAAAAGCTTGAACCTTGGCCTCAACACCTAGCCACACTTTACGCTTTTTAGAACATTGGTTCAAACATATATTTTTCAAGCTCCAATAATTAGATCTTGTTTAGTCGACTCTAGACCACTCAATTTAATTATTAGTCATTTGTTTTTTCCACTAAAGGCAAAAAGACTATAATATCAGAATATATAAGATTGCAGAAGTTGTAATACTTTCTTCTGACCTACTGTATATATATATTATTTCTATTTGAGATCTGATAATTAGGTACGAGCATTAATGACTGTTTTGTCCATCTAATTATTCTCACAAACTCAAGTTATATTTTCTTCAACGGTCCTATGAACCACTCACAAATGTCAAAATTTAGCTATCACTAAACACTGAACTCAGATTTGTTATCGTTCAATAGAAAATACTTAAGTAGTCACTTGACTCATTTTTCAAGGCAACAGTTTTAGACACAAATTCGTGTTCTCTACTTCGCTCATTTTCAAGCTACCAACTCACCGATATATTTGATCAATCAAATTGATCTCACTCATTGGTAAATCAAAGAACCGTTAAACTAACAAAAATATATACATAACCCTTCCAACGGATTTAGATAAATATCAAGTGATGAGGTGGTATTTGATTCTCCACACAGTCATACTATAGAATTAAATTCAACGTATTATTCCATTCAATACACTTCATGTGTACTAATGTCACCATTAAACCAATTCTGCCATAAAGACAAATAATACACCCAAATGATAAAATAGTCAATAATTCTACCTTCCGATACAAGGTGTCAACCATAATACATTGATTGCAAACAACTACATTGGTTGTGTTATACTGTGCTTCTCAACGCAAGCACCCAACTTACACTATCACAAGTGATCATTTATGAAACAATAGTAAATAAATAAAAACTTAGGTTTTATTTAACACCAAATTATTATTTTATCATGACAAAATTATACCATCTGGGAACACAACTCAACACACATTTCATCATATCTACAACTTTTATTAATTTTTCAGCCACATATTTTATTAATTTTATATCAAAATTTGCTTAAAACATCTTTCTGAAAAAAGCTTTTAGTCTCTGTTGATATCCAATTTGATCTGTTACATCAGTTAAGTAATTTTTCACCGGCGCTACAAGAGTAGGTAAGTCTTACTCCAAGTCGGACTTCATTCCCAAAGTGTCTTGCTCCGGTCTTAAAACCTCCCATCTAGGTCTTACTCCATAACGGACCTCATTCCCAGTGTGGCTTACTCAAGTCGGACCTCATTCCCAAGCTGTGGACCTCTTACTCGTGTCTTACTCCAAGTTAGAAGACCTCATATCCAGGTCTTGTAGTTAAGCTCACGTCATCAGTATGACACGTCTTCTCATATGTCAAACGTCAGACCTGACCTGTCATGGTAACCAATGATTCTTCACGCCCGTCGTGGAGTTCTTACCGAATTATTGAAGAAAGTCCTACCATGAAGGTCCTACCTATCCAATATGGTGAGGGACCTCCCTACCTATGGAGGTCCTACCATATGAGGTCCTACCTCTTCAGTTCTTACCCGACTTATTTTAGGTCGAACGTCAAGCAGCAGTCAACCAGTACTATGCTATTGTCATCAATTGTACGTTTTCTCAAATGTCAGACGTCAAACCAGCTGCCGTAATTAATATAAACATCACTTCACATTAAATACCCAAAAAGGAGATGTCTTGTAAGCATTTAATGTTGAACTTGGCATTAAATGCATGTAGTCATCACATATCTTCCTATAAATAGGAGACATAAATGTCCAACAGTTCGGACATTGAATGGCTGATAATAAACAGCATACTCGAAAAGAGCTTACAAACATGTCTTCTGTTACAATTCTCGTATCTAGTTCAGTTCGACCACGTCCAACATAAATTCTTAACATTAAGTTGGCTTGAGAAGTGCAGCGTCATTTTCCAACGTCAATAGTTTAGCGCTAGAAGGAAGGGACTCCCCCTAAAAAGGCTCTCCATATTCCAGAAGCTCACCAAAAAAGATTAGCATTTGATTTACACAAAGTAAATCTCTCCCACTACACCTAAACACTTTATCTCTAAAACACATTCAACATGTGTCATAGCCATGACTCAAGAACTCACAACCACAGAAGAAAATAGAGTCAACATATTGATCTCCTACTAGGCTTCCACCGAAGACATCCCAGAGAAACCTCAGCTCCAGCATGTGCCCCCGTAAGCAAAGCAGTCATACAAACATTGGAGTACCTAACTCACGTTATCGAATGGCTTGAAAAGAATCAAGCCACCTCTAGATGCATCTCAAACTCACAAGCAGTCGGCAACCTAGAACCGACCTGAAGATCGCCGGGCTAAACAACACCTAGTCGAGCTGGAGGTTAAGCAAAAGAAAACTTCGAGGACACAAAATAGCCTCGATGATGCTATAGCTCGACTCACTACCAATGAAGGAAAAAAAGAACTAGAGATCATCCCCATCAAAAAAATCAACAGTCCAACGATCACCCAACTTGAGCCCATGCTCTCCACGCAGAAGTCAACCCCAACTGGATGGACGAAATCATCTAATTTTTTTAGCATGGTAGGGCGTCCCCAGGTAGTGCGTAGACCAGAAAATCATCGACAACATCCTATTCAAAAGAAGCTTTTCACTTCCACTACTCAAATATTTAAGGGAAGACGAAGCGCAAATACGCGGTCAGCAAAATTCATGAAGGGGTATGTGGCAATCATGCTGGGGGACAATCACTAGCACATAAAACTTTGAGGTGGGGATACTTTTGGCCATCACTAAATAAGGACTTTATCGAGTTTGTCCAAAAATGCAACAAGTGCCAGAGGTTTGCCCTCATCACCAGATCTCTCCCAGAAGAGCTAACCTCAGTCCTCAGCCAATGGCCTTTTTTCAAAATAGAGGATTGATCTAATTGGTCCAAAGCCCACGAGAAAAGACGGGACCTAATTCGCCATAGTTAATGCTGACTACTTCACCAAATGAGCAGAAGCAGAACCATTGGCCAAGGTTGAGGTCGTTCGATGAAGAACTGAAAATCAATAAACACACCCTGAAGGCACAATTGGATGAACTCAATGGTGCCTGGGCAGAAGAACTTCTAAATATACTTTGGTCTTATCGCACAACTTGCCGCTCTAGCAAGGGAAATACGTCTTTCTTACTAGCCTTCAGAGTAGAGCCCAGAATTGGAAAGGTACTTAAAAAATTACCACAGTCTTGAAGAATGGAGCTTACTAGCTCCAGAACATAGATGGCTTCATGTTCCCGCACTCTTGGAACAGCTACAAAGTTAGTAAATCTAACCAACATCCAAATTGAGGATGTGACCAAGGTCATAAACCTCTGACACAAAGGTCCCACACAGCTAGGACCCACGTGAATCAGCGTAAGTGTTGCGCTGCTAACATTAGCATAAGAAGCCAACATCCAAACTAAGGATATGACCAAGGTAACGAACCTTTGGATACAAAGGTCCCACACAACTCGGACCCACGTCAATCAGCGTAAGTGATGCACTGTCGACATCAGTGTAAGAAGCCAACGTCCGAACTGATGATGTGACCAAGGTCACGAAGCTGTGGACACAAAGGTCCCACACAGCTCAGACCCATGCCAAACAGCGTAAATGCTGCGTTGCCGACATTAGCTCAAGAAGCCAATGTCCGAACTGAGGATGTGACCAAGGTTACGAACCTTTGGACACAAAGGTCCCACACAGCTCTGACCCACGCCAGACAGCGTAAATGCTGCACTGCTGACATTAGCTCAAGAAGCCAATGTCCAAACTGAAGATGTGACCAAGGTCACGAACATTTGGACACAAAGGTCTCACACAGCTCGGACCTACACCAGACAACGTAAATGCTGCGCTGTCGATATTAGCTCAAAAGCCAACGTCCAAACTAAGGATGTGACCAAGGTCACGAACCTCTGGACATAAAGGTCCCACACAGTTCAGACCCACGCCAGATAGCATAAATGATGCACTGTCGACATTAGCTCAAGAAGCCAACGTCTGAACTGAGGATGTGACCAAGGTCACGAACCTCTGGACACAAAGGCCCCCACAACTCAAACCCACGCCAGATAGCGTAAATGCTACGCTGCCGTTATTAGCTCAAGAAGCCAACGTCTGAATTGAGGATGTGACCAAGGTCACGAACCTCTGGACACAAAGGTCCCACACAGCTCGGACCCATGTTGAGCAGGCAGTAATGATGCGCTACCGACATCGCCTTAAAAATCAATGTCTCGAATCGGGGATGTGACCAAGGTCACAAACCTCTAGACACAAAGGTCCCATAGAGCTCAGACCCACGCCAATCGGTAGTAAATCTTCGCGCCACCGACATCGTCACTCAAGAAGTCGATGTCTGAACTAAAGATGTGACCAAGGTCACGAATCTTTGGACACAAAGGTCCCACACAACTCGAACTCCACTCCGGACATCATATGTGTTGTGGTCCGATGTAAGTCTAAGAAGGTCGACTTAACAATGAAAACTCAGAAATGGCCTCTGCCAAAAGTATAGAGCTCAACCTTGAAGCCAAACAAAATTATGAAACAAGTCCTATGTGCACACCTTTAGTGAATAACTCGGCTATTGAACATGTTAGGAGCTTCAAAAAGTAAGATCATCAAAAGTTAGGTCAGAAGTTAGAGATCAAACCACTAAAGTTTGAGCTCTTCCTTCAATAACTGGACATCTCAGTCTGGATGCCAATTAGCTCCTCCATGGTGAGGAAGTAGACCTTCTCCTGGTTGGCCAAGTCTGATATCTGAGGACCTGAACTCGGCCACAACTTCTTCTTTGTCCACCGACCTCTCTAGGACAGCTCAGAGGTCTGGTTGGCTTCTTTCCAATGAAGTCTCCAGCTCAGATTTCCTCCTCTTCTTTTCTTCCACTTGCCGTGCTAAAGCGTGGAGCTCGGACTCATTCGTAGCAAGCTCTTCCTATTTTCTCTCCAGTTCATCTACGGCTTCAGAACGGAGCCCCATTTCCTCATCCAGGTCAGCTAGAGCCTTCCTATCTTCTTCATTCATCTCCTGGAAGTCTGCCAAGTAATGTTATATCAGCTATGTGAGAATCCTCAGAATGGATCAGAGCAATAGTACGAACTATAGGACACTCCTGACTGAAGTCAAGAGCAGAAGGTCCTACCTAAGCTCTATGTAGAGGGGTTTTCCTTAGGAGATCCTACCCCTTCAGGTCTTATCGAATCACATGAAGGAGGTCCTACCTACAACTGGTCCTACCCAACCTCTATGAAAAAAAGGTTCTCTCATCAGAGAGGTCCTACTCCTTCAGGTCCTACCTACAACAGGTCCTACCCAACCTCTATGGAGAGGGGATTCACTCATCAGGGAGATCCTACCGAATCACAAGAAGGAGGTCCTATCGAATCATACGAAGGAGGTCCTACCTACAACAAGTCCTACCCAACCTCTATGAAGAGGGGGTGCACTCATCAGGGAGGTCCTACCTATTTAGGTCCTACCGAATCACAAGAAGGAGGTCCTACCCCTTCATATCCTACCGAATCACATAATTGAGGTCCTACCTACAACAGGTCCTACCCAACCTCTATGGAGAGTGGGTTCCCTCATCAGAGAGGTCCTACCCAATCTCTATGGAGAGGGGGTTCACTCATCACGGAGGTCCTACCCATTTAGATCCTACCGAATCACAAGAAGGAGATCCTACCCCTTCAGGTCCTACCAAATCACATGAAAGAGGTCCTACATACAACAGGTCCTACCCAACCTCTATGGAGAGGAGGTTCTCTCATCAGAGAGGTCATACTCCTTCATGTCCTACCTACAACAGGTCCTACCCAACCTCTGGATAGGGGGTTCACTCATCAGGGAGGTCCTACCCATTCAGGTCCTACTGAATTACAAGAAGGGGGTCCTACTCCTTCAGGTCCTACTGAGTCACACGAAAGAGGTCATACATACAACAGGTCCTACCCAACCTTTATAGAAAGAGGGTTCTATCATCAGGGAGGCCCTACCCCTTCAGGTCCTACCCAACTTCGAAGAGTGAGGTGCTACCTAACCTCTACAAAGAGGGACACTATTGTCCAAGAGGTCCTAACTCATTTAAATTGTAGACGTGCAATTTTTCTTTTAAACCTCATTTTAGAAATTTTTATCTTGATTCAAAACGATTTTCCAAATTGTTAGGATTGGAACAATAGATAAAATGGCAAAAAATAAATAACACAAGGATTTATAAAGGTTCGCCTCAATATGAGACTACATACTCTCTTCAGCCATCACAATATTTTCACTATAATGAATGATGATCTTTGTTTACAAGAGATTAGTCTTATATATAACAACTCAATGAAAGTTTTTTAATTATAATAAAACTCTAAGGCAACCCAATGAAAGTTCCATAATTATAATGAAATACTAGGACAATCTAATTACGAAGGTAAAATCTCGAAAGACATCTTTATTTAAGCAAATACAATATCGTACAGCTTAAAACCATTACTGATCCGCGTTCAGCTTCGCATAACGCAACAAATTAGGCTTCACAGCTTAACATAAATTCCAACCATTTTTTCATTCAATGAAGAAGAAGAAAAAGATACCATTTTTTGGCTTATAAGTCTGTCAAAATTTACATCTTAAAACACTTCAATTTATTAAGGGCCTCGTTTAAATTTTTGCTAAAACTCTCTAAATCTCAAGGCCGGCCTTGAACTAGACATCTTTCAATGAGATAACCAAGCTAAATATCCTTCCATTTGAGAAATGCATAACTTGATTCAAAACCCTTATATAACTCATAAGGTTTCAAATTATTATTCTTACCTGAACTCTATATAACACACAGAATGGAATGCAACAATGAGATCACGTCATTGAACGAATCTTGAAATTGTAAATTTTTGAGGAACCAATATCTCTTTAATCATGCAAAAATAAAAGTTGTCAACAAAATAGTTCGAGATCAACTTTTTGTATCGTCTATTTCTTCTTAATGACAACTGATAAGTGCATTTTGTGCACATATTCGGACTTCAAATCTAAGCTCTTGTCCGGTTATTTAATAGATTTTCTACTTAATTTAGTGTATTTGTCTTTCTATTTCAGTTTTGGACCCGTTTATAAGCAAGTGGAAAAGAATGGATGAAAATAGTAACAAATTGGAAGATCTTTCAAAAGTACGAAGATCAAATTGAACTCAATTGAAACTTGAAGGACCACATTGGAGGTTGTTCAAAGATTTGAGGGCTAAAGAAGTCAAAATCAAAAGTTGAAAGACTAAAATGTACAAGCAAAATATTTAAGTTAGGCAAACACCTAATATTATAGATAGGCGAACGCCCAGCGTTACAATCATCCAACATAACCTTATTTTTTGGCCTGGACGAACGTCTGGATTTGTACTGGGTGATCGTCCAGTGCAAATTTTTGCCATCGGATTTTGTTTCTTTTTTGAGTTTTACTCCAACTAAGAAATCTTTTGGGCCACGATTTTTAAAATATTTTGAGATCTTTTTGGGTACTATTAAAAGACTATATATATGAGTTCTTAACCCAATATTAAATAGTCAAATTATTGGGAGAATTCAAGAAGAAAAACAAGAAACGAAGATTGAACAAAGATCAAGATCCATTCTTGCGAGTTTTCTTCTTATTCGGGTGATGACATTTATATTTTCTTTTTATTTTCTTCTTCTTAGTATGTTAGGTTAAATTCGTTTTGTGCTAGAATCATTATGAAACTTATATCATGAACATTTAATTCTTTGAACCTATTTTTTTTATATTCAAACATGTTTTTAATTGATATTGATTTCTTTTCATCTACAATTATATGCGCAATGATTGCATAATTTTTGTAACTTGTTTTACCATCGAGAGATTGAAAAATAAGTTAAACATAGTATCAATTGTCGTATAGTCTGATAGAGGATAGAGATATACCTCTATACTTTACGTTATCTTTAAGTATTCACAAATTTTAATACATTTTTATAGGTTTGCATCCGTCATAGAGATATAGTCGGGTCACATAAGGATATGTTTAATTCTACTCGAGAGAGATCGTTAAACAAATTATGAATATTGATCTTCATAATTAAACCGTGTTATCAAATTCAACAGTTCGAATAAAGAAAATTGGTATAAGTAGATTCGAGATCTTGGTACTTTTCTTTTTCATATTCATAATTAATCTTTTATTTGTTTAAATTATAATTAGTCAATAATTTTTAGTTTATAATCTAATTAGTTCTTAGGCAATAAAACTTCAAAAGTTAATTTGATTCGGTTATGGTTAATTTAATTGTTGAACTATCTAAATCTATCTGAATACGATACATGGACTCTAAAATCTATTATATTACTTGTGCGAGTACAAAATAAATTACTAACAACAACTCAAATTTCATTTGCATTTTGTAAAATTTGCAGAAGTTGCAAAACCTATTAGCCAACCTAATAAAATTTATGTTGCACAAATGGTTAGCTCATGCTAACTTTTAGTTGTCAACCAAAATGTACCGTTTGAAAATAGTTTGACTTAAGCTTCAATGTTTAAAAAACTGCTTAAATCGGACAAACCATTTTTAATTCTTCATAATTAAAAATAAATTAATTATACCTACTTATACATTTACAAAATGAGTAAAGTACAATACAATACTAAGTTTATTAGGCTGATTTATTTAATTTTTGTCAAACTAATGCCTACGTACACACAAGTTCGTTATTAGTCTAGTTATTTACTAATTTTTGTCAATTTTCTTTACATTCTCATTTTTTTCTACAACAAATATTAATGTAACGTAACAATTGAGACGAATATTAATGCCATGATGATATTTATGTTTAAAAAGTTTTCGTTTAAGCTTGTATTGAAAATTTTAGACTAATTTACATATATTTTAACTTATTTTAAATGAGTTAATATAATGTCGATATGTAAATACTGTGGTTTAAAATCGAACTGAACCGTAAAATATGGTTTGGTTTGAAAAATAAAATGATTTGATTGATTTGGAATTTTTCCAAACAATTTAAAATAGTTTTGTTTGAAAATAAATAAAACTGTCCAAAACAAACCGACCGTGGTGAATATTGGTGGAAAAAGATGTTTATCTTTTCTTTTCATTTTTTGAATTATTTTCTATCCTTTTTTTGTTTTTTGTTTTTGTTTTTTTTTTTTTTTTTTGAATTTTGAATTTTTAAATATTTTAATTAATAATATTAAAATAACAATTTTATCCTTTTTAATTTTTTGTTGCACAAATCAACCCAGCTGTATAATTGAAAAATAGACTAAATTGCCCCTCGGGGCACACAACCAAGTTGGTAAAGGACGGGCATTGCGGGGCTCGCAACCTCAGCGTGGGGAGTTCGATTCCTGGATGGAAGCAATTGAGTGATGTAATACTCAAATTATGGGTGGAGCGAATTTGGTGATGTAATATCCATGGAGGAAGACTCCCTGGGGCCGGGGTATAAAGGGTGCACGAACCCTGGTCAACTTGGGCATATACCGCAATTTACTTCCATCAATCACTGAGGGGCCGGGGATGGATGGTCCAGGACATAGTCTGGTGTAAACTGGGATACCTGGATATAAATAAAAAAAAAAGACTAAATTAATCTATTTGATGAATGTACTCAGTAGTAGTGAAGGCAACGGGGCAGATTCGGAATAAATCGATCTGATCCGTATCTGCTCCGCAATAATTTTAGAAGATCCAAATTCGCAGATTGATTTGCCATTTCTCAGGACGGATCAGATCCGGATCAAAGCAGTGATCCGCAGACTAATCCGTGAATTTTTTTATTTTTTATTTTTTGGTCAATTGTCGTTCAAAAAATTAAACAAACATTGAAAAAAAAAACCTTTACTATTTTGCTACTTTTTCTTTCTTTTTCTTTTTTTTTTTTTTTTTCAAATGGGCGGGCAAATCGAATTGGGGCACATATGATCTGATTTGCTTCGATCTGCGCCTGCTGACTTGCAGATCAGGAATTTTTCGCTATCTATCGGATTTAGGACGGATCAGATATTTTTTCATCTCTACTCAATAAGTCGCCAGGAAAAAAAAAATGTTAGAGACAAAAGTGCTAATGAACCTAAAAGTGGGGACCTTTTTCATAAATTACCCAAAAATCAGTAAAAAGGCAAATAATGTAATTGGAACAAACCCATCGATGCATATGGATTCTCACAAAAAGAATTTTAGCGTTTGTTTGATTTAGCTATTTATTTGTTAAAATATTGGTGATATTAGTTAAATTTTATTTTTAAGCATATATTTCATTCTATCTACATTTTGTATCTATATTTTAGCCTTATATTTAATACGATCCACCAACTTTTAACAACTTTGTTTGTTAAAAATCTACATCAAATGTGCAGTTAGTTTTGAAAATTAAAACGGACAACTGCATTAGATCGGCCCAATTCTCTCTTTTAAGCCGAGAACATAAAAGCAAGTTCAGTTTCTTTGTTTTTATTTTTTCCAAAAACTTTAGTGCACACAACACAAATTTTTTTTTCCAACACTCAGTTCCGCTGTCGCCACCTTCCTTCTTCGAACACAAATAGACACCATTATATTTTGGGTAATTTTTCCAAGCTACATAATTACCGAGATACTATTTTTTTAAAAAAAAAAATCTTTTGTCATTTCTATTTGTGGAAAGTTTTGTTGATAATCTATATTGATTTATGGTGGATTATACATATCTATATGTGGGGAATAAAATATCAAGGAATCAAAAAGTTTCTGACTATCAAGTTCTTCTCTTCTTTTTGTTGTATACTTGTATTGTGTTTGATTTTATTTCCCGAATATTGCTAAGTTCTGCTGAATTTTAGAAATTGTGCACAGTAAAAATGTTTTGGAATTAATGGACCTGGATCTTTCACGCAGAAAAGTCTCATTCAAATTGAGCCGACCCCTATGCTCATACATGAGTTCAGGATTTAAGGAAAACGTATCAATTGAATGAAAATTAGGAATCATACGGATTCATAATCTAAAAATCGAATTATACATACCTTTAAAATATTTGTTTGACAATGGCAATCCGTTTATTAAATACAAAGAGTTTTACAGTATTATAATATTTCTTTTCTTTTCTTTTTTTTTACCCTTCCATATCAATTCCCTTTTTTAAGATTTTAATAAAGGAAAATCCCAAAATATTCGCAATGTGAATATCTACTTAAGAAATAAATGAAAATCTCAAAAAAAATCTCAAAATATGCGCGACGTAAAGAACAATTCTAAACATTGAATATATGGATTATTTAGATCATTTTAAGCCTTTAATCTAAAGATTATCAAGACTTTATTCTCTAATTCTTCAATTCCATCCAGTTGCCTAAACCCTAGTCAAGAAGGCACCTAGTTTTATTATAAAATCAAATTTAGAGTTGTTACAAAGATTTGTAGATAGTAGTGTTCCATTTTCTCCGTTTTCAGGGCTTTGATTTCTGTTTCTTATTGTACTCAGTCAACGTCACAATTTACTCCAAATGGTTAAGTTATTGAATTAATTAAGGAATATAGACATGTTTGGATGTAGATGCTGACTTGATTTTCACGAGCAATGAAAAGTTGAATTGGGCACTAATTTTATCAAAATCAAAGGATAGGACCTTACCATGTAGCTATCCCAAACGATAGGTCCATGTGGTGCTATTTATCTCACTTTTTAACCACACATTTAATAAGATCTATCAACTTTTATTAGTTTTATTTGCTAAAATCTACGTAAACAGGCTATTTTGAAAATTAAGTGTATGTTTGGTGGAGTTTAAAAATAGTTTTTTAAGAGATTTTGAAAAAAATTAGTGAAATATGTGATTGAAAAGTTGATAAGAGTTGTGATTCTCATAAAATATGTAGTTAAAAATAAGTTTGAAAAAAATATATTTTAAACTCTACAAAAAGTGCACTAAAACCGACAACTGCAACAAATCGGCTCAATTCTCCCTTTTAAGCCGAGAACTTAAAAGCAAGTTCAGTTCTTTTGTTTTTATTTTTTCTAAAAAAATTAGTGCACACAGCACATAAACTTCTTCCAACACTACACTCAGCTGTCGCCTCTTCTTTCTTAAAATGCAAATAGACACCATTATATTTTGGGTAATTTTTCCAAGCCACATATTTACAGAGGTACTATTTTTTAAAAATAAAATAAAATTCTTTTGTCATTTCAATTTCTGGATCGTTTTGTCGATAATCTACTTTGATATATGGTGGATTATATATATTTATACATGAAGAATATAATATCAAGGATTCAAAAAGTTTTTCTGACTATCACATTTTTCTCTTCTTTTTGTTGTATTCTTGTATTGTGTTAGATTTTATTTCTTGAATGTTGATAATTTATGCTAAAATTAGAAATTATTCGCTATAAAAATGTTTTGGAAATAATGAACCCGAACCGGATCGGAACGAATCCGACGGTTTCGGTTCTTTCGATTCAAATTGACCTCGATCCGTGCTCGAGGCAGAAAGGTCCCAATTCAAATTGACCATCGATCCTTATAATACTAGAGCGTTGTTATAATAATGCCCATCGATTTGTAGGGTTTAAGGAAAACACTTCAATTAAAGGAAAATTAGGAATCATACAAATACATAACTTAAAAAATGAATTATACAGACATTTAAAATATTGTTTGATAATGGCAATCCATTTATTAAATATAATAAGTATTACAACATTATAATATTTATTTTCTTTTTATTTTTTTCCCTACCATATCAATTCCTTTTTTTAAGATTTAAATAAAAGAAAATTCTAAAATATTTGCAATGTGAATATCTTTGTACGAAATAACTGAAAATCTCAAAATATGCGCACTATGAAGAACAACACTTAATTTCAGATGAATTATTTAGACAATTTTAAGCCTTTATTCTAAATATTATCAAGACTGTATTCTCTAATTCTTCAATTCCATCCAGTTGCCTAAACCCTAGTCAAGGAGGTGAGGGTTCCACACTGTTGTTACCCTAGTTTTCTAATTAAATCAAAATTTTGAATTGTTACAAATGATTTGCATATAGTAGTACTCCATTTTCAGAGTTTTGATTTTTGTTTGTTATTATATCCAGTCAATGTCATACGTTTCTCCAAGTGGTTACGCTATTGTATGAATTGAGGCATATAAACATGTTTGGATGTTATGCTCTGACTTAAAGACAATTTATAGACAGAGGTCTTTCGAGCACAATGAAAAGTTGAATTCTGGACTAATTTTATCAAAATCAAAAGATAGGTCCTTACCACGCAGCGATCCCAAATGATAGGTCCTTGTGGTGCTATTAATCTCACTTTTAACCTTACATTTAATAAAATCTATCAACTTTTATCAACTTTATATGATAAAAATCTACGTAAAACTGGCGTTTAGTTTTGAAGTGTACGTTTGGTGGCGTTTAAAATTAATTTTTAGGAGATTTTGAAAAATATTAGTAAAATATGTGATTGAAAAGTTGATAGGAATTGTGAGTCCCATAAAATATATGGTTAAAAATTTGTTTGAGAAAAAAAGAATTTATTTTAAACACTACAAAAAGTGCTAAAACCAACAACTACATCAAATCGACCCAATTCTCCCTTTTAAGCCGATAACTTAAAAGCAAGTTCAGTTCCTTTGTTTTTATTTCTTCTAAAAATTTAGTGCACGCATCACATAAATTTCTTCCAACACTGTGTTCAAATGCCGCCTCCTTCTTTCTTTGAACGCAAAATGCACACCATTATTAGAGGTGTCAAGACGGGCCCGACCGACCCAAGATCGGCCCACCCGCCTCGACCTGGAACCGCGGGTCGACCCTTGAACCGGGCGGGCTGTTCACAGGCCGAGGAGGCCAACACGCGGGCCGTTCACGGGCCGAAGAGGCCGGCCCGCGTGAACCGCTTTGATTTTTTTTTTAAAAAAAAATTGGCAGAAAATTCAAATTTTCATATTTGAAATGATATTTTAAAAAAATAAAAAAAAAACAAATGGCAGAGAGCCGTTTAAAGTGAAAGATGTGACATATGCGTTCACGTTTTAGTCTTTAAATAGGCTTATTTGCACAAATGGTCCCTGACTTTTGCACTTATCTGCGGTTGAGGACCTATCGTTTTATTTTTGGCGTTTAGCCACTATTTCAAATATTTTTGGCGTAATGGTCCTTTTCATCAATTTCCATCAAATGGCGTGAAATTTGACGGTGACCATTTTTTTATTTTAAAGGGCTTATTTGCACAAATAGTCCCTAACTTTTGTAAAGAAAATTTGCAAAAAAGTCCCTAATCTTTCGAGTGTGTTGAAAAGTCCCATAACCTTCTAATCCTAATACATATGACCCCAAATCTTTTGACAATTTTACCCATAACTTAAATAAATTAAAAATAACTCATTAACCTTTTCAAAAATACAAATAAGTCCTAAATATTTTTTTCTTCTGATTTACACTTAAAATAATAAAAGCGTGTCATCAATCTCAAAACTTTTAATTTTGTTCACCAAAATGACATTTAAAATGTGTTTGATTAAAATCAAATTTTTTTAGTAGTATGTGTGGTTGAAAAGTTGTGGGACTATAAAATGTGCTGGTTAAAATTAATTGTTGACTTTGACTTTAATTTTTTAGCAAAATCAAAATTGAAAACAAATGCGCCTTAGAGTTTCTACATTTTGTTCAGCTTTTCCATTAATTAACAAAAAATTATACCCATGATCAAAATTTCACCAATTTAAAATTTTAATTTATTTTTCATACAAAAAAAAAAGGTTGTGGTAAATAGGAGATTGTTAAGAATTTTTTTTAATTATTATTTAGTAATTGATAGAATTTGAATAATTTCGTGATAGATCGGTCCAATCCAAAATTAGACGAGAATCATGGCCTAATTTTACATGGGTTAGTATTTGCTTGGGTAAACCAAACCGATTTTGGGCCACATGGCTAATTGGCAATAACTTACATTTTTAACTTATTTTTTCAAAATAATTACTTATAATTTTGTAAAACAAAAAAAAAAAACAAAATTCACCATCTTCATCCACCACCACCACCTTTGTTTTAATTTGTACTTTTGAAAAGGTTAGGGTCCCAAAATAAAATTATCGGCCATCAGGTTAGCTAGTATGTATCGGGCTAAATTGACCTAATTTTTATTTGATCAATATTTTATTGACCAAATTTTAGCCCAATAACCCTGGCTATCCATTTTGCTACCTCTAGTAATTGATATGCAAAATAAATTAAAATTTTAAATTGGAGAAATTTTGATCATGGATATAATTTTTTTGTTAATTAATGGACCACCTGGACAAAATCAGAGAATCTAAGAACCCGCTTTGTTTTAATTTTGATTTTACTAAAAACTAAAGTCAGTCAAACAATTAATTTTAACCACACATTTTATAGTCCCCACAACATTTCAACCACACATTTCAACAACTTTTTACTAAAAATCGATTTTAATCAAACACATTTTAAATGTCGTTTTGGTGAACAAAATTAAAAGTTTTGGAACTTTATGACACACTTTTTATTATTTTAAGTGTAAATCAGTAAGAAATAAAAATATTTAGGACTTATTTGTATTTTTAAAAAGGTTTATGAGTTATTTTTAATTTATTTAAGTTATGGGTAAAATTGTCAAAAAGGTTTGAGGTCATATGTGTTAGGATTAGAATGTTATGAGACTTTTCAACACTTTTTGAAAGATTAGGGACTTTTGCTCAAATTTTCTTTACAAAAGTCGAGACCATTTGTGCAAATAAGCCCTTTTAAATAAAAAAAATGGCCACCGTCAAATTTCACGGCCATTTGGATGGAAATTGATGAAAAGGATCATTGTTTCTAAAAACATTTGAAATAGGGGCTAAACTGCTCGAAAAATAAAACGATAGGTCCTCAACCCATATAAATACAAAAGTCAGGGACCATTTGTTCAAATAAGCCCTTTAAATATATAAATAAATAATATAGGCGGATAAAAGGCCCCTAATATTTTCCAAAATTTTCCCCTAAAAGCTGAAATTTACCATTAAAATTTGCATTTATTGTAATTAGGGGCAAAACAAGCGCCTCTAATAGGGTTTTATTTAACTCTAAAACTTAAAATAATACCCACATTCTATCTCCTCTCTATGGATATCACACCAAGCTATCTCCACCTTTTCATATTCTTCAAAAAAAAATTGTTTTTAGATTGATTCATTTTTTCTAACTCTTTACAATATTACAATTTTCAAAGTATAGAAAAGGCAGATTCCAAAAGTTAAGAAAGAGGTATGCATTTCTTAGTTTTATTGTAATTATACTTTTAAGATAGAATTATGAGGTTGTGTATATGCAATAAAGAATTCATATATAGTTTCTATTTAACGTTGTGTATTAGAAGTACTTAGTTTTACTTTTAAAATTGAAAATAGGTAACATGGGTCATGATCATTGTGACAAAATCAAAGGCATTGTTTGCATTTCGGCCAACATGATTGGACCGCCCCAAGCGGCAAGTTCTGCTTTGTTTGCGGTCTAGAAAGAAAGATGAAGCGGATCTGTTCTTTGTGCAAGTCTTATGTTAAATGTGTTCGAATGATGGGTGGCACGAGCGATAAAGAGATCAACCAAACTTACGTCCAAGGTGCCGTGACTTGATTCTAAGGCTTACAACTTGAAGCCAGTTATAATCTTGTACTTTATAATCCACATGGACACTATTTACGTTGCGGTAAGGTCAAATGCCATATTTTAGTTTACTAGTTGGTGACCACATTTTTGTCTTCCCAATTATGGCGTTTTGGTTCTTAGTAGCGTGGTCACACTAGTACCGATATTGCCAACTTATGTGATGAAATTGCATTTACTGGAAATATAATTTAGGAGCTTATATACTACTTAGATATATATTCTAGATTAATAAGAATTATAACTATATTTTTCCCATAACACTTAAACGTTAGTATTTGCGGTCTTGTGAATAATTTTGAGTTTTATTTTTGAACAAAGTTCTCTGAAGCATTAATTCTTGTCATTTACTTTTTATGGATCACATTGTCACGAGATCAAAACTCATTCGCCTTTTAAAACATAAGAAGAACAGTACTTAGAGGAAGGAGAAGGCAATGAGTGAATTCTCATACAAATTTTCTATAGTTTCAAATTTCTTTGTTGCTATTAGAATGGAGTGTATTTCTACTGTTTGGGAGGCTCATTAATCAGTAGGTTTGATATTTTTATTGAATTTATTAAGATTTTGATCATTTGTATATGTGCTTTTCACTAAATTGCGGTGGTCTTGGAGCTCACTTGTTGAAGTCTGGCGACATATTTGAACCGTTCCATAATTACGACTCACGAGGTATGGTCTTGTTAGTTGTTCTGTATTCCTTGTACAATGGTGAAGCGAGAACCTGGTTTTGTTTGTATGCCATCTAAGTAGTATCGTCATCAAAATTGCAGATTTTATTATTTACGCATGGTTCTCTATAATTGATTTCTTGTGATTTTTTGGAGGTTTAATTAAGTTTTCTCTTTGGTATTTGCATGCTAAGCCTTTCGTGTCTTTTTTATCTTTGCACTTAAGTCCCATATCCTTCCGTTTTCACTCTCTTTTGTCGGATCGACATTTTGATTTTGGATTTTTCCTAAAATGAACAAAAGCAACACACAATTATACCGAAAATAAAATAAAAGTCTTAATAATTGTCCATTTTTGTAAGTTCGAGATAAGTACAAAATTATACTTATCAGAAAACAATAACAAATCTCTAACTATCAAGTTTTTCTCTTCTTTTTCTTGTATACTTGCATTGTGTTCGATTTTATTTCACTGTGTGTTGTTATTTTCTGCTGAATTTAGAAATTATGCACTGCAAAATGTTTTGGAATTAATGAACCCGAACCACGTCAGAACGAATCAGGCGAGCTCGATTCTTACACGTAGAAAGGTTCCATTCAAATTGACCCTACCCTAGGCTCAGACTAGGGTTTAAGGTTTAAGGTTTAAGGTTTAAGGTTTAAGGAAAATGCTTCAACTAAGTGAATATTAGGAATCATACGAAAAATAAATTATACAAACCTTTAAAATATTGTTTGATAATGGCAATCCATTTATTAAATATAATGAGTTTTAGAGCGTTATATTATTTATTTTCTTTTTCTTTTTTTCCCTTCCATATCAATTCCCTTTTTAAGATTTAAATAAAGGAAAATCCTAGAATATTTACAATGTGAATATCTACGTACGAAATAACTGAAAATCTAAAAATCAATCTCAAAATATGTGCACCGTGAAAAACATCACTTAATTTCAGATGGATTATTTAGACAATTTTCAGCATTTAACCTAAAGATTATCAAGATTTTATTCCCTAATTCTTCAATTCCATCCAGATGCCTAAACGCTAGTCAAGAAGGTGAGGGTTCGACACTATTGTTACCCTAGTTTTCTAATTAAAATCAAAATTTTGAGTTGTTACAAATGATTTACAGATTACTCCATTTTCTCCTTTTTTAGGACTTTGATTTTTGTTTCTTATTGTATTAAGTCAATGTCATACGTTACTCCAAATGGTTATGCTATAGTATGAATTGAGGCATATAGACATGTTTGGATGTCACATGCTGACTTAATGACAATTTTTGGACGAAAGTCTTTCGCGCGCAATGAAAAGTTGAACTGTGGGCAAATTTTATCAAAATCAAAGGATAGTTCCTTACCACATAGCAATCCGAAATGATAGGTCCTTGTGATGCTATTTATCTAAATTTTTAACCACACATTTCATACGATTTATCAACTTTTATCAATTTTATTTGCTAAAATTCTATGTAAAATAGACTAATTTTGAAAATTAAGGGGTGTATTTAATCTAAACTTTCAAAGATTTTGATTGATATTTTTCAAGTAACTAACTTTGATGGATTTCATTAACTTTTATTGACTTTTATAGATTTTAATAGACTCCTAAAAACTTTTATGGATTTGTATAGATTTCATTTTGAAAGATTTTTTTAGACTTTCACAGAGTTTTATGAACTTTTATATACTTTTTTTAATAAAAAATTTTGAATATAAAAATTTAGTATCCCACAATTAAAAAAAATGTCGCAGGAGAAAAGTCTAGTAATAATTTATTTAATTGTATTAATATTATTAAATTCATAAAAAATCTATTTAATTGTTGCAATTAACTACGTCAAACGTTAATGATATTAATTATTAACTCACTCTATTTTTTCTTTTGGGTAAAACTATAAACTTTCAAATTGCTTGTGGATAAATTTAAAAAATAATGGCATGCAATTCTTTTTAAAAATATTTTTCAAATTTTTTTTATCTAGTTTATAATCTTCCTTTTTATATTTAATAATCTATAGATAACATATCATTATTAATCACGACAATTGCATAATAAATAACCAAAGTACCAATTTATGAAGAAATAAAAATGCAACCATTATATAGAAAAAACAATAATGAAAAAAAAAATACATTAATAAAAAACTAAATTTTAACCCAATGAAATTCATTAATAAACTATAATCAACAATTATATAAGAATTTAATTATAAATATATCTTGTGTTTAATGAAAAATGAAAAAACGATAAAAAAATAGTTATGGGAATATTGAAAAAAAATCACACAGTCTCTAAAAGTTCATAGAAGGAAAAAGAAGAAAATGAAAAAATAGTTAGGAGAATATTGAAAAGAAAAAAAAATCAAATCGCCTAGAGATAAAAATATTAATATTATTTTTCATAAAAAAAATATTAGTAATTAATCATGGTTATAATATTTGTAGAAGGAAAAAGAAAGAAGAGAAAAAAAAATATATATATATTGAAGAGGGAAAAAAATCACATTGAAGAAAGACAAATATTAATCATGACTTTACAATTTGTTGAAGGAAAAAAGAAAAGAAAAATGTTGCATATAGAAAAAAAAAAAATAAGGGAATGAAATTTTTTTCCCCCAAAGTATTTCAAAATCTTAGGGGTGAATAAGAGAGAAATTGTGATGTTGTTTATTTATACATTGTACTTTAAAACTTGTACATATAAAATGATATATAAAATCATTAAAAGTCATCGATGTTTTGAATACCCCTAAATTTCGTAAGATTTTAAAATGTCTGAATTGAATCACATGATTTTATAAGACTTTTAAAAAGTCTTTACAAATCTATATTGAATACTTCAAAATTTTTATGGAATTTAAAAAGTCTAAATTGAATACACATAGACTTTTAAACTCTATAAAAGTCTTATCAACTCTTAATTGAATACACCCTCCTAAGTGTATGTTCAGTAGAGTTTAAAAGTAGATTTTTAGGAGATTTTAAAAAAAATTGGTGAAATATGTGATTGAAAGTTGATAAGTATTGTGAGTTATATAAAATATGTAGTTGAAAATGAGTTTGAGAAAAAAAATTATTTTAAACAACAAAAAGTGCACTAAAACTAACAACTGAACAAATCGGCCAATTCGCCCTTTTAAGCCGAGAACTTAAAAGCAAGTTCATTTCTTTATTTCTTTTTGTCTAAAAAAATTAGTGCACACAGCACATAAACTTCTTCCAACACTACTCTCAGCTGCCGCCTCTAGTTTCTTCAAACGCAAATAGACACCATTATATTTTGGGTAATTTTTCCAAGCTACATATTTACAAAGGTAATATTCTTTTTAAAAAATAAAAATTCTTTTGCCATTTCAATTTTTGGAACCTTTTGTCGATAATCTACTTTGATATATGGTGGATTATATATATCTATACGTGGGGAATACAATATCAAGGACTAGAAAAGTTTCTCTGACTATCACGTTTTTCTCTTCTTTTTGTTGTATACTTGTATTGTGTTTGATTTTATATCATGAATGTTGCTAATTTATGCTGAATTTAGAAATTATTCATTGTAAAAATGTTTTGGAAATAATGAACCCGAACCGGGTAGGAACTAATTTGTTGGGTTCGGTTCTTTCACGTAGAAAGGTCCCATTCAAATTGACCCGATCCTATGCTCAGATAGGGATTTAGGGTTTACGGAAAACACTTTAATTAAATGAAAAGTAGGAATAGTACGGATTCATAATTTAAAAATTGAATTATATAGACCTTTAAAATATTGTTTGATAACGACAATCCATTTATTAGAAATAATGAGTTTAACAACATTATAATATTTATTTTTTTTTTTTTTTTCCCCTTCCATCACAATTCCTTTATTTAAGATTTAAATAAAGGAAAAATTCTAAAATATTCGCAATGTGAATATCTTCGTATGAAATAACTGAAAATCTCAAAATATGTGCACCGTGAAGAACAACACTTAATTTCGGATGGATTATTTAGACAATTTTCAGCCTTTATTCTAAAGATTATCAAGACTTTATTCCTTAATTCTTCAATTCCATCCAGTTGCCTAAACCCCAGTCAAGAAGGTGAGGGATCCACACTGTTGTTACCCTAGTTTTCTAATTAAACCAAAATTTTGAGTTGTTACAAATTATTTGGTCAAGTACTCCATTTTCTCTTTTTTGAGGATTTTGATTTTTGTTTCTTATTGTATTCAGTCAACGTCATACGTTTCTCCAAGTGGTTACGCTATTGTATAAATTGAGGTATATAGATATGTTTGGATGTCACCCGCTCACTTAATGACAATTTATGGACGGAGGTCTTTCGAGCGCAATGAAAAGTTGAATTGTGGACTAATTTTATCAAAATCAAAAGATAGATCCTTACCACGCAGCCATCCCAAATGATAGGTCCTTGTGGTGCTATTAATCTCAATTTTTTACCACTTATTTAATAGGATCTATCAACTTTTATCAACTTTATTTGTTAAAAATCTACGTAAAACGGGCAATTAGTTTTGAAAATTATGTGTATGTTTGGTAGAATTTAAAAATAATTTTTTTAGTAAATTTTGAAAAAAATTAGTAAAATATGCGATTGAAAAGTTGATAAGAGTTATGAGTCGCATAAATTGTGTGGTTAAAAATGAGTTTATGAAAAAAATTATTTTCAAGTCTACAAAAAGTGCACTAAAATCTACAACTGCATCAAATCGGCCCAATTCCCCATTTTAAGCCAAGAACTTAAAAGCAAGTTCAGTTGCTTTGATTTTATTTTTCTAAAAATTTTGGGCTCACATCACATAAATTTCTTTCAAGACTGCATTGAGCTGCCTCCTCCTTTCTTCTTCGGACGCAAACATACACCATTATATTTTGGGTAATTTTTCCAAGCTACATAATTACAGAAGTATTATTATTTTTAAAATTTTTTCTTTTGCCATTTCAATTTCTGGAACGTTTTGTCGATAATCTACTTTGATATATGGTAGATTATATATATTTATACGTGTGGAATACAATTTCAAGGATTCAAAAAGTTTCTGGGATTATCAAAACTTATCTCTTCTTTTTATTATATACTTTGTATTTTGTTTGATTTTATTTAGTGAATATTGCTAATTTGTACTGAATTTAGAAAATGTGCATTGTCAAAATGTTTTAGAATTATTGCACCAGAATCGGACGGTTTCGGTCGAGATTCTTTCACGAAGAAAATTTTCATTCAAATTGACCTGATCGTATGTCGAGACAGGACTCGTTTTGGATCGCAGTGCAGTCCCGCCCAAATCCAAGGGCCAATTTTTTTTTTAAAAAAATTTGTGCAGCTCAGTTTCATATGAAAGTAGCCCATTGGCCCAGACCAAAATCCCAAATTAACCCAGACCAAAATCCCACCCGCCCAAGATTTGATTTAATTTATTTAAGTGATAATTAGACTATGTACTGTTTTAAATTTTAAAAACTGAATTATGAGTGCGTTTGATAGAGATTATAAGCAGTTTATAAATCAAAATTGGTTTATTTGAGTTGAAATTGTTGACTTTTCATGTTAAAAATAGGTTGAAAAGTCAAAAATTACGACTGAAAAAAACCAAAATGGATTTTTAATCCCTACCAAACGCAAGCTATATTCTTTTTCAAAATAAACCGAAATTTAAGATTTTTATATATAAGGAATTTTTTTCTAGTAACTCACATATTTAGTCCCAACTACGACTATTCCAAAATACTGATTTTGATATCATTAACCGAGATATATTTAGCAAAAAAAAATTCTGCATCAATCTTTGAAAATATAGAAATTGGTTGAGGATATGATGGAATTTCTTCAACCCTAAATTATTGTGACTGGGGCATGTAATTTGTGAAAAGGTGAACGGTGTATTTGTGCCGTATGTTCAGATTTTGCATCTACAGTAACATATTTTTCCTTAAATTTGGGATAGAACGTATTTTTTCAATTTGGTTACTAAATATAGGGTAGTTGTCAGTTTTTCCCTCGGCAGGCTTTAAGGAAAATTCTTCAAGTAACGTCCAACGTACTCTCTCTCTCTCTGTTTTGATACTAAGAATGGGAGTGAAAGAGGAAGATTCTGCTTTGCTGAACGATTTACAAGAACAAGGGTACGTCTATTACATACTTATTTATATGTATATCGTGTGATTGTATAATATTTTTATTTTTCTGTTTAGACTTTAGTTTGCTTGATGATTTTAATGTTATTGGAGTTTAGGTTGAAAATCGACAAGCAATCACTTGCAGCCCCCGTGAAATCTGCTGTCGACAAGTTTCAATTACTTCCCGAATTTTTGAAGGTATACTTCTTTTGTTTTTTTGTTTCTTTGGATTTTCAGACAACTCATCTTTTTCAACTTTATTTTTTCCAAGAGAAGAGAAAATTCTTTTTGGTGTGGTTTCTTAATTAATATATTAGTAAGGGTGTCTAATGGGTTCATTCTAATAACTTTTATTTTTTTATTTTTGCTTTAGCCTGGGGAAGAGTGAATTTTGTGTTCAAGATTAAAGTAATCTAATGCACAAGCAGTAAATGAGATAATATTGACATGATTCGTTGATAAATTTTGTGTTCAAGATTAAAGTAATCTAATGCACAAGCAGTAAATGAGATAATATTGACAAGATTCGTTGATATTTGATACAAAACAGAAACAAGAAATAAAAATGTTAGTGAAAATTACTGAGAGTAGTGAACTTGGTGAAAGTAGTGAACTTATGCATGCTTTATTTTTCTTATATATTGATTTTCAGCTGAGTTCAAAATCTGAGATTTGTCTTCTACCTTTTGGTAAATACATGATTTGTTTTCACTTTCTTTTATCGAATCCATGTGCTAAAGGTAGGCCCAGACTACGTTTTAGAAAGAAGTCTCCATCTAATGCTCTGATGATAACAGGGTAATAATGAAATAGATCAGTACCAGTACTCTTTGTTAATTTATGGCAAAAAATTGGTAACTTTTTTTGATTATTCGGGATATTTCACTATTAAGAAAATGGTTGATCGAGCTTATATGGAATTCTGACTGCAAAATTTTATTTATTTCTTTTATCTTTGGGTAATGTGGAAGTGTAGGTAAGGGGTTTGGTGAAGCAGCATCTCGACTCCTTTAATTACTTTCTGAGAACGCAGATAAAAAAGATAGTTCGTGCCAATGATCTCATCACTTCTAGGGTCGACCCAAGTATCTATCTGAGGTTAATTTGATGTCCTTTGTGTAATTTCTTTTGTTATGTATTTAAAAAGTTATGAATTCTTCCACTTTGAGTAATTTCATCGCTATATATTCTTAAAAGTTGCATGTGCCTCCAATTTATGTTACAATTGCTCACAAAAATTATTTTCTTGTCTACATATTTAACCAGATACCCTTTTACTTTTCCTTACTTGGCTGGTTGCAGATACAAAGATGTTCGGATTGGTGAACCATCAATTATAATAGATGGTGTGACTGAAAAGCTTACACCCCATAAATGTCGGCTCGCCGACCTTACGTGAGTTTCTGTTCTTTTACTTTTTTCCTTGAACGTTCTAGGCAGTGTGGGAGGGAATTGGAGTGACATTGGCTGAACAACTTGTGAGCTCCACATTGGCATGTGACATCTTAGAGTAGATTTCTTGAGGTGATGGAGAAGATGAAATGAAGGGCCTTTCCCTAAATAAATGGAGAAGATGAAATGAAGGGCCTTTCCCTAAATAAGTACATTCACTGTTATTACAAAAGAGGCTTTTGCTTATTTTTCTTTTTTCTTTTTTCTTGTTTGTCTCTGTGGCACTTGTTTTTTCTTGGAAAAGACAACCTTTTTGTCAGGTTGAAAGTCTGGTAGATTATCGTGACTTGAGGTTTATTATTAGTATTAAAGAGCTTTCTATTGGGTCTTCGTTTTGGTATGCAGATCGTCCCAATTAAGCAGCTTTCCTTGATAGAAAGCCTCTGGCTCAGTGTTCTAGATGTAGTAATTGTTATGCTTTTTTTGGCCACCCCTTGGATTCTTTTCATTCTAAAATAGATGCAATATTTGAGGGCACTTTGATGGCTGCCACTTGATATAGGCTGCAAACTGTTTGGAATTAGGCTGTAGTCTTGGTCAGGTTTCATGCACTACAATTGCCCTTTGTGTTTTAACTTTGTTCTATGGCCAGTTCCATCTTTATAATTGAAACTGAAGGGAATGACGTGAAAAAATAATTCTTGTGGCCGATCATTCCATGGGGAAATGTGTAGCTTCTTCTTGTACTATTGCTATTGATTTCAGAAAAGGAAAAAAGTCTTTAATTTGCTTTCTCTGGAAATGATGATTGCTTTACCTTGAATCCTTTTTGATGTCTTGCTACTTCATGAATCTCAGCTATGCTGCTCCAATATATGTGAACATAGAGTATATTACAGGAAGCCATGGTTCAAAAACGACCCAAATGAAGGTATTTCAATTAACCTCTTTTTTATTGGTGGAAGATTCAGGAATTTGGACAAAATTTAGTGCATAAAATATGATAATTATAATCCGGATGCCTATTTATTATTTTATATTTTGCAGAGAGATGTTATTATTGGAAGAATGCCTATCATGTTAAGAAGTTGTTGTTGTGTACTGTATGGGAAGGATGAAGAAGAACTTGCCAGATGTGGTATATATGCTTAATTTTCCAATAGAAGTACATATGTAGACAGACGTGCTCCATGGTCTTTTAGCGAGCACCATTTGCATGATGAATTATATATTCTTTTTCCATTATTGTATTTACTATTTTGTTTAGGTGAATGCCCACTTGATCCCGGAGGATATTTCGTTATTAAAGGAACGGAGAAGGTGATACTTCTTCCTACCATCATCTGTAGTTCATTTCTCTTGTTTATTATTTGTTTAAAAGAGATCATAAGGAACAAAGTGTTTTGTTCTTGGCCCCCCTTTTGCTTGTTTATTTGCCTTTTAGTGAGTATGCACAAGTCATGATATGAGGGGGAATCTTTCATAGAAGATTGAACTTCTTATGAACTCTATTATGAGTAACGGGGCAAGATATTTTTAAAAAAATGTAACATGCTAGTTAAATATATGAAACTCTTGCATAGAAGATTGAGCTTCTTTAAGTTGGGATTGCTGACATGGTACAAAACTTTTTCATTTTTCTTCATTAATATGTTGATGAATTCTTTTCATCAAAGGGGCTGGGGATATAGCGAAATTCCCATATCAGATGAACTGGTACAGTTGTACATATGGATGCAATCATTTGAATACTCTCCAGTAGACAGCTGAATAATGGCAGTTTGCTATTTCGTAGGATTAGACATTTAGGGTCTGGCAAGCAGAATCTGGGAGTACTTTGTGTGTTACTTTACTTACGATGTGAACAAAGATGGTTATAGTCATCTGCTTGGGATATTGAACAAAGGACAGTTGACAGTAGCATGGCTCCTCGCCCATAGGCTGGTTGACATTTGTAAATTGAATTATATTATGTCTGAGATGCCCATGTAAATAGCAGTCACTTAGGTACTTGCTTTCTTCGGATGCTGATTAATGGGAATAGACTGCAACATTTTGATTTCTTTTGGTGAATCCTAGACATTGTCTATGATTTTGTTTTTTAAATTTGAACATATCAATGCTCTATGTTGTCAACATTGACTTTTTCCTCTCCTGATTCTATACAAAACTATTTTGATGAGCTTCTGTACTTCTTCACAGGTTATTGACAATATAATTCTTCTTGTTTCCATTAAATCTTCTTTGTCCTAAACAAAACTGTATTTGGAAATATTACACGCGAGTCTCCAACATTTGCATAATGTAGCACTTGGGTCCCATGACAAACCATGAAGATCTCAACGGACTTCTCGGTCAAATCATAAGTACGTGGGCTGATCATGTTATACACAAAGAAGAAGTCAAGGGACTGTAGTGCTTAATTGCTATTTTTTTGCAAGTTAGTTATTTTCTTCTACATGTATTAGTTTCTGTTTTATGCATGTAGTCTAAGTGTAAGTAGTGGTCGTGAGTTTAGGAAGGGTTGTTAGTCTTTATTTGTATTTAAATTCTTGTTAATGAAAGAGTGGAGAGTCAGAAAATTTCTTCAAACATTGTCCTTTGCTGGCCTCCTACAAACACTACCCATTCCTTGTCAAGTATGGGCGACATTACTATGGATTTTATTGAAGTGCTCCCTCCATTCTACGGCAAGAACACCATTTTTGTGATCGTCGACCGCCTTAGCAAGTCGGCCCATTTCTTTGCTTTGGCTTATCCCTTTTACAGCCAAGATAGTGGCCGAAAAGTTCTTAGAGGGTGTCGTTAAACTACACGGTATGCCAAGATTCATCATTAGTGACTGTGACCAAGTTTTTTTAAGCAACTTTTGCTGAGAGTTTTTTAAGTTATCTGGGGGCACCCAACTGAAGATGAGTTCAGTGTACCATCCGCAAACAGATGGCCAATCTGGAGTAGTCAATTGATGCGTTAAGCAGTATCTCCATTGTTTTGTTCACCAACAGCCATGCAAATGGCATTCTCTTCTTCCCTGGTTTGAGTTTTGGTATAATATCATGCATTAATTGGAACGGCACCCTTTCAAGCTTTGTATGGTCGACCTCCACCCATGATTCCTCACTATCAATTGGGCACCTCCCCTGTTAATGAAGTAGACCAGAACCTGGACACAAGTGATGAAATACTGCATAAGCTCAAGCTTAGTTTACATGTGGCATCTAACCGAATGAAATAGGCCGCATCTTCAAAATGGTGGGATGTCGAATTCAATGAAGGTGACCTTGTTTTCCTTAAACTTCATCCTTATCGCCAGCAAATAGTCTTCAAACGGGCCTTTCAAAAGTTTGCTAGCAGGACACTAGCAGGTTTTATGGTCCATTTTTAATTGAGAAACGCATCGGTAAAGTAGCATATTAACTCCAACTTTTCGCTAGCTCTCGAATCCATCCAGTATTTCATGCTTCTTTACTAAAAAAGAAGATTGGTGATTCTTGTGCCCCTTGTCCTGACTTATCACCTGTCATTGATGATGGTGCTATAACTTTGGAGCCCAAAGCAATCTTGGATACTCGTTGGATAAAAAAAGGGTCCAAATTCTTTGAGGAGAGAGCTTGGTCAAATGGAAACGTTTTCCTATCAAATGCCAATTGGGAGAGTGCACAAGAGCTGCAAGACAAGTTCCCTACATTGAGCCTTGAGGACAAGGTTCTAGAAAAAGGGAAAGATATTGATAAACCACGAAGATTTCAACGGACTTCTCGGCCAAATCAAAAGTACATGGGCTGGACATGATATACACAAAGAAGAAGTCAAGTGTTTGTAGTGCTTATTTGCTATTTTTTTGCAAGTTAGTTGTTTTATTCTACATGTATTAGTTTGTGTTCTATGCATGTAGTCTAAGTGTAAGTAGTGGTCGTGAGTTTAGGAAGGGTTGTTAGTCTTTATTTGTATTTAAATTCTTGTTAATGAAAGAGTGGAGAGTCAAAAAATTTCTTCAAACAACTTGTGGTCTTTCTCAGCCGAAGAGGACCTATTCTTATGGTACTCTCTAAAGCCTTGGCTGGGACCTATAATCCCCACCGTACTACTTCACAGCTTATTGACAATATAACTCTTCTTGTTTCCATTAAATCTCCTTTGTCCTAAACAAAATTGTATGTGGAAAAATTACACGAGTCCCCAATTTCAAGTAGTTTAAAAGTCAAAGTTTGGTTGAAAAGACGTCATTTAATTAGAAAATAAAATAAAAGAAAAAGGAAAAAAAAAAATAAAAAAACATATCCCCTCCCTCCCTCCATCCATAATGCTATCCTGGGTGGGGGGTGGGTGTAATAGGGGAAGGGTGGTGGGGAAACCTGCATAGGAGTGGCGAAACCAACATGATGGGGAACCACAACGGTGGTTACAGGTATGTGGGAGATAAAGGGGGGTAAAGTCGTTGTGTTTACCCCTTTTACGCCCTCATATAGTTTTTCATGTGCGGCCAAACTGGCTGTGTCTGTCCACCGGAGACCTACTTTTGACAAAATTGAAAAGGTGGGGAACCAAATGACTAGATAACAGTTTGGGTGCCTAAATGCTACATTATGCAAATGTTGGGGACCTCAAGTGTAAATTTTTCAATGTATTTTTGATCTTTAAAATTCTGTTCCTGCAATTTCAGTTTGGTTAGCATGGTGCTGATCATCCTGATATCCTTGCAGGTGATTTTGATACAAGAACAACTTTCAAAGAACAGGATAATCATTGATACTGATAAAAAAAACTGGTGAGTGATTTAATGTTTTATGTTTCTTCATTCCCCCCCCCAACTGGGAGAAGAGGGTTATGCTACCACCATAGCTATAAGCTTAGGAGTTACAGTTTTACTTTTGGAGGAGATTGTGTTTCTTCTATAGGTTCATGGTTTAGTAAAGTTGCTAAATTGTTGACAATTTTACTGATTTTTCTTTCAGTTGGTGAGATTTAATACAACAAATTGCTCATAATTTTTATGTGTAAATTTTATTTGAGCGAGTGCGGCATTCAGATTTGGTTCAATAGGGGGCTGGATCCATTTTAGGGTTTTCTTACAAGTTTTTGGTCTTCTACATGAATGCAACGTTTGTGGTCCAGACTATGCAAGTGACAGATACGGTTGTTGCGCTATGCATGAGCAGCACGTCACTGACTAAAAAAGAACTATCCATGCTTACTGTAGCATTCTACTCGACCTGATTAGATGGGGTCTTTCTTTCATTGTTATGATGGTTGATCAAGAATAATGACCTCCATAAATAGAATTTTTTGTCATCAAAATTTTGGGCCTTTATCCTAATGAAGAGCAGTATTGATGTCATGGTAAAAGACTACTGTTTATTATTAAAACTGGTCTTTGCAACTGTTCTGCTTGAAACAACATGTTAAATTTTTTTCACCTTCTACAAAGATTGTGGTCACTGAAGTTGCAATTTCACAGAGTACTGCAGGTTCAGTTGCAGGTCTGTGGGGGCACTTATACTGTAGAATTTAAATTATAAGAATATTTCTTGAGCAGCTATTTGAAATTATAAATTATTACTTACACATGAGAAGCTGTTTGTGTAAATTGTAGGTGATAATTATTTTAGTTAATAATTGGCTGAATTGAGTTGTATTATTCATCCACTTCAATGATATATATACAAGATACACCAACTTTAATCCTATTTCGAACAGGAAACCTATACAATTCTATTTCTATAATAATTCCCAAGGAAGGAAACATAAATCATACTTTCCTTATGCTAGGTGACAGGTTGATACTACAGCTGTTGTTCCTATTCTTTATAATTCCTGTTGAGTTTGATGGTTGCTTCATTTGTATTTGGCTCAATTCCGTTACTCTGATATTGAAAGAAGTTATTTGGTTCTTCAGACGTCTAAACTGTGTTCATGTGCGTGCGTGGTTTTTATTGTTTTAAGCTTTCAACTTGGGTGGCTGATGGGCGGGCCCATTCTAACTTATGTTTATTGCTTTCTTGGATTGTGCCTTTCTTCTTTTTTCACTAGTGTACAAGCGTCTGTCACAAGTAGTACTGAGGCAACAAAAAGCAAAACAGTTATAAAAATGGAGAAAGAGAAGATATATTTGTACCTGAATCAGTTTACAAGCAAGGTTCGATATGTCAACTTATGACTCTCCCCGTCTCCACATCTTTTAATTGTATCTTACATAGATTTCCATTGCCTGGTTTTTATCTTTTCTAGGTTCCTATTATGATGGTCATGAAAGCTATGGGCATGGAGAGTGATCAAGAGGTTGTCCAGATGATTGGAAGAGATCCTCGATACAGTGAATTGCTACTCCCTTCAATTGAGGTACACAATTTGTTCCCTATTTTTTTGGCTGCGTATATCTTCTTTCCTTGGTAAAACTTTGGGTTTTCGCTGGTTTTTCATAAATTATGAAATCCATGGTTCTTTGGGTGCTAAGGAAGGGGCTGGGGTTCAATAATCCTGAACTGCAAACCATTTCATGTGCATTCTGTTGATTGTCATCTGGAATTTACTTATATGGCCTTTTCTCTTGATTTCAGGATTGTGCAAAGGAAGCTGTATATACACAATATCAGGCACTGGAATACCTAGAGCAGAAGGTTTTAATCATAGAAATGTTTTCTCTTCCTCCATTTTCAAAAAATCTAAGAAAAGAAAGAAGATAAATCAATTAAATGGCTATTGAGTGAATAGTGCAAAAGTTTTATTGAAACAACACCATTTTATTATAGAAGTTATCCTTGAAATTCATTGTATCAAATATTGGCTATCTAATTGAAAAAAGATGTACATTTCTAGGTTCCAAAATTTCTGTATGATATCTTTTTGTTTAAGGATCCCAATCAATAATATCTGGTGGAATTCCATGGAAGAAAAAGTTAGGAGTTGGGGAGAATTCCGGTATATTTCAATCATTCTCATGATATTTTCCTAACAAGAAGTATGTGATTTCCTCTGCTTCGACCAAGCAATTGATCCCACACTATGAGTTCTGAATGCATATAATACGAATTGGCTACAAAGAGAAATGATTGTGGAATCTATTTGGATGCAGTGAATTCTTTACTTTCTTCAGATGAGGGGCTGTAGAATGCTTATTGATGATTGAAATATATCTAGAAAAAGCACGTATGTTAGAGAATATTGCCTTCATCTTGATTACCTGTAATTATTCTAAATCTTTTGGGAATACAAACTAGGTTTTCATTTTGGAGTCTGAAATGGGTTACAGATCTAAGTATTGATCAATTGAGGCCATTTTTGTATTCTAATATTTCAAATACTTGGCAGATTGTGAGCATAACAAGAAGTACGTGTTGGATAAATAATTTAATAAAGTAGGAGGGTAATTGTAAAGGCATTAGATTATAAATGTTTTGCATACTTTTGCATGTTTGAGGAGCTTCTTTTCCTTGGACACAAGGCACTATCGTACAAATTGTTAATAGTATGCTTTCATTTGTTCTTATTCTTGCTTTCTAGTGGTAGTTATATTGTTCTCTTGTGTTTTTTCCGTGCTGAACACTATAGCTATTCCATGTTGTAGGTCAAGAAGCTGCCGTATTCTAATGCTCTAATTGAGAAGGTTGGTTGGTTGTTTAATTTTTTGTTGTTGTGCGAGTCTAAGTTTGAGGAACATTTTTGTTCATTCACAACTTCTATTTTGCCCATCTTGTTACTTGCTATTTCCAGGAAGGGCGGGCATTGGGTATCCTTCGTGACATATTCCTTGCCAATATTCCGGTAGGTTCAATTTCAATTTTCAAGTTGTCTTTATGGCTCTCTATCACCTCCTGTCTTCTGTATCTTCCTCTCTATGCAGGTGCAACAAGATAATTTTCGTCCAAAATGCATATACGTTGCAGTGATGCTGAGACGCATGATGGAGGCAATCTTGAACAAGGATGCAATGGATGACAAGGTATATTAGTAGCTTAAAACTTAACTGTAGGTAATTACTTGTTAGTTAGAATAGCATAAGCTATTTGACATGAGATACAATAATCTTATAATTTTTATGATGTTTATAGTTGGTTGTGTTTTATTCCAAGTTGCTAAGCCATGTATTATCTGAAAAACTCTCATTCATTTTGGGAGAATCACAAAAGAAATGAAAATGGATTATTATTTTTCTTAGACTGGTGCTTTAGGTGTATTAAATTTTCTTCATAAGAATCTTCGTTACTATACCTTTCAAGGTCTAAACGATTTAAGGTGAACACTTTTTTGTCAAATTGACTGTTAAAAAGTCAAATTTTGTTGAAAGGACAAATCCCGCATTCTCAATAAACATATAGAAGTAAACAAAAAGAAAACAAAAGAGATAAAAGATACAAAGGGGGAAAAAAACAATTTCCCCATTCCCTAAATTTTCTTGACAAGTAAGTAATCTTTCTATTTCCAGTGAACAGTTTTCTATCCAATTAATAGTTAAAAAGTTAGATTTTTGTTGAAAGGACAATTATACCCATATTCTCAATTAAAATTTAAAATATAAAAGTAAATAAACAGAAAAGAAAACAAAGAAAGAGTATAGATGAAAGAAACAATTTTCTCCCCCAGTTGCATTCCTCCCCTCCACCCTCTCCCCAAACTGCCCATCCCAGCAGGAATCGGCGAGGGGTATTGGGAAGGGAAATAGGCAAGGGGTTTGGCCTTCTTCCCCCATTAGACAAAACACAAGCTCCACCATTGATCTGTTGTCTTTGAAAGTTGATTCAGCTGAATTTAATCTTAATTCAAATTAATAGAGAGTTCATTTTCTATCTTGAGTTATATTACTTTATTTTCAAAAATCTTTCTAGTAAGTCTCTCTTTTATTTATTTTTTTCATTAAAAGCTCATTTGTGTTTACTTATTTTACCTCTCAAATTTTGTTCAACTTCCATTGAACATGACTTTTCGACACTCGAATGGACGAAACTTGTCTACTTAGGACACAAGTGCTACAAACCTCAAAGGTTGGGGATTTAGAGTATGTTTGTGTGTGCTTATAAGCACTTATAAGCCGATCAAATATAATTTTTATCCACACATTTTGTAGGACACCCACAACTTTTATTCACTTTTTATCCACACATTTTGTAAGACCTACCACTTATAATCTACAAAAATCTTTACCAAACATACTCTTAGATACCTAGAATTAAATGTTGGGGACCTAAATGCTAGATTACAAAAAGGTTGGGATTTTGATACTTTTAAGTTGAAAAACCAAAGTTCTAGCAACTTTTAGCAAACATCTATTTTTCCTTTATGCTATCCCATTTTAATGAGCAATACTAATACACGAAAATTGTTGAATAAGCCACGACATAATAAGAAATTCTGACTGTTGGTAAAACTTTTAGCACATATATGTCTTCCTTTTCCGTTTGATTGAGCAAATTCCTTAACAATCTAATGCAACGACAGTAAGAGTTGTCAAAGACAGAGAACACTGGTGATGAAAGCCTAGATCAAATGGCTATTACACCCAAAAAAGCCTAACTTGACACTGATTCCATTAGTGAAAAGCTGATTTTATCAATATTCATAATTGAGATGCATAGGAATATATACGCTGTTGATAGTCTATTTTCAAAAACTTAATGTTCTGTCTTGGGATAACTCTAAGGTCAGTGACATCCTATATATTTATAAAATCACTATAATTATGGGCAATGTACATAGAAGGAAAATGTAAAATTAATATTAAAAATAGATATATTATAAATTTTCTCTATGTTTCAAAGATAGATACATTAGCCATAGTATATATAAGGGTATACAAGATAACATTAAGAAAATGTAGTAACAACAAATAGATAAATAGAATATTAAAAAATACAATAAAAGGATAAGGATAAAAACTATTCTTATTAGAATTTTTTATGATCGTTTATTAATGCTCCCCTCAAGCTGGTTCGTAGGTATCCACAAATCCTAGCTTGCCAAATATCAATTCAGAAATCCGTTTTAATCCATTAGTAAAGATGTCTACTACCTGATCTTTAGTGGAAATGTAATGAATACAGATCAATCCCTTTTCGGTTTCTCCTTAATAAAATATTTGTCAATTTCTCCGTTGTCGTGTTGTATCGGATTATGGGCAATATTGATAGTTGCCTTGTTAGCACAGCAGAGTTTCATAGATGTTCCAATCATCCTTTTTAGCTACTCAATGAGTTTCTTTGGCCCCAAAAGTTTTCACGTATGTTGAGCAGCCGCCCTAAACTTAGCTTCAGTGCTACTTGCTACCACTGTTTGCTTCTTGTTTCTCAGGTTATGAGATTACCTCCAACAAACGTACATAGATTCACATGTAGATTATATGTCAGCTATACAACCGCCCAGTCAGAGTGTGTGAATACTTCAATTTTCATATGATAATTTTTCCTTAAAATGATGCCTTTTTCTGGGGTTCTTTTGAGATACCTCAAAATTTTGTACATAACATCCATGTGTTCGTTTGTTGGAGAATGCATGCATTGACTTATCTTACAACTGAGAAAGCTATGTTTGGTCTTAAATAAGAGAGTAACTTTCCAACCAATACTTCGTACCCTTCCTTGTCTATTGTTTTTGCCTTCCTAATTTTTTCCAATTTTATGATTAGCAACACTTGGAACATCTCTTGGTTTACACTCCAATATGCCTACCTCCCTCAACAAAACTAAGGTATATTTCCGTTGTGGGATAACCATACCAAGACGAGAACATGAAACTTCCATGCCCAGACGAGATCCTGATCTCGTATTCTTTTCCAAGCATAAATTTCAATTATTTAATTTCCTCTTCATCATTTCCGTAAAGATAATGCCATCCACATATACGATTAGAATAGTATTTTTTCCATTCGTGCCATGTTTAAGAAACATAGTGTGATCTGTTGGACTCTTAGAATATGTAGAATTCTTGCTGGACTTCGAAAACCGATCAAACCAAGCCTGTGACAACCCGAATCCTTAACGATCCAAGTGTCACTTTAACTTAAAATAAACTTAAATAAAAGACTTAAAATGAATGCATAAGATTTTCTTTATTAAATAATAAAGATTCAATCTTATTCATAAGACATATATTTAAATAAATTGGTTCTATATAATGAAATGAATTGAAGATAGATAGATGTTGTTTCATAAAATTTTATGAAATAACTCGCAACTTTAAGCATCTTCATACTAACATCCTCGAACTGCTAATTTTCTGAAAAGGAGAAACAAACATAACGTGAGATAACATCTCAATAAGTGTGCGTGAGTAATTTTCTTTTATTGTGTATGTATTTTAACTAAATGTCATACTTGCATAGGGAGACACAAGGATTGGATCGAACTTAGATGGTATCAAATTTTCGGTCCATTCATCATCTTAGTACTAGATATATCCAATGTTTAAAAAGGCGGAAATAGTAATCGAGCGCTTTTTAAATTTGTGGGCGAGCGTAAGTTTCGAGGCGGTTTGAGGCGTAAGCCTCACCACGAACTAAAAAATTAGTCAAAAAATTGTAAATTGATATAACAATATTCTATCTTAACAAGTAAAGAGCAGAACTTTAATTGAAATTTCTTAAGTATACTATCAAAAACATGATCTACTTGTTGTGACTAATTTTACTCCTTTTGCAATGAAAAAAAGCTTAAACTAACTTAGTTTAAAAGTCCGTGCTCAAATTATCATCACTACTATTAGTAGGATCTTCTATGGAATTATCGTCATATCTAATTCCCATATCATCTTCTTCATCTTCATTGACAATGTCTATCCAATCTTCTTCCTCATCCACTAATTGCAACTTTCCCTTCTCTTATCTGTAAATTAAAAAGAAAATAAAATGACAATGAATATTAATATATAAATAAAAATAAATTTCAATTAGTCAAATATGTATACCTTTTTGTGAAACAGTGCGTTTTCTTTTATGTTGACTTTGTGTGCGGGTTGAACTTTCAACTCCTTGTACATTGGGTCGAATTCGATCATCATTTACATCTCGTGTGTTTGATGGAATTTCACCGTCAACATCAGCAATCCATTCATCATCGGATGAAAAATCTTGGACAATTAAAGGATCTTCTCCCTCTTTGAGCAACTTCAATCATACATGTCGATCTTTGAGCTTTTGTTGTACATAACATAAACCAATTTTTCCAACCTCTTTGTTGTTAAACGGTTCATTCTCTTGGTATATACTTGATTAGATGTACTCCAATTGCGTTCACATGCAGAAGATGAGCAAGTTAGACTTAAAATTCTTATTGCAAAGCAAGCATGTTCTGGAATACCAACGCCAAATTGAGTCCACCAAGCAACTGGAAAAACAACAATATTACGTGTAATGCAAGTTAATTCGAATTTTATATAATAATAAAAAAAAGAACGTGAGGTAAATTAAAATTTTAATTTCTCCATGTATTATGTATAGATTAATGAACTAATACTTACCACGAGACCGTTTCGTGAAAGAAGATCTTGCTTGTTCGAGATCAAAGAACTTTGTTTAGTTACAAAGTCATTTATTTGGAGATTTGCATCCTCCTTTGTTTTGCATCAAGAATGAGTCTCATCATGCAGTTGTATAAACCAGCCATGACTTCAGGATGATTCGAAAAATTATCTGCATATTGACAACGTGGATTCAAATAATAAGCACCAGCATTTATGTCTTTATGTAATTGAAACTCCCACTTTCAATCTATGATAGCCCAAATCTCCTTGTACGTTGCCTTCTTGCCACCCAAATTTTTTGCTATCTCTTTTGCGTTATCCATAGCCCCATAAATAAATCCCATAGCCGGCATTTGTTCAGAATCAACAAGTCTTAAAACACCAACTAAGGGATTTGTAGTCTTTAAAGCATATGCAACACTAGGCCAGAAATTGTTATCCTTCAGTATAATTCTCCTGATTTCTTTGCCTTCAGATTTATTTGCCCAAGTTGAATTTACCCAATCCTCCGAAGTAAACATAGTCTGTAGTGGTCTTTTCAACTCATAAACTCTCTGCAAAGTTAAGTAGGCTGTAGCGAACCCAGTAGTTCCCGGTCGAAGTAACTTCTCCTTTGCAATTTTTCTCATTAAGGCTAACACCCAAATATGATTATATATAAAGTTACTGACCTTCTTAGCCTTCAACAATGCATGCTTGTGTTGTGGCAACTCTCCAAGTTTGTCAAGTATTAAATCAATACAATGCGTGCAGCGAGAAGGAGTCTAGTACAAATGCTACATTTTTTACATCAATTTCCTCCCAGCCGCTTTATAGTTACTGGCATTGTCTGTCACAATTTGCACAACATTTTTTTCACCAACTTCTTCGACAATATCATCTAGTAATTTAAACATGAGATCTGCATCCTTAATTGCATTAGAAGCATCAACAGATTTCAAAAACACAGTCCCATATGGATTATTCACTAGAAAATTGATCAAACTTCTATATCAGACCATCCATCAAATAATATAGAAACTCCTATTGTTTTCCATGTCGTCTTCACATCTTCAACTATTTTTTTCAGTGGATGCTTCTTTTTCTTTAAGGATCTATGTCCGGAGTTCGTACATTGTAGGGGGTGTAAAACCTCTACCATAAGAACCAATAGCCCGACATATGCTAATGAAAGAGGGAGATTCTACGACATTGAAAGGTAATGCATTTTCGAAAAAGAATCTTTCAATATCCAAACAAACGTTATTTCGCAACTTTTTCGTTTCAGCTGCAGTCATCTTCGGATTTGTCCCTTCATCATCACCAATATTTGTAACAAATCTATCCATCGGACCTCTAATACCTCTCATAGAATTATCTGCACTTTCATTCTTCCCATGATAAGAACCAACTTCGACCATGTCATCAAATTGTATGTTAAATGCTCCTTGCTTAACCTCTCCTGTAATGACTTTCTTGCAAAACATACATTCAATGTAAATATATGATTTTTTATCACCTCATGCTTTTTGGACTTCCATTCTGTATTTCCAAGCAGGGTCCTTTATACTGTCCTTTCTCCATCCTATAAATAAAAGCAAAAAATAAGTGGTCAGATTACATTTATCATATTTAATTAACATTATAATATATATAAGAAACGAATAAAGTGGTCGATTGCATTTATCATATTTAATTAACTTTATATATATATATATATATATATATATATATATATATATATATATATAATATATAAAGTAGTCGATTACATTTATCATATTTATTTAATATATATATATATATATATATATATAAATATATATATATATATATATATTAATTAACATTATAATATATAGTCGATTGCATTTATCATATTTATTTAACATTATAATATATATATATAACATTTATCATGTATATATTTACATGTATATAAGAAGCAAATAAAGTGGTCGATCAATTTATCATATTTAATTAACATTATAATATATTTAATGATTTAATCAGTTAAGTTGCATTTTTTTAAAGATAATTAATTAGCAATTTAGCATATTTAGTTAATATATAATATTATAACATATTTAATTAGTAACTTGGTATATTTAATTGGCATGTCTATCAAAATCTGAAAAGAAGAAGCTCTTAAAAAAAAATATTCGAAATAAGGCGCTTCAAAAACATCAGGAAAAAAGAAGAAGCAAAGAAGAAGAATCTATTAACTACAACTTCAACAAAAGAAAAAAAAGAAATTAAAATAAGAACACAGGTAGGAGAGAACTTCAAAAAAAAGAAAAAAGCAGACTTGTGAATTACGTACCTGAGAAGATTCTGTCCAATGATGTCAGTCAGAGACTCAGATGTGGCTTGGAGAAGAAGGAAGTAGCAACGACAAGTTGTCTTGGAGGAGAAGATATGTGCTCTTTATGTCTGACTTAGTGACTTGTCCGTTGGTATACCAAGAAACTTTTGATGGGGCTTTTATTTTGAATTGTAAGAAGGCTCAAATCTTTTGGTATTATATGTTATATACTTATATTATTGGATCCAAATTAATTAAAATCCAATTGAAAATTAATTAAAATTCCAACTTTTTAAGTTAAAAAAAATGGGCCAATTAGAAAAAAAGCCCAATTAACTAAAAAGCCCAATTGAAAATTAAGTTAAATGTGAGGCGTTGTGTGAGGCGTACGCCTCATACAAAGAGGCGCAAGGAGCTTAAAAAAAGTACTTAAATCCACGTCTCAAGGCGTGGATGATGCGCCTCATGTTGAGGCGCGCCTCACCAACGCCTTTTCAAACTATGGATATATCTTGCATGATGTGGACCATAACATAAATATAGCCGTGAAATAATATATAAGAATCTTGGATCCCCTTTTTTAGTCCTAGTACCAAGTAGATGACACAGTTTGCCTCTACCCTTCAAAAACGTACAAACTAGTTGTGACCACTTCAAATAATTCTTCCCATTCAATTTTGCAATTCTCCAGTTGACAAAGGATTGTTGCTTTTGAGCACTGTAGCTTCCGAAGGATTGCTAGTTACTGAAATGTCTGTCATAGTTTTTCTAATAGTCTCAAAGAGTAATCGACTAGGGTGTAATTGATGATGTAAAGAAAGGAGGATGAACAAGAAAAAGAGTGAATACAATTCCCAGAATAACGAGCCTAGAGCTCTGATACCGTGACACAAAATAGGAGATTGAAAAAATATGATTTGCATTGATTTAATATTTGTATTACAAGGGCTTCTATAACTGAAGCAATTAGCACAAATAAGGAAACTATCAAAAAAATATAAGATACATATCAAAACTAATCCCTAGAGATCCTCAATTACAAATCCCTAAAGATCATTGGTTACCATAATAATAAGATACTTCTAATTATTCACAGTTATACAGAGTTTCCTAATTTAGGAAAATCGTATTTTCCCACAACCAGCAACAAGTGATAATGAACCATCAGCAATCTTGATGTTTTGCTGACCAGAATATGGATTATTAGAGGAAAATAAATGTGAGTGGCTTGATATATGGTTGGATGCCCCTGAATCAATGATCCAAGGTGCATCCGTGGAATGGGTGACAGAGGTGGAGTGATTACCTTGGTGTGCTCATGAGCCGGAGTTGGTGTCATATTTGGTTTGGTTCATAAATTTGTGCAAGAGGTCCGATTGGTCCTTAGAGTAGGAAGGCAGTTCTACCGGCTAATTATTACTAATTGCAACAGGGAAGACATGACCATTTTTGTCAAATACACAATTGTTATTCCTGTTGCTAGGACAACCATTAAGCTTCCAACAATTTGACACTGTGCACGGCTTTCTTTCCCTTTTTTGGTAGGTTTTGAAGCACTATTAAGCCCCCGATCACTATGGGATTGCCAAGGCAGATGGTTCAACAAGGACAGCAGGTGAGTTTTGATTGCCCAACATAAGGATTTGTCGACTTTCCTCCTATCGAACATGAGCATATACCTCACGGATGGATAACTGGGCCCCTTCCTCAATACTCTCCCTTAGATTCATCTAGGTTGTGGTTGAGTCCCAACATGAACTCATAAATTCTGTATTTTCCCTTAGCCTTTGCATATTTAAGACCATCAGTAGAGCAACTCCATTTGATGCCGCAATACTAATTGAGTTCCTGCCACAAACCTTTAAGAGTGCTGTGATATTGTGTTACTAAGGTTGCCCTGCTTAACATTCCCGAGGCAATTATTAATCTCATAAATTTGAGAAGAACATCTAGCATTAGAATATGTTTCAGCGACGGTGTTCTAAATTTTCTTCGCTGTTCAGTGAAATAGGTATACTCGGCCAATATCTGGATCCATGGAGTCCTCAGGCTTTGGCTGGGAGATAACATCGGAGAGATAGCTATATTGTCCATGGCCGCGGATGAACAGGACTGAGCCCAAGACAGATAATTAAGCCTATTCAGATTATGGGTCGTCAGTAGGAATGGCATGTGGTGTGGCAGGTGGAATGTTGGTCTCAACATTGTGTGTTTCTTCAGTAGTGGTTGACATACCGCCTGGACTCTACAAACTAGGATTTAATGAAGTACAACAAAGCTTAGGATTAGTTCTGCTCTCATACCATGAAAGTAGATGCATTTTAACTTTTCTCTATATTTCAAAGAGATACACGAACCCTATTATATATAGGGGTACACAAGATAAGTATAAGAAAAGGTAGTTACAACAAATGGATAAATACAAGATTATAAAATACAATAAAAGGATAACAATTAAAAGTATTCTTATCATTTTTGTTTTTTGTTTTTTTTTATTCTTTATCAATAATCAATAAATACAAAACAATTGATATTAGAACATTGTATGACATAATTGCAACAATAATAAATAGGCTCATTAACACTCTTCTTCCATTCATCCAACACCTTTTTGCCCTTGTAAATTTTATTGAATATTTTTGTCATTCATAGACGGCCAAATATACCTTCTTAATGCTTTTACCCCGTTTCTGTTTCTTAGGACCGCGAAAGAGGATGGGATGGCGTCAAAACCCTTTCCTTTCATCTTTTGGTCGGCTACCTAATATCCACATCCCAAATTCTTCATACTTGATAGAAATATGACCAATTGTTTTTCTCATCTTCATCCTATTCATAGCTTCCCTTACTTCCAAGAACCGACATGAATTCTTCTAGTATTATTGAACAATCATATCTACACTAGAGTTCGACAAATCTCCAATACCGACACTATGCTTTAAATAATTTTTCGACATAATTCCGCCATTGTTCTGGCTCTTATCCCAATGGAACATTACTCTTTGATTCTCACACTTGTCATCAAAACAAATGTGTCTAGGCATAATTCTAACTTCGAAGGCCAAAAGCCTCTGCATCTTTATACTTTGGTAAGTTTCTATGAAATTGTCTTTTTAGTCTTGACTGCCGTCATTCTCGTTCCATATTAATGAGTCGCAACTCAAGTACCATTGGCGAAGTAGCATAATGATCCTCTATAACATCAATAATGATATCAACTTACTCCTCAGAAGAGGAGCACGAGTAATTGGGTCTGGAACAGAAGACTGTCGTGCAAAAATAAATGAAGGCAACATCGGAGGATAGAATATGCCTTGCTTACGTTGGAAACTAGACTAATATTCAAGTGTTATGACAACTCAATTAAATAAGTATTAGTTTTAATTCTTCGAAACATAGGAAAAGGACCAAGCGATTGAGGATGAAGTTGTTCAACGAGATGTTCAAGTATAATGCTCTCTAGAAATACTCACCATAACAAAATCATGCTCTTCGAATTTGTATCCGAGAATATGCATCAAAATCAATTTTAGAATTTTCATTACTTAAAGCAATGTTAACATCTTATCTCAGCTCATAAGTTATTACTATGATCATCAAAGACTTGAGATGAAGTAGCGGGACATTAATCAGTAGGCAAGGCATAAGATCACACCAAAGGGACGTTCCACAAATTGTATTGAAGGATTCATATCGTGATATTTGCAAGTTTTACCATTTCTGTGAATGAACTTCAACCCTCCTACGCTGTTTGAGATTCGGACCGTCTATGAAGAGACATAGGCAGAGTTGTCTAATGTATGGAAAAAGTTCCAAATTATCATCTATTTCGTTCAAATTCCACCAACATCCATGGTCAATGTCGTGTCCCATCAGACCCCAATATATATGTGATCAACCGATGCTGTCATTGACTGCAAAATTTTCACACATCAACCTTGGTCACCCTCACTGCATCATCTGATTAGTGATACCTTCTCCTTCTACCATTACCACCTTGCCCCATTACAACATTTCTAGGTGGAGTATTCCCATTTATACTTTTGGTCTGCTACAGTTTTAACACTTTTGACTGTGATACATTTGTGAAGATTTTACCTGATTTATTTAAGCTGTTCTTGTGCTTTGGTGCCAGGAGTATTTCTTTTTATGTTAACATACTTCTTAGAGACTGTTCAATCCTACCATGTTCTTAAATGCATACAGTGAAACTTTTTGTTCTATACTAAACATGTATTATTGTAGGATTATGCAGGGAACAAAAGATTGGAACTATCTGGCCAGTTACTATCTTTACTTTTTGAGGTAATTTTCTACTATTATTCTCTCATTCCAATATCCTATTCAATTTGATTGTTGGTGATGGTAGAATATCTCTCAAACTTTTCATTGTAGGACTTGTTCAAGACAATGAATGATGAAGCCAGGAAAACGATAGATACCATCTTAGCGAAGCCAAGTCGTTCTAGTCGGTTTGATATTTCTCAGGTTTGTCCTATAAACTAAGGAATTGAGAAATATATAAAAAAAGAAAAAGAAAAGGTTTGATCCTTGGTATTGAAGATTCCTAATGTTCAAAGATCACTAGTCTTCATATGTAAAGAGAAGTTATAGAGGATTATAAGGGAATTCTTAAAGAGAATAAAAATGCTGGTGGTGATAGTGGATGCACTGATAGTTTGCTACAGGATATTAGGTTTTCAGTGAGCAATGCACAATCTGGATACTGATGCAGAGCTGAAAATATCATGTCCATGTCCATGTGTGCACTTCCACACATGCAAGTTTTATCACATATGGTTTCTTTCTTTATGCCCTTTTTTATTGTTTTTTATTTTTGCCTGGGTTTACTAATTGATCTTCAACATACGAGTAAAACCTGTTGCATGGGTGCTCAAGATTACTGGGGAAGACGTTTGTGCCTTTTTTAGTTAGCAGTATCTATATCTTTATGAAGAGAGAAATGATTGTTTGGGACTGGAGCTGTCAAAAGAAGAGAAATGTGTTTTGCTAGTCACGGGCTTCTTTAGATTCTACCATCAATAAACTTTTGGGAAATACTATTGAGGCATTCTCTGGGTTGATTATTCTTTCCTTCAGTAGTATATCTACAAAACAAATTTGAAAGAGTTGAGGGAGGAGTTAAAAATTTGTTTGGGTAGCAATCTTCATTTATTTACCTTTGCTTGGATAATGTTTACTAAACTGTTTTTGTTGACACTTTATCTGGTATACGTTTATTTTGACATATTTTTATTCTGTACACTTCAGTTCATAGTAAAAGATAGCATAACCGTGGGTCTAGAAAGAACTCTATCTACTGGAAATTGGGATGTAAAGAGATTCAGGATGCACCGGAAAGGCATGACACAGGTGATTAAACCATAAAAATCTGTTGTGATATTTATATATGCATCTGTATGATCTGTATCTATATACCTGTCTATATATACATTTGTATTTATGTATTTTCATCTTCAGCTTTTTTTTTGTTTGAAAGAATTAGCCAGTCGCGATTGAAGGTGAAATTTCTTCCGTTCAGGTTGTAGCTAGACTATCATATATAGGAACATTAGGTCACATGACGAAGGTCTCTCCGCAATTTGAAAAATCTCGGAAAGTTAGTGGACCTAGAGCCTTGCAGCCAAGTCAGGTGAGTTGATGTATAGTATTATCTGATGTAATTTACTGGTGGTACATAGTTGTGTGTCCTCCATACTTGCACTAAACCACTTTATCTACAGTGGGGCATGTTGTGTCCCTGTGACACTCCAGAAGGTGAAGCCTGTGGATTGGTGAAGAATCTGGCCCTGATGACTCATGTTACAACTGATGAAGACGAAGCCCCTCTTGTTTCTCTGGTTTGGAACCATTTCTTGACAGCTTATTTATCCTTTGTTTTTCATTTAGTCACCGTGTTAATGTAGGAATTTGATTTTACTACTTGAAATTCCAGTGGCTGATGATAGTTCATTAAGATGTAAGAAATTAATTTTGGAGCACTCCAGAAAGAACACATTATTGCAAACTTCATTTCTTTTAAGTTAAGACATCATGGAATATGTTTTTCTAGGTATCATGTGATAATTGTTGGGAACTTTTCTCTGGAAGGCTGGCTATCCTGGCTCTGGATTGTGAAAGTGCTCATTATTTCTAAAATTTGTTTCATAGGTATTTATAAGCGCACTGTTCAGCAAGTCCTAACAGAATCAGCTGTTGATGTCGTCGTGGAGTCGGCTTAATTTGCATATGTTATTCTTCATTTTACAGTGTCCATCTTTTTCTCTATCATGTTTATCTCACATTTGCCCATTTAACCATAAGTTTAATTGTTGTTACATAATATGATACATTGCCAACTAGGACTTTTATATGCACACGATAGCTATTTAAATTTGACACAATTTCCTGTCTGACTTTTTTGTTTATGTTTGTTCTTTGCCCCTTTTTGTCTGGAAGAAGAAAATATTGTTTAATATGATATTATGCTAGGCTTACAGATGATTGACACTGATATTGTGGTGCTTCTGTCATAGTGCTACTCACTGGGAGTTGAAGACTTGGAGTTACTCTCTGGTGAAGAACTTCACATGCCAAACTCCTATCTGATCATATTGAATGGGCTTATTCTTGGCAAGCACAGGCGGCCACAGGTATAATTATCAAATAAACGGACAAAATGTATGCCATTAGGTCTGTTTGTGCATGAATATGATATGCTATCTTATTTGTTGTTCACCTTACACTCTTACTTTTGTTCAGTGGTTTGCTAATGCAATGAGAAAACTCAGAAGAGCTGCTAAAATTGGCGAGTTTGTAAGCATCTTCGTGAATGAAAAGCAGGTGAGCATTTTTAGTTTCATTTAATTCCATTGGTGCATTCTTCTCATATGTGTTAATTTCGTATTTGGTTTTTGATAGATGTATGAATGTGCAAAATTTCTGAATGTTGTTTGGAACAATTTATCTAGCTCTCTATTGGCATTCATGGTTGTTCCATAGTTTCATGTAAATAAATGTAATATTATGTGGCATAAACTCATTTTCTTGTATCGACATTTATTTACAAGACAACTAAACTTCGTGATAGAGACATAAAATTAATATTATAATTAATGGACAATTAATATGTCTATTTTTGCTTCGTACGAGTGGTTGCTAACAAATATAAATACTGCACTCAACTTTTTTATTTATTTTTCTTGTTTTGGTGATGGAGACCTCCAAAAATTGAGGATTTGTAGTTCTAGAGTTCAAGCTGGTAATATACAATTGAATGAGTAATATGGGGTATGTCAGGGATAAGGTTTACAGGTCCAACGACTGCAACCCTCAGGTTATCTGAAATTGACCTGTAACTAAACCAGGGTATCAGGTTTTCATCTGAGTTTCTACCTTCTTCAAAAATTAATCATTTTTATATTTGAAGTTCATATTTCAACCAGTGGAGTGTGCACCACATCTTAAGGACTAAATTTCTTCCACACTTTGGCTGATTGGACTGCACACATGGCTGGATCATTCAGATATTCTCCCTGTTAGTAAAATTAGTTCTAAAAGCTAATGGCTGTTATCAACTTCATGAATTTGTTGCTGAGATGAATAGTCAATTAAGACATTTAGCTTTCTGAAACTGTTGCGCATCCTATGACCATATTTAAGTGTCTATAATGATCATTTCCTGCAGCGTTGTGTTTATATTGCTTCAGATGGTGGTCGGGTTTGTCGTCCACTTGTAATTGCTGACAAAGGTGTACCGAGAATTAAGGAGCACCATATGAAGGAGTTGAGGGTAATTGCTTCATCTTGTCATTCTATTCTTCAATTCTGTTTCGATTACCGTATTGAAAATTTGTTTTAATGAAGGATGGAGTCCGTACTTTCAACAGTTTTCTGAAAGATGGTCTGATAGAGTACCTTGATGTCAATGAGGAGAACAATGCTTTGGTCTGCATCTCTCTCTCTCTCTCTCTCTCTCTCTTAATTTTTTTTTCTTCCAGTTTTAAGAGAGTCAATTACAGCCCATCTCATTGAAGGATATTGCGTTTGATAGATTGCTTTATATGAAGAGAATGCTAAAGAAGGTACGACCCATATTGAAATAGAGCCTTTTACCATACTAGGCGTTTGTGCTGGGTTGATCCCTTATCCTCATCATAACCAGTCACCAAGAAATACGTATCAGGTTTGCTTATTTATTTCCCGTGTAACTTGGTTTATGCGGACCATGTACCATATTGTAGTCTCTTCTGATAATGTTGTTAATTCGTCCCATTTGCAGTGTGCTATGGGTAAGCAAGCTATGGGCAACATTGCATATAATGAGGCAAGATACTGTAATCTTGTGTTTTATTTCTATTTTACAATCTTACTGTGTTTGTAAGCTAAAATCTCCCAAAACCTTCAGCAGTGCATGATCCATGTTGCTGTTATGTACGTTTAATTTAGATTGTAGTCAGTCTGTTATTTGTTATGCCTTCGGTGTAGCAGATTGTATGATGGCTATTATCTTCTATTTTTACACCTACTATCTTGACAGGCTTCTAGCTGACAGAATTGCATGAAAGGATTTTTAGTGGTTTAACGATGTTGTGACACATGATGGCATTATTATGTGAGGAGTTTATGATGTGACACATGATAGCTTCATTTTTTAAGAAATAGAGCGAAGTTACTTAACCTTGCCATGGTGGGATAGTGTAGCAAAATCTGTTCCAGGTAGGAAACAAATCTGACTATACGACAATTTTCATCTCATTTTTGCATATTTGGAAAACATAAAACTAAAACTAGATCAAACCCAAAACAATTGTTAGTAAGCGAACTTAAATAGACAAAATAATTAATATAGTTATCTAGCAAATAGCACAATTAACATTAGCTTTGCTTTAGCTGTTAAGGTTGAATCAGGTGACTTGAGCAGGCATACAGTCAGAAGATAGGCTCACTGTACTTTCTTTCTTGGCATGGCACATGCAATATTGAGTCTTTATTTGAATGGGCAACTAATCTTGCCAATTCTGAAGTACGGGAAATAATGAGATCAAACTTCAGGATAAGTCCCCTCTAAAAGAATGATATGGAGTCCATGTCTTTCTGGTGATTACAACAGTTCTGAGCAACGCTACTTGATGTTCAAGAATTTTATTTTCAAAAAATCCAATTGATGTTACTTTGACCTTGCAGCTCCCTTCTTTTGTTGTTCTTCTTTTTAGAACACAGAATGACTCCTAATGTTGTGGCATATTTTCTTTCCAGTCCTTATTTTTATTCGTCCTTTTTCTTTCCTGATTGTTCTCACATGTGCTCGCAAAGATTGAAACGCTAACATTGTTATTGTGGTCTTTGGCGAGTTCATTGACCTACTTGCATTTTGGATATTATTTCTTTTGAAGCTATTAAAGAAGCTTAAGTTTTATGACAATGTGTGGCTCAGAGTGGAATTTTAGTCTTTCCTCTTGGGCTTAAAGACTTCCTTTTCCTTGTTCTTGCAATCACTATCCTATTGAAGATTTTTTTTTTTTTTTTATTGAAAAAATCTGCAATTTATTTTTCTTTAATGTTGTATATACTAATACCTAAAGTTGTCATAATTTTAGTATCACATGAGTAACCACCATATGTTTTAACATTTTAATGAAAATCATTTCTCCTCTCAATCTATCTTCTCTACCTTGTCCTTGCAATTTCGTTGTTTAAGAATTAGATGTATATCTTGAGTTTTTTATTCCATATTGTTATTACAACGAATTTATGTTTATCGATCTCATCTAACAATAAGTTATGGTCATTACAGTTAACTCGGATGGATACTCTAATCTATCTCTTGGTGTATCCGCAACGGCCGTTACTAACGACACGAACAATAGAGCTGGTTAGTGGATTGTATCATCCTCTTTAATACAAATTACAAACAGATGTATTTATTGAGACAGTTTACAGGTTGGCTATGATAAACTGGGAGCTGGGCAGAATGCAACTGTGGCAGTAATGAGTTACAGTGGATACGACATAGAGGATGCAATAGTTATGAATAAATCGTCTTTGGACCGTGGTTTTGGCCGTTGCATTGTAATGAAAAAGTACATGGCTCTTTTCCTAATTATCTCCAAACACTATGTTTTAGTCTACCTTTTGAAGTCAATTTCATGTGCCTTTTCTAATCATATGCTAAATTCTTGGTGGTGATATGAAAAATATTTTTCATGAACAGAATGGCTGCTATTAGTCAGAAGTATGAAAATGGCACGTCTGATCGTATAATTAGACCACAACGAGAAGGGTATGAAGCTGAAAGAATGCAGGTAATTATGTGTATTGATGTGTTATTTTGCACCAAGATAAGAGTATATTATTGGAACCGAATTTGGGAATAGGCATGTGAAGGAAAATAGTTATTTTATATACTGGAGACCTTTAATCTATTGCTTATTGTCTTCCTTTGAAACTGGACTATTTTGAGAGATTAAGCACAAATGTTTGGTATCAATTAGATAATCAGGCTTAGATGATATTGGTTCATCAGGAGTACTGGTATAGGAAGTCTGCAGGTTATTGGAACCAATCTTTTACTTAATTTGCTATTATTTATTTAATACTTTTTTTTAGAGAGGGGGTAGGGGCCTTCAACTGATAAGTGTGGCCTCAGCTTCTCTCGGAAACCATTAAATATTATGGAAAAATGACTTTAATAATAAAATCCCAATTGTCAAACAATTGGTTAATTCAGTAAACAAATAAAGAAATATTTATTAAATGCTAAATAACTTGAAATTGTGACGCTAATCGTCTAAAGTATCATAAACAAAATTATTTAATTTGGCGACCATTGGCTTGACAACTTCAACGACCCTCCACGCATCCATCACATTAATCATTACCTGAAAATCATTTAAAATGAGAGATGAGTATAACTAGTTATACTCAATGAGATACTTGCTATTTCCACAATCAATCCAAATATTATAATTAAGCATGGAATTAACTTATTAAATCGAATCATGAATTATCACACCATGACAATGATAATTCATGCAAGCGGCTACGCAAATAAACCGAAACTCAAAGGTTTAATCGAACTTAAAAGTTTAATCGAAACTCGAAGGTTTAAATGAACTGTTCATGATTTCTTCCGAAGGAGCACTTGAAATTAAGTAATCAATTTACATACAAATTACAATAATTAGAAAGTTGTAGAAATCAACAATAGTACATAGCATCTCACCTTATTTCTTGTGAATGATTGTACTGAAAAAATGAATGAAAAGTTTGAAAAAGGGTACCACCAGAAACTGAAGAAAATAATATTTTCTATAAAAATGACTGTTGTGTTCTCCAAGACGTGAGGTTGGTCAAAAAGGCTGTACTTTTTAAAATGAAACAGGTGGTAAGTTGGTTTGTTTGGAGTTTTAAAATGATTAGGGAGAGAGAGAGAGAAAATAGAGATAGGGATGGGATAGAAACAAATTTACAATTCAAATAGTGAATAGTTTTCGCCTAGAGAAGCTATCCAAAAGAGTCCTTTTAACTTTCATTTACTATAAAAATTTTGAATTGTCTATATCTTGAATTTAGCTTATCTAAAAACACTTTTTCTTGAGCCGATAATCATGATTAAATACGAGCTATCCAACGAGCCCAATATTGAAATATTAAAACTTATTTTCACTGTGTTCTAATAAATAATAATAAAGTTCGATGTGATAAAAGATATCTTTTCTGGTTGTCAATTGAAACCTTTCTAGTTTTAGTATATACTCACTCAAATAACTTATCTATTATAAGTTCTTTGAGTAATGAGTAACAGTTCTATATAATCTACTAATACTTTTAAAAGATTGTGAATTTAATTTTCATTGCCTGCCATTTTAATATTCTATGATATGCAGATTTTGGATGATGATGGATTAGCAGCTCCAGGAGAAATTATTAGACCTCATGACATCTATATTAATAAAGAGTCCCCCACAATCACACGGGGGCCAGTGACATCTCCAATGGGTCTGCCAGATAGGTTTCTATTTTCCTCTCTCATGGTATTTTTCCTCCAGTTTTTATTGTTTGCAGACAGCTTGTTACTAGCTCACTCTGTGTTGTTGAATCCAGTGCATACAAGCCCAGTAGACAGACATACAAAGGTCCTGAAGGGGAGACGGCTGTTGTGGATAGAGTGTCACTGTGCTCTGACAAGAATAGTAATTTATGCATTAAGTTTATGATTCGTCATACTCGTAGGCCCGAGGTAAGCAATTTTATTTAACTTGTGAGGATGCAAATTTTTCAGCTTGAGTGTCATTGTAATCTTTCAAAAACTGAAGAGATCCTTTTTGTCTAGGTTGGTGACAAGTTTAGTAGCCGGCATGGACAAAAAGGAGTTTGTGGCACAATTGTTCAACAGGAAGATTTACCATTTTCTGAACGTGGCATATGTCCTGATTTAATTATGAATCCTCATGGATTTCCAAGGTAATTAGTTTCTATCTTCTTGATGTTGAGTACTGGCTCAAAGATTTGAAATAAATTTCTTCCTCGAATGAAAACTGCCCTTGTTAAATATGTTTGAAATTGTGAGCATAACTTTAGATGGTTAAATTTTATCAAATCAATCTCTCCATCTATATTAGACACTATTTCTTATATGCTGTGCATCTTCAGCCGAATGACAGTGGGAAAGATGATAGAACTTCTTGGAAGCAAAGCTGGAGTTTCTAGTGGCAGATTTCATTATGGTAGTGCATTTGGAGAGCCCAGTGGTCATGCCGATAGAGTTGAAGCTATAAGGTGCTCTTTTTCCCTTAGGGTCTGCATATCATTTTCAGTTTCTCATCACTGTTTATCATGTTGCAGTGAAACCCTTGTGAAGCATGGTTTCAGTTACAGTGGCAAAGACTTCATTTACTCAGGTCCTCTTTTACCTTCCAGCATTCAGCATTTGAAAATAATATTTTAAAAAACTCACTAATTTACGCATGGCAGTTTATTTTAAAAGTTAACAGATGATTTTGTTCAACATCACAGGTGACTTAAAGTTTTTTTGTTATACGTTCTCATGAATTGAAAGAACTATTCTACCGCTTATGTGAATAATTCAATTTTGTGATTTTTTGTCTGAAATTATTCTACACTGAACCTCAAAATTTGAGGCTCTTGAATCTATGAAGTTGACTATTGTACCCATTCCCCTTTTTTTATCTATAGTTGCACTGTCTGCTTTCATATACTGAATTCGGTCAATAAATTTTCTTGGAAGTGTATTTTTCATATGTTTGAGGGATTATAAATGCGTAAATTAAACTCTATGTTACATTTGAAGACAAATGGTTGTATGCAACAGCATAAGAAGAAAGCCTTATTCCCCATAATTTGAGGTTGGTTTCGTGATTTCCCCCCCCCCCACCACTTCTATGTTACATTGCGTATTATAGAAAATTACTACTACTAGAATGACCTTTGGCAAAGTTTGGATATAGCTTTTAATTCTATATGACAGATGAGGACACAAATTTTCTATTATTCAAGGTGGATTACAAGTGTCAAAATGCACTGCATGTACTTCTTCATGTAAGTCTTGTCCTTTAATGTATTACAGGTATCACTGGTGAGCCACTGCAAGCATACATTTTCATGGGTCCAATTTATTACCAAAAGTTGAAACATATGGTGAGGAAAGAAATGTTCTCCCTATCTCTTGCTCTAAGCTTATGAATGTATCGTAAATTACACCTCTTGTCATCTTCCATGTTTGATGCTTATTAGCTTGTCAAGTCATGAACTATATAGGAAGTCAGATCACATCAATCTCCATCCAAGCATGTCTAGATATATTCTTTCCATCACTTGCCGTATTTTATATGAAATCTATCTTGGGCAATCCAGAACCTGAACTCATCCATTGAGTACTTAAATATCTGAACTTTGATCTTCTGATGCACTTTTCTTTTCTATAACATTCAGTTTCAAACAATATTTAAAAGCTACATGGTCTATGATAGTAAAATAAACTAAATGACAGATAATGAGTAACAATATCAAGTACATACTTTAATAGTTCTAAGCTCTTCACGTTAGTATATTGACGAAGTAAATTGAATTCATATGTATGGATCAAACTGGAAACTTGCTGAAGAGCATCATTCCCATCTTGAATACAAAGAATTCAATTCTTTGGTTAATACGGTAGAGGAGTTATGAATTGGCAACATTTTCACATGTAAAATTTCTTTTTCTGCTGTAGCATGAAGGCAGCAGTACTTTATGTTCAAACAAAATTGTGTTTCCTGCAGGATAACCCTTTGGCATGTGTATGAGAAACGTTTGGAGGTCAAAATATTTATGATTGAGTTGATCAAGACATAGTTATCACCTTCCTCTATGCGCATGTCGATCGTGTATTTACTGGCCATCATTGACATTTAATTATTGTGCAGATCAGTTTTAACCATTTGATTTTCCTGGATTTGATCTACATTCTTTGCATGCCACATTTTGTACATAATTAGGGAATTTCTGTTTTATTATGGAACATCTATGAATTTTTAAGAAAAATTGTATCATGTATATTCGCTGTACATTTCTGAAAATTGCAGTTCTATTTTTTTTCAAGTCGAAGGTCTGTGTGGTATGAATATTTTTACTTATGATAATTTAATTTTTGTTTGTCTCTTAGGTCTTAGATAAAATGCATGCTCGAGGTAGTGGACCCCGAGTTATGATTACTAGACAGCCTACTGAAGGGAGAAGTAGAAATGGAGGTATTAAATTCGAATATTCTGTATTCAACTCACATACCCAGGAATGCTGTTTTCTGATTCTCAAAATTGACCAGGACTTCGGGTGGGAGAAATGGAACGTGATTGCTTAATTGCCTATGGAGCCAGCATGTTAATATATGAACGCTTGATGATTTCAAGTGATCCCTTTGAGGTTCAGGTAAGCCCCATTTTGGAACTCCTGCACTCGTATCATTGTATTGTGGGATGCTTACACTTTTCAAAAGGAGCTTTGAATGGTGTATAGCTCATGAGTTGGCATGTAAAAGAGAATTTTAAAGTTGACTCTGGTTTAAAATCTGATGCAGTTCACATATTGTTTAAACCTTCTCTATTAGGAGTTCTGCATTATAGCTTACAGGAGAGTGAAAATGAGACATTTTAGGAGGAATTTCTCCAAGATCCTAAAACAATGAAATAATTCATTTAGGTTAATTCATTAGTTAATGGTGCAACACATCTATATATTATGTATACAAATTAAATATTGAAGATTACAATGAGTTGTAGCCAAACTGTAAATAGAGAAGATATTGAAAATGTCAATTTATCTTGTTTTTGGGTATTGTAAACTTGAGATTTTGATGGTTCAGTAGCATGTTGTGGACCTCAGTCTGTAACCATCCGCTTTTGTCAATCTCTCTCTTATTAATAAGTTATGTTGTCAGATGAAATAAGAATGTGTATGGGGTCTAAAATGCTGGTAATCACTGAGCTACTAAAATGCGTGTCTTCACTGAGCTACAGATACATTGAACTGGAGACATACATGGGTATAACATAATTGTCTAAGGTCTTCTGACATTGCAGGAAGTTAAATGTTGGACTTGACTGAGATGCTATTTCGACAAGTATAGGATAGGGAAATGTAAATTTTTATGGAAGCAAAACGATGTGAAGCATAGTGCCTGTAGTGGGTCTTTTAGATAAAAGATTGACAATGTATTGGACCTGCTACAATAATAGGAAAACTATGTACATAGGACTGTGCTTCATTTAGTGAAATGCAAGCCAGTACTGAAGGTTGAAATTTCTCGTAGTGTTAATGTGGTCTTATATACTTGGCATGCCTGTAGTGTAACGTTGTCTTATACTACTGGTAGACTATCACATTTACTAATGATGCAGCTTTTATCTTTTTCCATGACAGCAATCTGTCTTTTGCATATTGTTGGGTACTCTCTTCTGCTATTCCTTGAAATAATCATGCTTCTCCACAGGTCTGTCGTAAGTGTGGTCTATTAGGATATTACAACTTTAAGCTAAAGACAGCCAACTGTTCTACATGTAAGAATGGGGATAATATATCCACAATGAAGTTGCCATATGCATGCAAGCTCTTATTCCAGGTAACTTTGAAAAATTATTTTCTGGAATAATCTCCTATGATATTTATTCTGTTTGAATTGTTTAATTACACATACAGTTTGGTAATATTTTGACTTCAAACAATGTAGACAACATTCTGTTATTGGTGGTTTTTTTTGGGGGGGGCGGGGGAGTGGACCTCTGGCCACAGATTTAATTGCCTCGTCAAGTAGATTTCTGTATTTGATTGGCAGCCCTTCTGGTGCTTGGCTGATAGCTGCACTTCCATTATATCCTAATATCCCTATACTCGATCCAAGTATCAATTGAGTTTGGATCCTGAAAAAAATGATAATAACTCAGTAGAAACTAGATATGGAGAAGCATAAAATAAGAATTTGAAGCAACTGATCATGTTATGGCGTTCAACTTAGTGAATATTGTACAATGTTTGGTTTTAATTATATTGCATCATTCAATTAAATCCAACTTAATCTGATGGAATCTTGTAGGTTAGTTTTCACCTTTTGGATTTAGATGACAAATATTAATTATTATCAGAATAAGCCAGCCTTTTCCCAATAAGTTCGGAGTTGGTTACATGAATCCTTTTACGTCATTCCATTTTGCTCATCACAAGATTTAGTGAAAGATCTTCAACTGATGATTTGTGACCACAAGAGAGCATTCCCTATTCAAGACTGGGATACGAATATCACATCAGTCATTTGTATTGGAGCTTCTTTAGGTCTACGAACGCCATACTACGGCCACATAAGTTGTCTTTCCCTTAATTTATTCTCAACTAGTGTCACCTCCACTTGTTGACATTTATTTTATTTTCCATCTTATCCATTCTAGTATGTCACACATCCATATCAACATGTTATTTTTGCTGCTTTCATTTTGTGGACATTTTGTTATTTAACAATCCAACAATCAATATCATAAAGTATAACCAATATAATAATTGTTTTGCAGAACACTATAAATTCTATGTATTAAATCTAATTCTAATCTTCAGTGGTCAAACCTGAATAACTAAAAGAATCACCTTTTAGGATATCATAAAACTATCCTCTAGTCTATAGTGACTCCACTATTATTCACGTTCCTACTGCTACTAAAAGGATATTCCATCTACTCTGTCCTGGTTCTACTTAATCGGAAACCTTTAGATTCTGAGTATTCCTCGAATCTTCTAACTCATAATTAATGCCCTCATAGTCTCATGACTAAAACCAATAGGGCACATTATCTTGAATCTTGTACGCTCATCAATGACTACAACAGATGTACAAGGACCTGAGTCAGTGTCTTGATGCAAGTTTGTAGTGATATGAAAATCTTTACTACTACCATTATCACAACTTATGCTGGTGCTTGTTCCATAGTTGGTAAGTTATGAGAAAATTGGTGGGGGTCGGATGGATATTCTTATTTTTGTTTTCATAAGAATTGAACGAACATAGGAATGTGAATCTACATGCAAGAGGCAGTGCCAAGAAAGCCAATATTAGAGCTACTGATTTAAGTTGGATGCTTGAGAGGTTCAGACAATCTAGCTATTGCATCTGAATGAATTTTGTTTCCTATAAGCTAAATTTCTCATTGAAATTCAGTGGAAAAACCGAGTATACATTTATGTTCAAATTTTGTCTTGTACCTCTTTCTGTGATCATACTAACTGTGCAGAAAATGCTATAAAGTTCTTTTTTTAACTGATTTCTCCCAATATAACTGAAGATTTTTCATCAGTAGATGTCTTGAAATTTCGATGTCTTCACCTTTTACCTCGTTGATAAGTACAGAAATATATTTCTTATCCATGTTAGGCAGAATCTGATTCTACCAAGAACTGCTAATGAACTTTTATAGCTCAATGTCTATACTGCCTTGTTAGTTTTCTCGATTTGTGGTTCCAGTCTATGAAATTCTTTGCAAAGTAGATGAATATACATGAAGGGTGCTACCATTTGTTCATTCACCATATTACTTGGTTGAACTTTTGCTTAGGAAAATGATAAAGATTTAATCTTATCGTGCCTGAGCCTTTTCTTTTCTTTTCTTGTCTACTCGTACCTTAGGAACTTCAAGCGATGAATATCGTTCCCCGTTTGAAGTTAACAGAGGCTTGAATGGTGCGTTCTATTTTATGGTTCCCCATATCTTTGAAAGGCAATGCTGAACTGTGATGTCACAATACGGCTTTTCCGGGTGTTTTGGATTTATTTGTGTATATTTGCTGTAGAACACCACAGTGCAATAGCCAATATTTGAAATGTGAATATTTCGTATATTGAGTTTTTAAAGAATATTTTGGGACCCCTCAAATTGGAAGTTGCAAAATAAATCTCTTTTAATTATTTGATGTGACATTATTCATGTTTGATTTTTCTTGCAATTCTTTTATTTATTTGAGATTTCCACAAGTTATACAGAAAGCTGTGTTCAATACATGTGCATTAATGGTGATTAATATAGATCAATGTACGAATGTGATGGGGCTGGGAAGTATCCAATTATGACCATATTCTATTATGAAAGATTGTTATGATCTTGAAATTATGATATTGCTGCAAAAAACTTGAATTGAGAGAAAGCTGAATACTGAAAGAACTTAAATAGGAAAGATTAATCGAACTGGATGAGAAATGAGCGTTCGAGTCTAGTTATAATTCTGCAAACTGAATGTGTGAACTAGTTGTTCAAACATCACAGTGGTAAATTTAGAACTGAGTAACAGTAATATTGGGGCTATTGTGGAAATCTGACGTTTATGAATATTCTTTAAAATGAATAAACATTTTTAAGGATGTTGATTCTGATTATTTCAAGAGTGTAAAAAAATAAAAAATTAAAATGATCTTAAAATCAACCCATGCAATCTGTTCAACCTCTTCTAGATTGTCATGTCATACTAGTTTCTTATATATATATATTTGACAATAGGATGTTCTCTGATTTAGAAGAAAATATAAGAACATGCAATTTTTTTCCTAATAAGATCATAGAGCAAGTTAAATGTTTTAATAATTACTGAATTATTTTGTTGTCTCTCATCACTCTGAATTTTCAAATGATATTGAATTTTGAAAAGTTACGCTTTGTTATTCACTCTTCACGATTTAATAACTGTTAATAGACGGAAGCATACACGTGGCACACATTTGAGGTTAGTTCTAGAGTTAAATATTTTAAAGTTATAGTCGTGTTTTTGATTACTCACTATTTTTTTTAAAAATGTTGTTGCATGCTCAATGAACTTTAGAAAACTCTTCACGATTGAGTAATTGTCAATGGATAGAAGTGCATACATGACTGATGGAACGTCTGTGTGACACATTTCAAGTTAATTCTGCCAATAATTGAAATTGCCCCTCTATGAGAAACGTTAAATTTTTTTACCAAATTGAAATCCCTTAAAGTCTATTCTCACAAATTCAATTCCCTAGTTATAATCCATTTTCTCATGTGACAAGACTAAGTGGAGTGGTGGTCTTCGATTAGACTGGTTTGTGGGGGGTAGCGATGTCGTTTTGTTGCGGGTGATAAGGGTTAGGGTTGGGAATTGAATTTGGGAGAATATACTTTGAGTGAATTCAATTTGGAGAAAGAATAAACGTTTCAAATGTACAAGTTGCATTTAAAAAAAAAAAAAAACGCATGGAGGGTAGAATTAATTTCAAATGTGTGCTACCACGAAAGCGTTCCGTCAATTACGTATATGCTTTCGTCCATTGGCAGTTATTAAATCGTGAAGCATTAACGAAGTGTAAATTTTGAAAGTTCAGTTAGCACGCATCAACATTTCAAAGTTCAATGAGTGATCGAAGACTCGACTAAAAGTTCTTTAATTATTGAAACATTTAATTTTGGAATTTAGTCTCAAATGTGTGCTACGTGAATATTTCATCAACCACATGCGCCATTCCATCCATTGATTGTTACCGAATCGTGAGGAGTAATTAATGGAGGATAACTTTTCAAAGTTCAATGAGCATGCAATAGTATTTTAAAGTTTAGTGAGTGAATGAATCGAAGACTTAGTTAAAACTTAAGTAATTATTGAAATATTTTATTAGAGTTATTATATCAATAATTTATTTATTTTAACTTAACCACTAAGTAACATGTTCTATTAATAGTGAAAATAAAACATAATATAGATTTGGGAGAAGACATCGACTGGCTTCCAATTAAAGATACAATAAAAGATAAATATATCTTGAATTCACCCTAAATGAGTGTTAATTTGGTGGTACAAAATAGATTGTCCTATTTATATATATACTATGAATAATGAAGCTTACTAAAGAAGTAGATCACTAGAGCTGGCATATTAATCAGTCTTCAAGGTCCTTGTGTGTGCGCTTGATGACGTGGCTTTTAATATATTCTTCAACTTATATAATTAGAGCAATGTTATGAAATAATCATCATTTTAAGTGGAAGTGATTTTTTGATTCATTATTCAAAAGAAGTTTTGATGCATTTAAAATTTAAATCAAAGATCTCACTGTCACTTAGATACATAATCGTATCTACTAAGATCTCATTGAATTATGGAAGAACAAAAAACTAGAAGAAATCATCAAAACTATTGGTAGTATTTCCACAAAAGCTCGTGTTCCAGGGATTCTTTAGGGGTTCACCTTAGCTGTTGACGAGCCTATAAGTTCCTAGGACAATGAATTCATCAACAGGGTAAGGCCCTTTCGACTTTGCACCCAATGTTCCAGCTTTACCTTATTTGTTAGCTTGGAAGACCCTATTTAGGACTAGGTTCCCAACTCTAAAAATTATGAGGAGTTCTTTTGAGTTATAGTATTTAGCCATTTTCTTCTGATAGGCTGCCAGCTATAGGTGAGAAGATTCTCACTTTTCTTCCAACAAATCTTTCTCCATCCTTATAGCTTCATTATTTTGTTCTTCATCGAAGTATAGCCTTCGGAAAGAGGGCATACCTACCTCAACCAAAATCATGGTTTCAACACCGTAGGCCATTGAAAAAGGTGTTTCTCCTGCCGGGGTTTGGATTGTAGTGTGGCATGCCCACAAAATTTGTGACAAATCTTCTGCTTACGTTCCTTTTGAATTGTCTACCTTTCTTCTTAAAATATTCTTCAATGTTTTATTAACAACCTCCTCTTGTCCATTGGCCCGTGGGTAGTAAAGGATGGATAAGTTTGTACGAATGCCCATTTCGTCGCACATCTTTTGTAGCTTCCCATTTGAATTGAGTGTCATTAGCTTTAGTAATTTTTGACAAAGGTTCTGTTTCAACACATTTGGTGAAATAGTCAATTGCTAATACATCGAACTTGGTGTTCGCCTACTCTGAAGAAAAGAGCCTATGAAATCTATCCCCCATTTGGCAAAGGGCTAGTGTAACGACCGATTTTTTTTTTTTCGAAATAAATAAAATTTTACTTTCGGTCGTCAATACGAACCTCCTAGTACTTTTTAAAAATTTTGTCACGTTAATTGTTGCGCACGTTTCCTTTAAATTTTAAGTCTGACGAATATGGAATATTAATTTGAAAACAAACTTTGTTCAATTTTTGAGTTTTCATAATTTTAAATTTTATGTGGTAGAAAAATAAATTCGGCTAGCATGGTTTATTATTTTGGTTTGCCTTGTTTAATTAAAAAAAAAAATCTCGGCGCCCTTTATTCTCGATTTTATTTAGCCCAACTCGGTTCATTTCGACTCCAAAATTCAACCAAAAACCCGACCAAAAAACACCGAAAAACTTAGCCAAACAACCCTTTAATTTATGCCATTTTCCATCAACCAAACAACCACTACAATAGAAAAATAAAACTGCCTCCCATGATCTCCAACACCCGTCCCCTAGCAACTCATGTTCAGCCATGATTATTCACCATTTACCCTCACATTTCAACCAATATTTCTCCTCCCAAGAAGACACCAAAAACCGTCCCCCAACTCTCCATATTCATCCATTCAAACTGCCCCCACCAGCTGAAAGAAATCATCCCCAGCCCCATGATCAGCCATGATCTTTACCACTTTCTTTCCCCCACTTTCTCTCCCCTTTTCAACCCTTAATCCAATTGATTTCTCCCTCCAAATCCACCCCAAATTCGTCCCCTACATCATAAGGTTTCAGGAGCCAAAAATCAGCCATTTATCTTAAGCAAAAACCTTTCTTTTCCTCTTCAAATTCGGCACTTAAGGTTCCAGGCATTCAGTGTTTTATTTCTTCTTATTTTTCTAGCAACATTCCACCTTTCATTTCCCAAAACTTAGCACCAAAAAACTTAGCAAAATCTCCTATCTTCTGCCTTAAATTTTTGGCCAGCAAATGCTCCAATTTTCTACATTTTTGGCCCCAAATTTCCACCAAATTTCCCTCACATTTCTCTCCATTTTCGCCCTCCATTTTCTTTCTCTTTTTCGACCAACATACTCTCTCCATTTCTTGCAATTCAAGTCACAAAGATTTTAGCACTTATTGTCTAGATTTTTGGCCCATAAACACTCGAATTTCTGCACTTTTCAGTCCCAAATTTTCAGCCTTTCTCCCTCACTTTCGGTTCAGTTTTCGGCCAGCAGTGAAAGTTGTTAACCTTGCTTTTTAATTCACAAAAATTCTCTATATATACATCTATATTTATAGTGCACGGGTTTTGATTTTTAGAAGTTGCAGAAACGGTTTATCCTCCTCCACATTTTCAACAGGAAAACTATTTTAAGATGTAGTTTCACTTACTACATTGCCATTATTTTCTTAATGATATTTGGGAAATTTTATTGTTATATAAATTCCATGTAAACTATTTATGAAGGAACATTATGATTTTGATTGAAGGTAATCACATATGCATGACGGTGATTGAAGGAAATCACACTTAAGTTAATGATGCCGGTTACCAATTTACGTGTTCGCATGTACGTTTAAAAATGATGGCATGTCGCATTTATATTTTCGTACATTTTTTCGCATGTTAGTATGTATTTCTACTGAGTGTTTCTTAAGAAATATTTACCCCAAAACGAAAAAAATTTCAGATTGAATTAGTTGGCGTTGATACGAGGACTTAGCTAGGCTAGCGAGCATGACGCATAATTTCCTTATCTAACTTAAGTTCTGACGTCGAAATAATCGAGTCAATTATGATGTAATTACAATATTTTAAGTATTTGATTTTCAATATGTAATATTTATGGAAAGCGAGATGTTGTTTCTTTGCCGTTAAAAGTTTCAAGTTAGAAATTGCCTAATTCTATTTTCAGAAAATTTTAGCTTACTGCACCTACTTTGAAAAATCATAACTCTCGGTACGTTTGAATTTTTGAGTGAAATAAGTGTCTATGGAAAGCCTAATATGTGGTCTAATGACAACATTTGAAATCACTCAAAAATTTAATTGTATGAATTTATTATAAACGTTTTAGCGGGCTATCTAAAGGTACCCGAGACAGTTTTTCAAGCAGCTTCGGCTAACATTTTCACCCACCAAATGATGTAGCTAAGGTTTGAAATTTTAACATGTTGTAGTCTGTAGTCCCAATTATCTATAATTCAATTTTTAAAATTTTTAGAATTTGTTTGAATGGTCAAATAAATTGTGGTGACACCTATCATGGTATAGGCAAAACTATGGAAATTTGAAGAAAAATCATTTTTCCTTGCGCGCTTGTTATTTTTTTGCAAAATTTATATTTTTTTAAAAACCATTCAAGGGCACGGAAAATATTATTTAGAGTTGTCAAATATTTTTAAAGATTATTTTAGTGACCATCTGGGTTGAGAAAATCTGGGGCATTACTGCACAATTGGTACTAGCATTCCACTTAAGTTCTCTTAAGGAAAAGGTCAAGGGTTCGGATGGAACGCGAAAGAAATTCAGTTTGGAGTCCAACCTTCAGTGGACAGTATGAAAGCTAACGGTGCACGGAATAGACCATAGGCGAGAGGGTCGTAGGGGAAAAGTCCGTGGTCGTTATAAAAAAGGGTTTCATCTCAAACTGGATTTTTTTCGCGTCTCAGCGATTCGAACCCTTGACCTCCCATCTTAAAGAGAACTTATGGAGAATACTGGTATCAATTGGAAAAATTACTAGATATAGTGGTGAATTCTTGCATGTTGCCTCGGTATAGTGGCGAACCTTTGGCATTTATCACATCACTAAACAAATTGGAAGGAATCTTTTTGCATTGTAGGCCAATAATAACCTTTTTTAATGTCTTTTGCACAAGGAAATAGTCACTGACATTGTTACCGCATATACCTTTGTAGATTTCTGAAGTACGTATTCAGCCTCGTTTTGCTACACACATCTTAATAGGGACAATGTGTACCCACACTTATATAAAATGTTATCAATGAGGACTTACAGAGTTTAGGTAGATCTTCTTGGCTTTGTCCTTTTCAGCCATAAGCTTTGCTCCTTCAAATAATCTATTATTTTTTGAATCCAAAGAACCTTTCGATGTACAGGGTCTCGCTCGCCTTTTTTGAAAATAGAGGGGCTGAGGAACAGCTCAACTGGAACAATTTTGAACAATTCGGCATCCTATGAGCTAGCTAATTTTGACAATGAATCGACAAAGGTTTCAATTTCGTTGGCACTCTTTTCATTCGCTAAACGAAGGCCATCCAACCAGCAGTGCCTTATACTCTATCACGTTTTTAGTGGCTTTAAAACCAAATCAAAGGGCACAAGTAAGTTTGTGCCCTTCAGGGCTCATTAGGATGATTCCACCACCCCACCCCATCCTCTCCTGAAGAGCCTTCGACGAATAACTTCTATGGAAGATGCTTGGGTGAAGATGCCGATGGATCTTTAATCAAACTTTTTGCAAACTTGACGATGAGGTTTCAAGTTTAAAAGTTCTGGGTCTAAAAGTTATATCAAATTGGCCCAGCTCAATTGCCCACTTCACCAACCTACTAGAGGTTTCAAGTTTTTGTGACACATAGTTAGTACTTCAATTTTATGTGATTGAAAGTAAGAACGAAGCTTTCATAAAGCTATTACCAAGGTGAGAGCTAGCTTTTCCATTTCTGGGTACCTAGTCTCTGTATTCTAGAATGCCTTATTTATATAATATACGTTTAGCTGTTCTTTTACTTTTTTCCTTACTAGCATCGAGCTTACAACTAACGCGGAGATAGTATAAAATCAATGTTTCACCCGGGAATGGTTTGGAGAGGAGATGAGCTTTCCCTAGATGGTTCTTCAACTCATCAAAGCCAACTTCACAATAATTCGTCCATTCAAACCTTTCCCCTGCTTTGATGCCTTGAAAGAAAGGAAAATATTTGTCATTTGTCCTCAAGATAAATTGAATCAGAGTGGCAACCCTTTTTTGTGAGGCTTTGTACTTCCTTAGGTTTGTCGAGAGGGGAGTCTCATGCCAAGTAGAACCTGGATTTTCTCGAGATTAGTCTCTATGCCTCGATGATTCACCATATACCCTAGAAACTTTCCTAATACAACCCCAAAAGCACACTTTAAAGGATTTAACTTCATTCAGCACTTTTGGAGGATTGTGAACATTATATCCAGGTGTTTAAAGTGATCAGTGGCTTTGAGGTTTTTACTAACATGTCATCAACATACACCTTCTTAGTTACCAATTTGGTCAGCAAACATTTTATTCACAAGTCTTTGATATGTTGCACTTGTATTTTATAAACCAAAAGACATTATCTTGTAGCAATATCGGCCTCGATTGGTGATTGATAAGTGTGGTTTTACACTTATCTGAACCATCAAAAGTAGACAATTGTAAGTACTTTTAAGTGATTTTCTACTTAATTGTGTGTTGATTTAATTGTTTTAGGTCAAAACCCATGTTCGAATGAAATCGGAGGAACACACAGTAAAATAGACAAAAAAGGACTGAAGGCATACAAAGACTTGGATATGGGGACCAACTTGAAAATATTCAAAAGTTGAAGGACTTGGATTGCAAATAAAAGAAAAATAAATTGAATTGAAAGAAGAAATTAGAGGACTAAAGAAGACAAAATCCAAAGTTAAAGAACTTGCTCTGCAAATAAGAGGACAATATGACAAATTATGAAGTGGGGACCAAATAAAATACATGTCAAACATTGGAGGACCAAGTGTGCAAATATGGATTGGAACCAATTTTTGGCCAAATTCTTACTGCTTTTCGCGGTCAAACCACAACAATGCGCATAAATCGTGTTTGGGCTGTTATTGGCTTATTTTCAACTCTAGTCATGGCCTTATTTATCTTTTCACATACATGAGTTTCAATATTAGTAAAACACTATATAAAGACCTAACCTAGGTAAAAAGAAGGTTGTTAATTCTTTGGAGAAGACAAGAGAATACGAAGAAAAGAACGGCGAAGAAAATGAAGAACAACCAAGCTCAAGAAGATAGAAACGTGAAGATCAAGATATCTTGGTGCAAGATATTCAACATCTTTTCCTTTTTCATTCAAAATCCGGTTATGTATTCAAATCTTTTAAGGCTTACTTTCTCCCGAATCATGATTAACTAAATTTAATGTTTGGATGAACGATGTAGTTTAGTTTTAATTCTTTAATTTCGAATATAAATTTTTGACTTATAAATTGTTTAAGTATTTGATTTTACTTCTTCTCTTAATACTTGGAACAACTGGTCATTATTTCATTGATCTTGTAGATTGTAATGAACTGATAAGCAAATTATTAATCTAGACCACGTAGTAAAATCCGACAATTAGATAAAAGGTAGAGATACACTTTTATTATTGCTGCGGCCTGAATTGAATTCTTAAGAGAATTAATGCATGTAATGAAGGACTATTCTGACTGCCTAAGTTGACTTAATTAGATAGGACTAATTTGAACTTGAGAGAGGTAAATTAGGTTAAATTCGTGAATTCGACCGAATACAACTTTAGGAACAAATCTTGAGAGGAGGAATTAGAGATGACAACTAGGTGAATTCGTTTGTCCAAACTCTTTAAAATCCATATTTTCTAAATTGTTGATTTTCGTTTTCACATAAGTTATTACATTGTTTTTTTTATTTTGAAAAATCTAAAGTTCTAGTTTAAAATCTCTCAAATCAGTTTATTTTAAATTGCTTTCTACATATTAATCAATAAAGATTAATTGAACTAATACATAAATAAGATAGTCTTCGTGGGAGCGATAATCCAGACTCAATAGGTCCACTGTACTACTTTTGTGTGATATTGTACACTTGCAATCATAATATTTTCACAAGAAGTTTTTGACACCGTTGTCGGAGACTATTCTTATTTGATATTAGTTTAGATTAATTGTTAGTGTTAATTTTTTTTTATTATTATTATTATTATTATTATTATTATTATTATTATTATTATTATATTTTTTTAGTTTATTTCAGTATTTTATTTGTCTCTTTTCAGACCACGACACAAAGATGGAAGACTTTGAAATTGATGAGGACAACATGAATTTTGGAGATTTCATCGCAATGCACCAAGCTAATACAGCGAAATATGATGTGACTTCTGAAATTGATGAGGACAACATGAATTTTGGAGATTTCATCGCAATGCACCAAGCTAATACAGCTGAGGTATGATGTGACTTTTGAAATTGATGAGGACAACATGAATTTTGGAGATTTCATTGCAATGCACCAAGCTAATATAACGAGATGTGATGAAACTTCTGGAATTGATGAGGACAACATGAATTTTGGAGATTTCATTGTAATGCATCATGCTAATACAGCGAGATATGATGAAACTTTTGAAATTGATGAGGATGACTTGATCTTTGGAGATATATGGAAACTACTGGTCACACAAATTTTTTATCCCTACTCCTACACATTATCAAGTGACGTTGAAGCCAACCCAATGGAACACATGTCAAGCATTACAACAATGAGTGAGGAGCAATTGTCCTAGATTTTGGATAATAGACCTGTCATCCAACTCGATGAAGCACTAACTAAAGAAGAAGAGTATGTGAAAAAAGAGAAGTTGATCCCAAATGAGCGAAATAAAAAAGTGATATTTAATGATGTTACACTTATCAAGCAATTCTCCGACTCCTGTCTTTCTTCAAAAATTGATTTTGTGATCAAGGCTGATGAGGAAGTTGAAGTTTTCATAGTGGTGTTCAAGCAATGTGCTAAACTACTATCATATCTTTATGAGGAGTGCAAATTCAAATTTTTTAGGATAAACAAAAAATAGTGCAAAGTCAATAGATGCAAGCAAAGTAAGTCCTCCAAAGTACTATTTAAAGTGCTGTAAAGCAACCAGACAATAAGTCGAGTTCTAGACTATAAATCGATCGCTTAATGAGAGGCAACCCATTTTTCTATCCCTTATATGTTTATTGCATTGCATGTAGAATTTTAGGACTGCATTAGGAAGTAGAGCACGTTTCCGATTTTTAGTAAATGAGTACATTTTTTTTTTCATTTCAGGCTACACATCATCATTCCAATCACAAAGTATATTGATCAGCTAAAATTTTGACATTGTTTCCACGCCTTTTGATTCGGGTTAACTCTTTTTATTTATTTATTTATTTTGCTTTCTTTTGTCACATTGAGGACAAAGTGGATTTTAAGTTTGGGGGTGAGAATTTATTATTTTCATTATTTTTATGTGTGTTATAAAAAAACAATATTTGTGTGCTTGTATGTTAGATAGCCTTGCCGAATTATGCTGATAAACTGTTATCAATTCATGAATTATGACTAGGTGATGCTGCTTAAGCTATTTTTATAGACTATACTTATCCATGTGAGATATGATTAAGTGTAAGCACAATAGTCATGAATATCACTACCTATGGTTGGTATATTAAATAGAATACAATGAAAGAATAGTGAACTTAAGTTGTGAAACCAAGACCACCAATTGACAACTCAATTACCTAACCAGTTGAAAAGATTGTTTGGGGTGGTTAAACCAATGCAGAAGCTATTTAGGTAGGTGTTAATTCCGTGCTTGAGTAATAGTTGTGTGGAGGTTATTTGGCTACTTGGTGAAATCTAGGTATTGATCGGATGCTAGGAATCTAATCCCCGCTTATTTATCTTGCACAAAAAAAGGCATTGCACTTGTATTATCTTATATCTCTCTTCGTAGCCTATTTAACTCGAGTAATAAAGCCTGTAGGGGTTATCAAAACTCGATGCCCTAAGGTCTATTAGACCTGGGAGTCATCGACCTAAAGCCCGCTACAAGGGTCATCTAAAAAGCTTAAGGAATGAGGTCTTGCACATAAGATGATTTAAAAAAAAAAAGAAGCAAAAGCAAGATTGAGCATTTGTGCGCATAACTTGGAAATGTAGATGACTAGTGGGTTTGACTTACCTAGTAAAAACTTGATGGTTGAAGCATTCAATAAATGGAGAATCTTCACAGATTTAGATAGTTACTGTATTGGCTAGACGTAATCAAATTTTGAGCGGTAAAAGAATAAGTGTTTTGAAGACAACTTTAGCGTTAACATCCAGGGGGAGAAAATGAATATCAACATGGGAGTGTGTATTCTTACAAGAGATAAATGAAATATTAGATCATTGGGGGCAAAATATTAGCAACCTAAAGGTTTATATTGATTAGATTAACTATGCGCATATACATATATCAATCGAGCATCGGATAAGTAAAAATTGATTTTGTAGCATAATTTAGAAGTTTTTTATGAATTGGTTGAGTTGTTTAAAAAACATGAGGCAAATACAACAAGCTATCTATTATAGTAAATTTTAATATTATTTGTTTGATTGTTTAAATAAATAGTCATGTTTGAGGACGAACAAATGTTCAAGTTTGGAGGTATTTGATAAGTGTGGTTTTACACTTATCTGGACTATCAAAAGTGGACGATTGTAAGTACTTTTAAGTGATTTTTACTTAATTATGTGTTGATTTAATTATTTTAGGTCAAAACTCAAGTTCAAATGGAATTGGAGAAAAACAAAGCAAAATAGGCGAAAAAGGACTGAAGGAGTACAAAGACTTGGATATGGGGACCAACTTGAAAATATCCAAAAGTTGAAGGACTTGGATTGCAAATAAAAGAGGACTAAATTGAAATGAAAGAAGAAATTAGAACAATAAAGAGGACAAAATCTAAAGTTGAAGGACTTGATCTGCAAAGAAGATGACAAAATGACAAATTATGAAGTGGGGACCAAATAAAATACATGTCAAACCTTGGAGGACAAAGTGTACAAATATGGATCGGAACCAATTTTGGCCAAATTCTTATTGTTTGCCGTGGTCAAACTGCAGTTGACTGCGGCAATGCGCGGAAATCGCATTTGGACTGTTTTTGGCTTATTTTCAATTCTAGTCAGGGCCTTATTCGTCTTTTGATGTACATAGAGTTTCAATATTAGTAAAACAATATATAAAGACCTAACCTAGGTCAAAAGAAGATTGTTAATTCTTTGGAGAAGACAAGAGAAGATAGAGAAAAGAACGGAGAAGAAAACGAAGAACAACCAAGCTCAAGAAGATAGAAACGTGAAGATCAAGATATTTTGGTGCAAGATATTCAACACATTTTCCTATTTCATTCAAAATCTGGTTATGTATTCAAATCATTTAACGCTTTCTTTCTCCCGAATCATGATTAGCTAAATTTAATGTTTGGATGAACGATGTAGCCTAATTTTAATTCTTTAATTTCGAATCTCAAGTTTTGACTTATAAATTGTTTAAGTATTTGATTTTAATTCTTCTCTTAATGCTTGGAATAACTGGCCATTATTTCATTGATCTTGTGGATTGTAATGAACTGAAAAGCAAATTAAATCTAGACCACGTAGTATAATCTGGCAATTGGATAAAAGGTAGAGATTGACTTTTATTATTGCTACGGGTCTTAATTGAATTCTTAGGAGAATTCATGCATCTAATTAAGGACCAACTGCCTAAGTTGACTTAATTAGATAGGACTAATTTGAACTCGAGAGAGGTAAATTAGGTTAAATTCGTGAATTCGACCGAATACAACTTTAGGAACAAATCTTGAGATGAGGAATTAGAAATGATAACTAGGTGAATTCGTTTGTCCAAGCTCTTTAAAATTCATATTTTTTAAATTGTTGATTTTCGCTTTCACATAAGTTATTACATTGTTTTTTATTTTATTTTGAAAAATCTATAGTTCTAGTTTAAAATCTCTCAAATCAGTTTATTTTAAAGTGCTTTCTACAGATTAATCAATAAAGATTAATTGAACTAATATATAAATAAGATAGTCTTCGTGGGAACGATAATATGGACTCAATATGTCCACTTTATTACTTTTGTGCGATATTGTACACTTGCAATCACAATATTTTCACAACAGTGATGATCGTGCATCGCCATGACATCAACTAGCTAGTCAATCATTAGCAATGGAAAGCTGTCTTTGGAGAAGAATTTATTCACATCTGTGAAGTCTTGGCATGTCCTCCACAAGACATTGCTCTTAGGTACCAGAACAAGGTTACATACCCAGATAGAGTAATGAGATTCTCAGATAAACCCATTGGTTAGAAGTTATCCACCTTTGTTCGCAAAGCTTCGTACTTAATGTCACTCATGTGTCTATGCTTCTAGACTATTGGCTTAGCCCGGGGGTTAATTTTTAGTGCATGACATGCCACTTTCGGATTGATCCCTACTATATCTGAGTGCTTCATGCAAAGACATAGGTGTTCTTTTCAAGAAACCGCTTTATTTATTTCTTCATTTCTTTTTCCAATTTGGCCTCGAAGTAGAGTTACTTGGACAGACCCTCTTTACTTATTGGAAAGCTTTCGAGCACTTTTACTACTAGACTAGATGATTCAAGAGTCTAGGCTATCATCAATTAATATCTTACCTTCTTCATCCTCGCCCTTCTTTGGCTTTGTCACTTCGCTCATGGCCAGTTCTGTCATCATTACTGCATTTACAATAGGAGCTCGTGGGGCCTCTTTCCTGAGAGCATTGAGATAGCACTCTCGAGAAGGCTCCTAGTTGCCTATAATAGTTGCTACCCTCGATGTGGTAGGGAAATTCATGGCAAGATGATGGATCGAGGTGAATGCCATCAACTACTTCAATATTGGGCGACCCAAAATCTCGTTGTAGGTGGATCTCTGATCAATGATTAAGAATGCCATGTAGTTCCTAGCTACTAAGAACTCTTTCCCAACCTCAACTTGGAGGGTAATCTTGCCATTATGAATGATGTTGTCATCATTGAAACCATATAACGAATTTGACATTGGTGTCCAGGGATGAGCGACTTTCAATTGGTTGAAGGCATTGCCAAACAAGACATTCATAGAGCTTCCATTATCAACCAGCATCCACTTGACGATATTGCGGGCGATTACCACTTGGACCACGAGGGTATCATAGTGCAGTAATGGACATTGGCCTCATCATCATCATTGAATGTCATATTTTGGCCCTTTCGGTATCGTTTCTCGTTGCACCCAATAGCTTTCCAATACGGGCTTCTTCACTGTCCTTACATAGTTCTTTTAAAAATTATTGCTTGCTCTTTCAATGTGGAGACCCCCAATGATGGCCCCATCCATAATGGTATTGATCTTTGATGGAGGACTGGACAGTAAGGGGTTGTACATTCAGCCTCCTTTGGGCTCTCTGTAGGGACGCTCGAGGTGCTTGACAATAACCTCATCTCCTCACTCTTATACTTCGTCCTCTGTTCTATGTATAGTATGGTGCCCGATTTTGCAAAGACTTTCTGACTGGACTCCTTTGCTAGCTCTATACCTTTGTTCAATCATCCTATCAATAGTAGCCTCCACGTTAGGGCATTCGTCCGTGTCATGGCCTTCAGATCGATGTATTTTACAGTATTTTGATCTCGAAGAGAAAAAAGAAGCCTCGCCTCATGGATTTGCCTCTCACAAGAGGGAAGCCTAGCCTAATTTGCCTCCTGCGGGGTAGCCTAACTAACCTCCTCCTTATACTCACGATACCTAGACCCGAACGATGTGTTAGGATGATTCTATCTTTGAAATGTACCATTCACCAGACTTTGTGCTATCATTTCTCTTTCATCTTCATGCTTCTTCCTGTTTTCAATCGTTTTCTCCTTATGAATCTCTCCTTTAATTAAATCTATCAACTGATTATATGTCAGAGGCCTCTTATTCCTCACATCTCGCTAGAATATGGTCTCTACTCTTAAATTGTTCCACAAGGCGTCTAACGTTTTTTCGTCAAATATTGATTCGACTGCAATAAGCTCATTTTGGAACCTATTGAAGTAGCTTTTCACAGATTCACTTAGTCCCTGTCTAATATTGTTCAATCTCTTAGCCAAAGCTTTGTCTAGAGCGTGGCCTATGAAAGCACTCATAAACACATTCTTCAACTTCGAATAAAGCCAGTCTTCAACTTTAGGTACTATCTCTTGGTTGCCTCGCCCGGTATATTTTTCTAGTTTGGGCCTTACAAAAACCTCTAGAAATGGGAGTACTCCAAATTTCATTGGAGAAATGAAGGTCTTTGTCATCATCATCCAGCTCAAAAGATCTGTACAATCGCCTCCATCATTTTCCTAAGAATAATCGGGCGCATACCGTGCATCCTTTGAATTGATTCAACTCTCCATCCTTCAAACAAACGGGTCTTCCTTTGATAAAAGTTGTCTTCATCACCAAGCTTGTCAAAGACACTGGCAGATTTTTAGGTCTATGCTATCGTTCTTTGAACTGGTCAGTGGGTTGTTAATGCCTAGAGTTGCGGAGCTCACTATGCAGATGGGTGACTGGTTGCTGGATTTCTGGCTTCGGTTTCAATTCCTTCTGCATTCTTAACCTGACCTCCTACAAAAGTATTCTTTGCTCTGTTTTCCTCCACAAGCATTTGAACTTGCTTTGCCAAGGTCGACACGATTTTTGCTATTGATATCTTCTTTTGTCGCCGGCTGCATTTCTTCCTAGAAACTTCTCCTCCGTCGCTGTCTACCACATTCGGGATCCCTTCTCTTTGCCTTTTTGGGTTGAAATCGCTATCTTCCAAGTATTTACTCTGCCTCTTCAGGTCATTTTCACCCATTTTCCTTCAATATCACTCATTCCTTCAATATCACTCATTTTTTAAGTTTCTTCACAATATACTTTCTATCTCTTAAAATTACCAGACAACTTTCACTAGTAGTTTCTAAATTTCGTGAAAATCTATGCTTTTCCCACATATGGTGCCAATTTGTTAATCCAAAATATGGAAATCAACAAATCCTTACCCACCTCATCACTCAAAGTATACCTCAAACCTTCATAAATTGCGGTCTAAGGATTAAGAATTAAATGAGCAAGAATTTGGTTAAGGTTTCTAATTGTTCTTTCATTTCTTTGATTTATTTTGGACTATTTATATATGTTTCTAGCCTTTGGGCTTTTTGATCTTTTTCCCTTCCCTGGCCACATGTCGTCTCCTTATTGGAAAACTTATGATTCTAGAGTATTCTATGACACGTGGCCTTAGGTTATTGCTCGAGTTGTCTCTCTCAACTGATTTTGGTGGCAATTATTTCTACATGGCCTCTTGTGACTAATTTTGCCACGTGGAGAATCTTTATGTGGTCCACGAGATATTTTATCCATGACCACTGCGTGACCCCATTGAGATTTCATTGAAGGAAAATATTCAGTTGCCTTATTTTTTTGTCACATTAGTGTGTCATATCTGGAATATCATATTTGAGTGGAAAAGGGAAAGAAAATAGGAGCAAAGACAGAAGAAAAGGAGGAGAGCAAATTAGAGGAATATGCTTTAAAAGTAGTAATAATAAATGGAACACGCAATGTATCTACAATTACTCACTAAAGTCTAAGAAGAAAAAGGGCCAAAGAAAACAAAAGAATTAATAAAGCTCTTATAACATAGTGTAACAAACACTACACAGATAAAGCTAGTACAACCTGGTTTTCAATATTTTTACACTTTACAGTTTATTCTACAAATATCTCTCTTTTTTTTTTTTTCTACACAAAAATATTTAACTTCATTATGATTATACCAAAGAGATGTCTCCTCTTTCCAAAGTGATACAGCCGAATTAATTTGCAAAAATTAATGAAATCACACTCTCAAACCGTCGTTGATTCTATAATACCGAGAATTCAAAGATCAAATATTTATTAGTTGAATCTGACAGCCAAATAATTGAATACATTGAGACAAATCTCAAAATTATTTTCAATAAACAATAATAAAAAAAAAAAAAGTGAAGATGCTCATCCAAAAATAAACAAGTTATACACTAATTTAATTAATTTTGCTTTTCTTAGAGGAATATATGCTATTCAATGATCATGAGAATAGTATAAAGCAGTCAATTTCTGAAACATGCATGAATATTATATAAGAGTAGGATACCCAAATTAATCTCACACACTATGGCTTCTCTCCTGCAATTCTTCCCTATTCTACATTTATCCTTCATTCTCATCTGCTGCACGGCATTCAAACCGATACTCCAGGTAATTATTTATTATTTTAAGTCTTAAGATAATTAATATCATACATCTTACATCTTGTGCATTTCATATGTAATTTTATGGTAATGGAATTTTTCCTAAATTTTCAATCTTAACAGCCATACATTGTGTACATGGGTAGTTCCTCGAATGGCAATGGAGGTGAAGACTTGTCCCATCTGCAATTGTTATCGTCTTTAATTCCAAGGTGACTTTTTATATGCTATGAGAATTTTCACTTGTCTTGAAAAGTCTCTCCATGACCATGTTAATTTATTTCCAATATATATTATATATGTTCATTGTAGCTTAACATGTAAGTTTTCCTTTTCGGACAGGGAAGAGAGTGAGAGAATATCTTTACTTCATTCTTACAACCATGCTTTCAAGGGCTTTTCTGCCATATTTACAGAGAATGAAGCATCTACATTATCTGGTATAAACTTCTCTTCCATCTCTATTTTCTTTGCCTTTATCTTTTCCCATAACAGAATTATACTTGTAGAATTGATCAATATTGATTGTTTGTCGTAGGTTTGGGCGTCGGGTGGTTCAGTTCGGGTATTTCAATACCCGGAACCGTTGGTTCGGGTTTGGGTATTGCATAAATGGAACCGTTCGGTCCACGTAATTTTTGGAACCAAACTCGAACCCAAACCGTCGGTTCGGGTTCGGGTTCAGTTCTACCCGTAACTTTTAACACTTTCTTAATCTAATGTACAAAATATGAATATAGCATCCAATAGATAACATAATACAACATCCAATATCCAGCAAAATAAGCCACAAAATAGTATCCATTAGCAGAGTATAAACATTAAACACCAAATTACATACCCAAAAAACAAACAAAAAAAAAGTACTAAATTTTACAAATGCTAAAAATAACATAAAATTTTCCTCTCAAAACAACATAACAATAAATATTGTCGAATTTTTCTTCCATCCCGTCATTTCATTTGCTTTACCATTCATCAATCTTTCAAAAAAGAGTGAATTGCAAAGTTAGAAATAATATAAATGAAATATTTTTTAATTTGTATAGAACTATTTAACATTTACCAACCAACCATTTAAAGACCCTTTTAATTATCTTATTTAGTTGGTGTTGGGCCATTGAATAAATTTTGTAAAAAAAAAAAAAAATTCGGTTCTAGTTCGGGTACCCACGGTTCTTGTTCAAGAACCAAGAACCGACCCGAACCCGATCGGTTCTCGGTTTCCGGTTCCAGTTCTTAATTTATTTATTTTGGAACCGGACTGGAACTTCCGGTTCCGATTCGGTTCGGTTCGGGAGGTTCAGTTTCGATTAAAATGCCCACCCCTAGTTTGTCGGGATATTTTTTCATGAAAAATATATGAATGTTCTAATTTTCCAAATTAAGCAGGTTATGATGAGGTTGTGTCTGTGTTTCCTGATCCGGTTCTGAAACTCCATACAACGCGTTCTTGGGACTTTCTGGAAGCAGTAGATAATAAATTCAGATCAAGCCGCCCATGGGACGAGAACAAATCATCTGATATTGTAATTGGAGTTATAGACACAGGTGCTTGCAGCAGACTATACATTATTCTGCTTTATGGATCATTTATGAACAGCTTATACCTTTCATTTCATCAGTAAATTTACCCAATGATAATAATCAAATTCTTAAAAACTGCATCCGGCCACTTGTATTTTTCAGAATATGAAACTGAGATTTATGTTTGTGGTATGAGTAATGTTTCAGGTATATGGCCCGAGTCACCAAGTTTCAGTGATGAAGGTATTGGCAAGATTCCATCAAACTGGAAAGGAGTTTGCATGGAAGGTTCAAATTTTAAGAAATCCAATTGTAATAGGTACTCTTTTGTCCCACTTTAACAACCCTACTTTGCAATAATTATAATGCACATTTTATTATTCGCTTTTCATTTTCTTTATACACCCTTTAAACAATACGAGCATTGATACGACTAAACACTACAATGGACTTATAAGATTTAGCATTTTAATTTCTTTCTAAATATATATTCAATCTTAAGGAAGCCATAATAATATCACCAGCTCATATATATATATATATATATATATATATATATATATTTATTTATTTATTTATATTTATACATACTAGTTAGACATGCGTGCGTTGCATGTGCTTTTCTAATCATATTATTAATTTTTAATATTTTTAAATTTTTTATTTTTTAATTGTTAAAAATATTAAAATGTTAAAGTAACGATTGCAATAAAGATAAAAAAAAAATATGGTTGTTGATAACATGTTATTTTGTATTGTTCGATGTTGATATTTTATTTATATTTATAGAAGTACAATTACAATTAAAGATGAGTTTTATATAGTAGTAATACAAATAATAACTTGAAATCAGTTAAGAGCTTTTGGTTATTTGAGTTTTTATGATTGACAAGCCATTAATATCAAATCGTATAAAATTAATGATGTATTAATATGGATCTTCAAGGTTGTATTTTATGATTTTTTTTAATAATTATTAATTTTATTGGAGAGAATGTAATGAATGACTATGTAATATTGTACATTTGTTCGAGTAGTGACTCATTATAAACAATATTCTTTGTGTATGTTCTCTTTTTATTAAGCGAGTATGATATATTAATAATTAAATTAAAAATTAAAAAGTTTCATATGTTAGTTGTCAACTATAATCACTGTAATCCAATGTATTCAAAACAATCTTTTCATTTCCGTGATTTAAATTTTAATCCGATAATAAAAAAAAAATTACAATTTTTCCATTCTTTTTTTAAAAAAAAAAATCCATTTCTCATTTCTTTCATTTATGTGAGGCAAAAAAAATTGAGATCATCTTTTCACCTTCATATTTAATTTAATATATTAAATATTTACAAACTTTAAATGTACACTTAATAAATTGTTAAAAATTTAATGTACAATAATAATGAACAATAAAAGAGTAACAAATAAATATTAAAAGATAATTGCATTCATTTAAGTACAATTACAATTGGAGATGAGTTTTATATGGTGATAATACCAATAATAACTTGAACCCAATTAAGACATTTTGGTGATTTAAACTTTGATGATTGATGAACCATTAATATGAAATCGAAATCTTATAGTATTAATCATATCCATGATTGTATTTTACGAAGAATAAAATTAATAATTACTAATTTTATTGTGAGAAAATGTACTGATTGACTACATAATATTGTATATTTGTTAGAATAGTAGTTCTTTGTGAACAATATTTTGTGTGTATGTTCTCTTTTTATTAGACGTGTTTGATTTGACGATATAAATGAAATTTTATAAATGTGAGTAAGAGACAAAAATTAAAGAAGTGTCAATAAGTATGTTGTAAGAATATTGTTGACAGACAGAGTAAAAATATTGTTGATGGACAGAAGTAAGATGAGAAGAACGTTGTGTATATATATATATATATATATATATTAATTAAATTAAATTAAATAAAAATGAAAAAATTTTCACACGTTAATTCTAAACTATAGTATATGTTTGGTGGGGTTTAAAGAATTTGAATTTTTTTTGGTAAAATATGTGGTTGAAAAGTTGATAAAAGTTGTAACTACGTTTCACAAAATATTTAGTCGAAATGAATTTGAGAAAAAAAGAATTAAAAAAAAAAAGAACTGAACCAAACATGCTCGTAATCACTGTAATCTAATGTATTAAAAATAACCTTTTTATCTCCATTTCAGTTTTGACAACTTTGATTTGAATTTTAATGCGGTAATAAACAAATTTACAAATTTTCTCATTCATTTTTTTTCTTTTTTGCTGAAACTCATTTCTCATTCCTTTTATTTACTTAATGCAAAAAAATAAAAAAAAAAAATTGAGATCATCTTTTTACCTTCATATTTAATTTAATAGATTAAATATTTAAAAATTTTAATTGTATATTTAGTAAATTGTTGAAAATTTAATATACAATAAGAATGAGCAATAAAAGAGTAATAAATAAAATATTAAAAAATAATTATACATTAATGAATACTAAAGATGAATATGGAATTTTAAAAAATTTGTAAGGGTAGAATAGTCCAAAAATATTTCTCCTATTAAGCCATTTTTAGAAGTAGTATAGATATATGTAGGATAAGTGTTGAATGGCTGGGTGACCCGGCCAATTTTCCAAAAGGCTAAATATATTCACACTTCATTTTTGTATAATAAGTGCATTGCATAAGAAATTCATCACCTTTACTTATTATTATATTTATGTCCCTAAAAATTTTTCATCGCATTTTTATCATCAATTTTCTATTAATTAGTATATATTGTCTCTCATAATAGTTCCCGTCCAAAAATTCCATTAAGAAAAAATAAAAAGACTTATTTTCCCCTCACATTTTTAAATAAGCAAATAGATAAATAAATATACAATTTTGATTAAATATTTGTCCCTCATTTTAAAGTATACCAATAGAATTTTTAGAAAAAAATAGTTAGTAGGAACAAAATGTGTTATATAATAGAATGTTAAATATAAGAATCCGATGAAAAAAGTCAAAGACAAATGTTATAAATAAAAAGTTAAGGACTTTTATACAATTAAAATGTGGTATGAATATAACCACTCTTTCCAAAATGGACGTTGACCCGTTTTGGCATGTAAATTACCAAATATAATTCTACATTCTCTTCTCCACTTATAACTATTTCAAACGATTTCAAATTCATTGAAAAATAGAAGATTTCAAGGTTAGAATCTAACCAATTTCAATGTTAGAATCCAAACTATTTCATTTATGTAAAAAATTTCATTTCAAAGTAGAAATTCATCCATCTCTATCTTCTTCTTTTAACTTACGATAGAAATTGTAGTATAAATAATGAAAATATGTATAAATCTGAGTATGAATTGTGATTTTCACTTTAAATTTCTATAAATATGAATTCATTTGCAATGGTTAATTGAAAAAAAATGTGTAAATTTGCGTTTGTTAACAAATTTTTGACCAGATAAGGCCAAAATTAGCCTGTTAACAGGACTGTTCGTTTGTTAATTTGGTCTTAACAGACCACAGACTTGTTAACAGATAGTCAGTAAGAGTATTTAAGTCTTTTTTAAGTAAAAGAGACATTTTTAACTTATTTGATATTAGTTAAACTCTTCTACAATTCGAAGGGGTTGACACAGCTTTTTAGCCAAAGCGGCTTATATATATAGCTAGCATGGCGTGCACTATATATAATAAATAGGGGTATTTATGAGAAATTAATCTTGGTCCATTTTAGGAAGTTAATAGGAGCCAGATTCTATAACAAAAATGGTCAGGCCTCGCCAAGAGATAACATCGGCCATGGAACACATGTTGCTTCAATAGCAGCCGGAGTACCAGTGGAAAACGCCAGTTACTATGGGCTAGCACGCGGCACAGCCAGAGGTGGATTGGCTTCTGCTAGAATAGCAAGTTACAAGGCATGCTCAATGGATGGATGTTCTGGTTCAGTTATCTTAAAAGCCATTGATGATGCCATCAAAGATGGAGTTGATATGATCTCAATTTCTATTGGTATAAGTGCGATTTTACAATCAGATTTTCTAAGTGATCCTATTGCCATTGGAGCATTCCATGCAGAACAAAGGGGAATAATGGTAGTTTGTTCAGCTGGAAATGATGGACCCGATCCTTATACCATTGTTAATACAGCTCCATGGATATTTACTGTCGCAGCATCGACTATTGATCGCAGTTTTCTGACAACTATTGTACTAGGAAATAATCAATCCTACGAGGTACGATACAATTACTAACATATGACACTTGTTAATTTACTGCAGCGAATTATTTTAATTAAAAATATATATATAATCATGTAGGGGACTGCAATCAATTTTTCTCCTCTTACTCGTGGGAAATCATATCCTCTTGCATTTGGAGAAAAAGTTGCTTCTAGATTCACTCCAGCATCTGATGCCAGGTAGTAGTTTATGTTTATCCATCCTTCAAAAAGTTTAAAAACTTCAAATTTATACATCTGTCCTCAAGTGTACTATACTAATATATATGCAGGAATTGTATCCCGGGATCAATAGATACAAAGAAAGCAGCAGGCAAAATAATTGTCTGTGTGAATGAAGATCCAAATGTCTCAAAGAGGATAAAGAAATTAGTGGTGGAAGATGCTAAAGCAAAAGGTGTGATTATAATAGACAACCAAGGACAATTTTTACCATTCGATTCGGGCACCTATCCATCTGCAGTAATTGGGGAAACTACAGGCTCTCGAATCCTCAATTATATCAACTCAACTAAGTAGGTGACCTTTAGGCGGCAAGTGTTATACGATATACTTTACCAAGTATATACACCATAATTAAGCATATATAATCCTTTTAACTCTGATTAGTAAGGTTTTATCATTATTTAGACTAAAGTAGATAATTTCATATATAGTTGAGTTCATTCAGCTTTTGAACTGTCATAAGATAATTCAAATTCTACTATTCTACTAATTTATTAATTATCAATTATATATTTATAGGAGTCCGACTGCAACTATACTTCCAACAAAAGTAGTCCCAAGGTTCAAGCCAGCTCCTGTGGTTGCACCTTTCTCTTCAAGAGGTCCCGGAGGTCTTACAGAAAATATCCTTAAGGTTGTATTAATAAATACAAGTAATTGAAATTCTGCTACTAGCCTGTTATGCCAATGTCAAATTTACCTTTTTAAATTTGAAATTAAAATAAGTTGGGAATTGCATACAGCCAGATATTATGGCTCCTGGAGTGGCCATTTTGGCAGCCATTGTACCAAGGATAATAGCTGATTATAGTGCACCAGGGAACAAGACTAGTTTGTTCAGCATAAAATCTGGAACTTCAATGGCCTGCCCTCATGTTACTGGTGCTGCTGCATTCATCAAATCAAAGCATCCTCACTGGACGTCCTCAATCATCAAATCAGCATTGATGACAACAGGTACAAAACTGATATATATATATATATATATATATATATATATATATATATAAATGGAGAAACTGAAGACTGAAACAAACAAAAATAGAAGAAAATTAAAAAATAGACTTAAAACACCTATCAAATACGCTTTCGTTAAGGTAATATATGCCCTCGCTCGGTTTGAGATTGTTTTTGAGTTTCAACGGCAAATAATTTTGAAGATATATATGACAAGCCTTTGATGAGTTTGGATAGATTGAAAACTCCCAAAAGGACAAGAACTTTGATTTCCGAAAATTAAGGTTTCTAAAAATATATACCAAGCACCCTTTCAAATAGATCTATGACAATGAATGCAGGAAGTTTGTGATTCTCCATGAAAAGTTGAAATTAATCATAATAGAAATTCAAAATTTGAATTTCACGCAAACTTGCTCACTTGAGCGAGAAAAGACTGCCAGCAAGGCAAAGCTTTACTTGCCTTTTCACTTGAGCGAGCAATACTTGCTCTTATGCTTTCGTGTTGATACCCTCTTTTGTTGTCAAACACATCTTACATTTGATCAATTCCAACATATATATAATTAAACGGAAGAATGAAAGTCCAATGGATTCACAAAGATTATGGAGATATATATAGAAGCTAAAAAAGAGATATTGTAAGTAGTTCTTATGATTCAATAATTTTATTACTTTATTTTGAAGTTCTTAATTAGTTACTTTAACTAGATGAATTCCATTGGCTGAATAATTAAGTCATTATTCATTAATGGTCGATAGAGAGAGAATATATATTGACTTCAATATTGATTAATTTCATATTCTCAATTCATATTTTATTACATCTAATTTTTTAATTTGTTATATAAAATTGGTTGAGTTTTTATTTAAGTTTTTTCCAATTCCATTTGTAAGTAAAAAACAGTATTATATAGTAGAGTATCTTCAACAGTGCTTTTTATTTCAAAGAGTATAATTTTTAATATAAAGAGCATCTAGAATAATATTTTCCTAAAAAAAAGAGACTAGGACTTTTTATTAGTCCAACAAATATCCATTCTTTATTTTCCTCTTTTTTATTTTATCACTTTCATTCCATTTTTTTTAATAAATCAAAGTAGAGCATAGAAAGTTGTGAAATAATAAATATATGCATTGAAGATATCATATAGTGAGTGGATTTGGCTCTCTACATTTAGAGAGTCAAATACAATCTTTATTTTAATTTTTAAATATAGAAAAACTGTTGGAGTCCTAAAAAAAATTATTGGCTCTCTAAAATAAAAAATAAAGGAGCTATTAAAGAGCCTCTTGAAGATGTGATATTGTGATATGTTTATTTAAACACAATACTTCTCAAATGCATTCTATAGATTGTTATCTACGGTGCTTGTAAGTTGAAAGATTTGTGGTCTACATAGTATTAATGTTTAATGAATATACACTCATTTCAAAATTAGTTTAATTTTATAATTTTATAATAATATTTATGTGTGTCTTCTATTTTGTTAAAATGAAAACAAAATCATATCGAGACGCCCATATATCATATCAAAGTAAGTCTTGTTTTTGTTCATATAATAATGTCTTTTTATTTTGTGGCAATTTTATTTGTTTTCAAAGATTTTACATAATTTCTAAAATTATTTTCTTCTTTTGTTGCAGCATCTGTATCTAATAACAAGGGCAAACTTTTGACAAATAGCACTGATTATTATGCAAGTCCTCATGAAGCTGGGGTTGGAGAAATAAGTCACTTTAGAGCTCTTGATCCAGGCTTAGTATTTGAAACCAGAGTCCAAGATTATCTTTATTTTCTTTGTTATTTCGGCTATAAACCGAAAACATTAAGATCAATAACCAACACAAATTTTAGCTGCCCAAAAAGCTCTACTGAAAAACTCATTTCCAACATTAACTATCCTACCATATCTATAGCAAGTCTCAAGAAAAATGAGGGAATAAGAAAGATCAAAAGAGTTGTTACAAATGTGGGTTCATCAAATGCGACTTATACAAGTTCTGTAGATGCTCCACCAGGTTTGAAAGTTTTGGTTCTTCCCAAAATGCTTCATTTCAGTGCTGGACTGAAGAGAGCAGCTTTTAAAATCTTCTTTGATGGTAAAGAGGCTACCAAGGGCTACAATTATGGGGTTATAAAATGGTTTGACGGTTTGCATGTCGTGCGCGTAGTTTTTGCCGTAAACGTTGAATAATTAGGATTGCACTATTACACTTTTTTTTTTTTTTTTCCAATGACTTGTATCTTCAATGGAGCCCACTAAGTTCGGGACAATAGAGCTCAACTCATCTTCAATCCCTCGATTTGTAGTTCTTGCTTTTGGTTTCAGAGTTGTTAGTGTGTGTAGATGTTGTAATGTAGTCTCTTTGTATCGTAAGAGTGCGTTTGATAGAGATTATAAACAGTTTATAAACCAAAAGTAGTTTATTTGAGTTGAAATTGTTGACTTTTTATGTTAAAAATGGGTTGAAAAGTCAAAAATTACGGCTGAAAAAAACCAAAAACGGTTTTTAATCTAAACCAAACACAAGCTAAATAATAAAGATTTCGTTTTGTAGTATACGCCAAAAAAAAAAAAGATAAATGAAAGGGTTGTTATACTACCACCACATTTTTTTTTAATAAATGTACTACGTTTTTATCTATATCTATTTTATACTAATCTAAAAAGGGTTTAAAGGGAAAAACATTTTTGGACAAATATGTTCTCATTAATATTTTATATTTTCTAAATTGTCCTTGAATTAATATTATAATTGAACTCCTAATTTAACATTTATAATCACATATAGTCCTTATAAGTTGAAAATGCTAAATCTCCATTAATTTATTATATTGAATTACTGAATTTTGAAATTTTTTCTTTTTTGAATTGTGAGAACGGATTTGGTCAGTTACAAGATTATTAGTAATTGACATTCCACCAAAATTTCTTCAGCTTATTTAAGGTCTAATTTAAAGTTTAATGTTGTTTTATTTGAAGGTAATTATGTAGTTTGTGATGTCCATAAAGACTTCATTTGAAGATTTGTATTTATGATTATGATTTTTGTTTTAATGTGAATAATCTTCTCTCAATGCTCTTTTTTTTTTTTTCAAAAAAATAATAATTTGCATTGGATTATAAAGGTTACGGTGTATTTTTTTAATTATTGTGTATGCTTATGCGTATTTGTATATTGTTTATATATCTAATTGACTTGCGGCTTCAAATTTTTTAGATGAAAAAAACTTTGTGGGTTAACTTCAATAATGGTTTCAATCCACTATTGATACGTATCTTATTTCTATTATTCTTTTTTATGTTTTTGAATTGAATTATTATCTATTTTGCTTAAACTAATTTTTCTTAACTATTTATGCTCCAACGTGAATAAGACGCTTAAATCGTTAGAATATTTAGTTTTGGTAATATTACGCTATTTCTCAATTACAATTTAGATAAGTTCACGTGAAGACATCTGGGCACTGACTTGTACAAATAAGAATGTTTAATTTTGCCAATTTCTAATGTAAATGTTATTTTGTTTTCTTTTATATACTGATTGATGAATCTACCTAACTTGAGGTGTTACGAGCTCAAATTGCATGTGATATTTTAGGTTAAAACCTCTTCATAGTTGGAGAGCTATATTAAATTACAAAGATTTGTTATAAGTCATTTGCCATATCATAAAACAAGAAAATTCAATGGGTTTGAGTGCTCGATATATTTAAGAACTTATGTACACTATTTTTTATTCTTTTTGTTTGTGTTATTTAATTGACATTATTTGACTTTATTACAGACTTTAAAAAATAAATGTTCAATACTGGTTACACAATTGTAGAAAGTACTTTGTTTGAATACAACAACAAACATTATATTTTACCGTATTTTTTAATGTCAGATTTTTGTATTTTAATGCAGTATTAAATTAAGTTATAATTATTTAAACTAGTATATCACCCGTACGATGCACGTCACTTAATTTTTATGATAGTGATTTTAAAATATTCTAAGAGTATATTGTTTATTTATTACATTCAAATAAAAAATAGTATCATATAAATAACATTTGATTTCTTATTGATATTGAAAAAAAACAATATAACTAATCTAGATTTTGAAACACCTATTTGAAAACCACGTTTGTGGTCGAACTGAGACGTGCTTTGAATTGTATGAATTTAATTTTAAAATTATCATATTTAGTTTATTAGTTTAATCGACTTATTATTTTTAATCAATAAATCAGATCCTTTGATAATATAACACAATATATTTTTCGTGTATTGATATATTTTTTTAAAGTGCAACCTATTTAAACCTACTACGTAAAGCATAAAAAATTTGTGGGAAAAATATATCAATTTTTGGAAAACTATTATATTATTGTCAATAGTTCTCGTGCATTGATGTTAAATATTTTTGAAAATATAACTTATTTAAATTCCTCAACGGGTATAAATTAAGACATTGGAACACATAACCTCATATATTTTGTGTTTTCAAGTGAATTTATCTTGTTATGGAAGATGCGTATTTTTTTTAAATGTTAATTCTTAATATTATTCATTTTAACAAAGTATCATACAAAATTAAAACATTGGAAAGCTCTTCTTAATTAAATTATATTGGAATACTTTTATTAATTACATGAAGTTGGGCAATTAATTAATTAAATTAATTAAATTTTAATATTATAAAATATTAAAATTTTGTCATTTGATTTAATTATATTTTTTTGCTCACTTTGTGTAACTATAAATACTTTAATATTATGTAATATATAATATAAATAATATAATATTAAAATTATTGAGTAATTTTCTATTATAATTTGAAAAATAATTTTTGGGTATGCATAGATAAGTTTTTTTAATAGTCGACACAAATATTATTACATTGATTGATTTTTCAGTTACAAAAACAGTTTAAATCTTATCATTTGTTTAAATCAAATGAATGTGTTTTCATATCTCTTTATAACAATCCGATTTTGTATTTATATATATTTTGTAAATTGTAATTAATTTTAACTGTTTCTTAGTTAACGTGGAAAAAAAATAAAATAAACAGAATTTAAGAAAATGCTTGATTATCATTTTTTGATTTTTAAGAAGTGCTTCCGGCTTAATTTTTGGCACGGCTCATTAATTTACCCACTAATTTTTATATTATAATTAGAAAATTGATTTTCTAAATTGTAAAGATAGAGATTGTGTTAATGATATTCTGCAAATTTATTATTTTTCTATTTGTAGACAATTAGTAATATTTACATACTCTAAATCTTATATTGATTAATTAATGTAGCATTTAAATTTGTTATTACTAATAACTATCTACATATGTTTAAATAAGAATATGTAAATTTGTGTGAAACCAATTAAAGAATTTGAATATTTTTTTTTGCATTTATCGTATATAATATTAAATGTTACACTTCGCTTTTTGCAAGAAAAAAAGCAATCAATGTGTGAAACTAATTAAAGAAAACAAACTCCTATACAACATTTATGGCGGAATTTACCAAATCAATGTATGAAACCAATTAATGAAAACAAACTCCTATGCAGCATTTATGGCGGAATTTACCAAATCAATGTATGAAACCAATTAATGAAAACAAACTTCTATGCAGCATTTATGGCGGAACTTACCAAATTTGGAAAGAAAAAATGGCGAGAAAATATGTGCGTGAAATTTTTGACGGTTATCCTATTATAATATATATAATAATATAATATAATATAGATATTTAAAAAACATATATATCACAATACCATTATTAAATTATGTGCAACGCACGTTTTACATACTAGTTGTACTAAATGTCTCTTATTTTTATTCATTGTCACATTTATGTTTTTAACTTTTTTCATTGAACGTTTATCCTAACTTTCCATTAATTACTACATCTTGTCCCTAATGACATTTTTAATCTACTAATTATATTAGCGTGTTGTAAAACGAGGGACAAATATTTTTTTTCGCAAAGTTGTATTTATTTAATTTTTTATATACGATGGAAAAATAAGTCATTTTACTCCCCCGTAAAGAAATTTTGGGATGAAAATCGTCATCGGGAATAAGATGTCCTAATTAATAGAATGTTTATGATAAGAATGCGATGAAAAACAAAAGTGAGGACATAAATGTGATAATGAGTAAAAATTAATATAGATATTTCATGCAATTAAAATGTGGTGCACTCATAAAAGATTGTGGTGTAAATATGTTTAGTCCTAATGAAATCCGATGATTGTTAGAGAGATTTTCAATAAATGTCAATTTAACATTGGTTTGAAGCATTAATTGATAAACAAAGTAAATAATCAAAACGGGACCAAAATGAACAAATCGGAGGTTGTGAATTCAAACAAAGGCCAGAAATTTTATGGGCAGTCGTGCGCAACTCTGTATTGTTGCGAGCAGCAATGTCCACCCATTGAACAAGTTTTCATGCTCGCTCACTTTTTTCTTCTCATGTATTTTGATGGTTTAAATTAAATGTAAAAACATTGTTGAATGTTTGTATCACATTACAAGAGTTACAACGATGACAATAGTAGCGATGACATCATGCCATCTCTACTAGTGGATGAATACAGCGACAACATAAAAATGTCGTCGCTATATTATATAACTATATAGAGGCAACAAATGGCGACGCAATAGTGCATAAGTCGTCGCTAATTTTTCTAATCTACAGCGACACTTCTAATGTCGTCTCTATAGAGTTCGTAGATGGCAGAAACTATTCACGCCATTTTTTCACTGCTAAAAATTGTCTTTTCACGAACGAAAATTTACCAACGGATTATTTCCGTTGATAATCAGAAACGGATTATCTGTTGGTAAAAGTGATGAGCTTTCACCTACGGTAATCAACGACGGCTTTTCCGTTGGCAAAGGTAATAATTTTTCACGAACGAATTTTCACCTTTTTCACCAATGAAATATTCGTTGGTGAAGAGTGAATCATATTACCTATAGAAATTCCGTTGGTGATATTAATTAATTTAGAAAACAAAAAAATATTTCGACCTTTCACCAACGGAATATCCGTTGGTAAAGAGTAAATCATATTACCTACGAAAAATCTGTTGGTGATATTAATTAATTTTGAAAATCAAAAAATATTTCGACTTTTCACCAACGGAATATCTGTTGGTAAAGAGTGAATCATATTATCTACGAAAATTTCGTTGGTGATATTAATTAATTTTGAAAACCAAAAAATATTTCGATCTTTCACCAACGAAATATCCGTTGGTCAAGAGTGAATCATATTACCTACAGAAATTTCGTTGGTAATATTAATTAATTTTGAAAACCAAAAAATATTTTGACCTTTCACCAACAGAATATTCGTTGGTGAAGAGTGAATCATATTACTTACGAAAATTCTGTTGGTGATATTAATTAATTTTGAAAACCAAAAAATATTTCGACCTTTCACCTATGGAATATCTGTTGGTGAAGAGTGAATCAATAACCTACGGAAATTTCATTGGTGATATTAATTAATTTGAAAACAAAAAAATATTATCGACCTTTCACCTACGGAATATCCGTTGGTGACATTAATTAATTTTGAAAACCAAAAAATATTTCGACCTTTCACCTACGGAATATCTGTTGGTGAAGAGTGATTCTTATTACCTACGAAAATTCTGTAGGTGATATAAATTAATTTTGAAGACCAAAAAACACAATTCATCTATTCAAATAAAAGAAATTTATGTGAAAAGTAATTCATAAGTCGAAAAAATCTTTCAACCTATTATCCATAGATAATCCATATGTAATATTACTATTTCAACCACTGAGCTACAGAAAATATTGGTGAAGAGTAAATCTTGTTACCCGCATATTTTTCATGAGTAATGTAAATCAAATTTTGAAAATGAAAAAAGATTCAACTATATAGAATTGAATGTTAATCACTTAAAGATTAGTCGTAAATTAAGTTTCATTCAGAGTATGTTCGGTAGGCATTTTCATCTCCAAAATCCATTTTTGAGCATGAGTTTTTTGACTTTTCAAAAAAATTTGAGATAAAATGACCAAATTGCCCTTTTAACTTTCAAATGACATTTAATTGAAGGGAAATTTTGTCAAATTGCAATGTAAGTCAAAAAGTGTGTAAGAGGAATTCAGTCATGACCTACCAAATTTAATGTAAAATGGATTTTGGAGATGAAAATGCCTCATTTAACATTCAAATTTTAAGTCGAACAAGCACTCATTTAACATTCAAATTTTCTACAACGAAGTTATATATGCAATTACAATAATAAAAAAGATTCAAACTATAATCTCATACTAAGAAAATATAGGTGGAGTAGTTTACCTATTGTACGACATCACTTTAGTTGGGCATTTCATGTTTAAATGTGAAAGCAAATAATGTTTATCATCATTTCATACAGTTTGTACAGCTATAAATTTTTTTCGAACAATGTGATATTTTTATGTTTAAGTGTTAACACAATGTGGAATTTGATTTTTCACTAATATTTATTTTTTACTTTATAAGAAATTATAGAAAATGTTGCTCATGAACTAATATATATTATTGTTACCACACGATTCTGATAGGGCCTCCACGTCAGCAAGAGCCCCATCTAGACCCATCAAGAGCCCCATCTAGGCCCCGCGAGGGCCTCGCAAATTCTGAAAAGGGCCTCGGAAGCCCATCGAATGTCTTAGCCTTTTGTAGCTAGAATGTCGCGGGGTCCAAGAAGGGCCTTGACACTCACGGCTGACCCACAGGGCCTCACTAGGCTTCGTATCAATTATAACTAGCAGGCAGCACGATATACTGGAATGACCAGAGAAGTAATTAAAGAAATACTGCGTTGGATTAGCATACGGATCCTCACAAGGAAACTAAATCGTAATCTCCTAAAATCAGGCAACGTGATAAACTCAAAGAAGGAAGATAATCTCGGAGATTGCACGGGTAACGGATGATCTTTATCCCATAAGGAAGGAGGATCCGATCGAGTATCTGATTGATTTGTCTCCTAAATCAATTAGGACTTTTGCGCTATAAATACAATGTCTCCGGTTGTTCCAAGGTACGCTCTTTTTGCACTTAAATCCCATCCTAAACTTTGCTCAAATCCCTGTCTGCTTGTCTCTCCCACACCCAATTACTTTTGCCCCCCGTGTATTGCTCTAATACTGGCAGTTGACTTGATCGTCGGAGTACCAACGATCGCCGAACCCTTTTTCCCCGGAGATCTTGGTGCCTAACGATTGTCCGAGTATGCAGGTAACATACAAGTTGGCAGGGGAGTGACTGGAGATATGTTGGCACGTGGATGTTGCAGGTTCCGATGTCAATAGATTGGCGCCGTCTGTGGGAAACGAAAGACGTTACACAGCCTAAAACTTGTGGTAAAAAAGTGTTTTCTACCAAGAGGAGCATGGCAACCGAACATTCTATGGAGGAAGAAGTAGAGTCTCACCACACTGATATGCAGCAGGAAAGCATTCAGGACCTACAAAACGTGACCCACAGCAAGAGGAGAAGATAGCGACATAAGCGAACGGTTGAACATGAGAACCAAGACCTGAAGCTGGACAATGCCCGGATGAAGGCAGCGCTTGAACTGTTGGAGAATCAATCCCTCCAACATGGACCCAAACGCAGTCGTGCCTGGAGAAGCCCTTCACGGTCCAGTTCGCTGGAAAGTCGGCCATCTCGAGGAGACATGCCCGTTTCAAATGACCAAAACCCACGTAACGTCCTCTCGAAGCCCTCACAAGATGACTAGAGGGGAAGACCTCTCCCAGTGCGGGAAAGCTGCCCCGTTTCTGCTGCTAGCGTGTTCGACAGGTTGGAGGTGGGATTCTCCATAGCACCACCCCTACCTACACACAACAGGCGTAGTGAGCACAGTGAGGCCCGTACGGAAAGGAGGAGGACCCCGAAGCAAAGTCACGAAAAGATTGAGGAAGAGAAAGAGAGGCTGGAATGTTACGAGGATGACGATGACGAGAACCTCCCGTTTACCAGCTACATGAAGGCCATGGAGATACCTGCGAACTTTCGAATGCCTCTCATGGACAAATACAAAGGGAGGGGTGACCCCATGGACCACATAAATACATATAAGACGAAGCTCCAAGGCCAGTCCCCTGTGGTGAAGTGTCGAACTTCCATACCACGCTCGCATCCGACGCGAAGAGATGGTACAACAAGTTGAAACCAGGGAGTATCCAGAGTTGGCCTCAACTCAAAAGAGAATTCGTCAATGCCTTCATTGGCAACTGGACAATGATAGTCGACATTTCCCAGCTCCATGACATCCGACAGAAAGAAGGAGAAACCGTCAAGAGCTACTTCAAGAGGTTCAGCAACGTCATCAACAAAATTGAGACTGTGACCGATGAAAAGGCTCTGGATGTGCTAGTGACTGGACTGCACATGCGCATTCCCTTCTGGAGGGATGTAAAGAACAGTCAACCAAAGACCTACAGTCAGCTGTTGGACTTGGTCTAGCGTGAAATTCGATCGGAGGAGACGATCGAGAGTAGGGAGAAGGCTGAGAGGGAGAGAGGAGATTGCTACATGAGGGAAGGGCGACGCTCTCCAGAGCCTCGTTTCTCTCACTTTCAGAAAAGGCACTCTCCCGGTCTGTCGAACAACCATTACAGGAGGTTCAATCAGACGGAGGTAGCCCCAGTCCCCCATCCCAGAGCGCCCATGGTGGCCCCCATGCCCGCCACAACATCGCCCAAGTTTTGTCAGATACACAGGACTAGGGTGCATAATACGGAATATTGCCCAGACGTGAGGGAATTGATAAATCGCGAAACCCACGGGCAGAGAGAGGAGAATCGGCCCGCGCGAGGATGTCGAGGGCCGCCCACACAGGGGCAAAGACCTCCTCTTCGGTGCCAGAACGATGGACCCCGATGCGACGGGATGGAAATGACAGAAACAGGGACCTGCCGAGGTTAGAGGGACCCGTGGAGGCCCTCTCTGTTCGAGAGATAAACACGATCATAGGAGGGCCCTATGTCTGAGGGCACACGATGAACTCGCAGCGTAACTACGCAAAGGCAACAAGAGAAGAACCCATGGAGAGTTGGCAGGTCCATGGACATCGACCAAAAGCACCGCAGATCTCGTTCATTGAGGAAGACGAGGCCGGCATACACTACCCGCACTGCAATGCCCTGGTAGTCCACGCCGTCGTTGCCAGAAATGACCTGGGACGGATGCTGGTCGATGATGGAAGCACCGTGAACATCCTGTTCGACAGTGCCTTCGATCAAATGGACGTGGATCATGAACTAACAGCCATCTCGGATCCGCTATTTGGTTTCACAGGAGATAGCCTCGTCCCGCAAGGAAGGATTACGCTTGCGGTAGACTTTGAGGAACCTCCATGCCACCTCAAGAAGTTCATGGAGTTTTTGATAGTGGACACCCGCTCCGCCTACCATGGAGTCCTTGGAAGGCCTGCGTTGAAGGATTTGCAGGTGGTCATGTCCATACACCATTTGGCAATGAAATTTCCGACGCCCGGAGGGGTGGCCAAAGTTCGCGGTAATCAAACGGAGGCGAGGGCATGTTACATGAACGCATTGTGAAAGGCCACTAAACGTGAGGATATCGCCCTAGCGGTAATGACCATACATTCGGAACCGATGGACGTTGACCATGAGGGGGTGGACGAAGAATTGATACTGGACGAGGGTCTGGATCCTCGGATCATAGGCTCAGACTCTCTTGCCTCCTCCACCGAGGAGCTAGAAGTATTTCTGGTGAACCCCTCGGAACCAACCTGGGTATTGCAGGTGGGAGAGAAACTCGAGAAAAGAATGAAGGAGGAGCTGAAGCAGTTTCTCCGGGAGAACGCTGACGTCTTCACATGGAAGCACAACGATATGGTCGAGATCGACCCGTCTGTGGCATGCCACGCCTTGAAAATGGATCCGAAAGTACGTCCCAGGATTCAGAAAAGAAGACCTTTAAGTCCCGAGAGGTATAATGCATTGAAAGAAGAAGTTGACAAGCTACTAGCCAACGAGTTCATCAGAGAGGCGGTTTACCCCCAATGGGTATCTAACCCAGTACTGGTAAGGAAGAGTACCAAGAAGTAAAGGGTATGCATAGACTTCTCAGATCTGAACCAAGCATGCCCTAAAGACAGCTTTCTGTTACCACGCATCGACCAACTGGTCGATGCGACTGCCGACCACAAGCTACTTAACTTTATGGACGCATACTCGGGCTACAACCAAATCTCGATTTTTGTAGGAGACGAGGATCACACTTCGTTTATCACAGACCGAGGGTTATACTGCTATAGCATGATGCCTTTCGGCCTAAAGAACGCAAGAGCCACGTACCAACGGTTGGTAAACCGCATGTTCGCAGGACAGATTGGCAATACCATAGAAGTATACGTCGACGATATGCTTGTAAAGAGCGTAAACGCCGAGGACCACATAGAGCACTTAAGAGGGATGTTCGGAGTCCTTCGTAAATATCGCATGAAGCTTAACCCCTTGAAGTGCGCGTTTGGAGTTGCGTTCGAAAGGTTCCTTGGCTACATGGTCAATCAGCGCAGGATAGAGGCTAGTCCCAAGAAGATTAAGGCGCTCATTGAGATGCGGTCACCATCCTCCTCCAAAGAAGTCCAAAGCCTGACAGGAAGGTTAGCGGCCTTGAATAGATTCATATCCAAGGCGACCGACCGCTGCCAACCTTTCTTTCAGACCATCAAGGGGGGAAAGAGGTTTAAGTGGACCGAGGAGTATGAGAAAGCCTTCCAAGAAAAATCTCCACTGCTGTCCAAACCAAAGAATGGAGAGACGTTGCTCGTTTACCTCGCCGTATCCGAGAAGGCAGTTAGCTCGGTCTTAATCCGAGAAGAGCGCCCAGCATAATTTCCTGTCTATTACGTGAGTAAAGCCCTGCAGGACGCGAAAACAAGTTATCCAGAGATGGAAAAGCTCGCCCTATCATTGATCATCACCTCCTGAAAACTCCGACCGTACTTCTAGTCTCATAGCATAGATGTTTTGACAAACCTCCCTCTGAGACAGATACTCCAAAAGCCGGACACATCAGGATGGCTGATGAAATGGTCGGTAGAACTCAGCCAGTTCGATATCAACTACAAGCCACGACCTTTCATAAAAAGACATGCCTTAGCGAACTTTGTGGCTGAATTCGCCCACATCCCCGAGGGTTCGCTTGAAGCCTGACCCTTGGAGGTACCAACATGGAAGTTATATGTTGATAGATCTTTGGGTGAGGCCGGAGTTGGAGCCGGGATCTTGCTGGTTAGTCCTGATAGCCACAATCTCAACTGCGCGCTTCACCTGGAGTTCAAAGCCTCCAACAACGTAGCGGAATACAAGGCACTCCTAGCAGGTTTGAGGTTGGCACAAGAGATGAAGGTAAGGAAGATTCATAGCGATTCACAGTTGGTTGTCAGTCAGGTTAATGAGACCTTCGCGGCACGCGAACAATCCATGGTGGCATACCTGACAAAGGCCAAAGACCTGTTGTCCCACTTTGAAGCATACGAACTTCTACAGATTCCACGGGTGGAAAATGGTTATGCAGACGCCCTCTCAAAACTGGCGAGCAGTAGAGACTCCTACTTAATAAAGGCCATCCCAGTTGAAAGGCTCAACCGGCTCTCCATCGATGAATCTCACGCACCCACTGTCATGACGATATCTGATTCCCCGAGATGGATGAAGGAGATCACCGAATATCTAATTAACCAGGTACTGCCCAATGACAAACAAGAAGTACAAAAACTCCGTAGAAGGACCACGAAGTTCGTGCTGCAAGACGAAATCCTATATAAGAGGAGATTCAGCCACCAACTCTTATGCTGTTTGACACAGAGGAAGCAGTGTACGTAATGAAAGAGATACACGAAGGGATATGCAGCAATCATTCGGGAGGAATGGGCCTGGCACAGAAAGCCCTGAAACAGGGGTACTATTGGCCAACCATGAAGAAAGACTCCCACAATTACACAAAGAAGTGCGACAGATGTCAGAAGTTCACCGCTATACCGAAACTCCCAGCTTAGAACCTTACCATAGTCACCAGTCCTTTGCCCTTTGCCAAGTAGAGAATCGACTTCATCGGTCCCCTCCCGACGGGGAGAGGTAGGATCAAATTCGTGATTGTAGAGGTGGATTACTTCACCAAGTGGTGTAAAGCCAAACCTTTGACCAAGATCACGGAGAAAAATGCATGGAAATTTGTGTGGAAAAATATTGTTTGCCGATTCGGCATTCTCCACTTTCTTGTCTCCGACAACGGTACACAGTTCGTAGGAATGAAGTTTAACGCAAATTGTGAAAACCTTGGTATCAGAAGGGACTTTTCCACCCCTTACTACCCCTAATCCAATGGCCAGGTAGAAGCCGTGAATAAAATCATTAAGCATACCCTTGAACGGAAACTAGAATCTGCGAAAGGAGGATGGGCTGAAGAACTACCCGAGACCCTGTGGTCCTATCGAACTCATTTTTGTACGGCCATAGGTGAAACCCTTTCTCCATGGCATACAGAGTGGAGGCAATGATTCCTGTCGAGGTAAGGATACCCTCGCCCAGGCACCTGCACTTCAACGAGGTGACCAATGAGGATTTACGAAGGGCAAACCTCGATTTGCAAGACGAAAGACACGCGGACTCGCAGCTCCGCCTCGCGGTTTACCACCGTAAGATGGTCTGATACTACAACTCCAAGGTTATGGGTAGGAGCTTCCACATCAACGACTTCGTCTTGAAGAAGGTATTCCAAGCTAATAGAGATGTAGGGGCCGTAACTCTAGGGCCCACTTGGGAGGGACCTTACAAAGTCATCGAAGAAATCCGCCCAAGAACTTACAGATTGGAAGATTCGGAAGGCAGGGAGACGAGGCACCTTTGGAACATTGTCCATTTGAGGCTGTATCATCAGTAATTTCATTTTGCACTGTTTGATTTTCCAGCATTTTTGTCTGGCACCCCGAGACGCCGCACCTTTTAATAAAATTCATCGTTTATGAATCTAAAGTGTTTCTCATACAACAAAAACAAGTGAAAGCGATTCGACAGCAAGAGAGTGTGGTTCGCGGCCAACTCTTTTAACTCGCTGGATAAACATTCAACACGTATTTAAACAAGTGAAGGTGATTCGGCAGCGAGAGAGTGTGGTTCGCGGCCAACTCTATCAACTTGTTGGATAAACATTCAACGCGTATTTAAACAAGTCAAAGCGATTCGGCAGCGAGGGAGTGTGGTTCGCGGCCAACTCTTTCAACTCGTTGGATAAACATTTAACGTGTATTTAAACAAGTGAAAACGATTCGACAAATAGGGAGTGTGGTTCATGGCCAACTCTATCAACTTGTTGGATAAACATTCAACGCGTATTTAAACAAGTCAAAGCGATTCGGCGAGGGGAGTGTGGTTCGCGTCCAACTCTTTCAACTCGGCCGGATAAATATTCAACGTGTATTTAAACAAGTGAAAACGATTCGGCAATGAGGGAGTGTGGTTCGCGGCCAACTCTTTCAACTCATTGGATAAACATTCAACGCGTATTTAAACAAGTGAAAGCGATTCGGCGGCGAGGGAGTGGTTTCGCGGCCAACTCTCTTTCAACTCACCGGATAAACATTCAACGTGTATTTAAACAAGTGAAAACGATTCGGCGATGGGGTGTGGTTCATGGCCAACTCTTTCAACTCATTGGATAAACATTCAACGCGTATTTAAACAAGTGAAAGCGATTCGACAGCGAGGGAGTGTGGTTCGCACCAACTCTTTCAACTCACCGGATAAATATTCAACGTGTATTTAAACAAGTGAAAGCGATTCGGCAGCGATGGAGTGTGGTTCGCAGCTAACTCTTTCAACTCGCTGGATAAACATTCAACACCTATTTAAACAAGTGAAAGCGATTCGGCAGCGAGGGAGTGTGGTTCGTGACCGACTCTTCCAACTCGCTGGATAAACATTCAACGCGTATTTAAACAAGTGAAAGCGATTCGACAGCGAGGGAGTGTGGTTTGCGGCCAACTCTTTCAACTCGTTAGATAAACATTCAACGTGTATGTAAGCAAATAAAAATGGTACATTTCTCTCAGCCCGCATTATCATATAAAGCAATAAAAAGATGAGGCGTATTCAATGACCTACATTTACGAGTCAAAACAGCAAAAAAAAACAAGAACAGAGAGAGTCCTTAAATCTCAGTCGAGAGCTACTGGATTCGCGTGGCGAGGCCTAGAGTTTGGCCAGAAGACCTTGGGCCTTCGACAGCTCGATCAGCGCTTTGTTCAATTCCTTGTCTTTGGTATAAACCATGTCCTAACAAGATTTCAGTTGCGACTCTGCCATTTTTTGAGCATCTAGACATGCCATTTTGATCGTCCTGGCTTTCAAGATATCATACGTTGCGCGAGCCTTGGCGTCTTTGGAGAATGCGAGTTTTTCCCGAAGATCTTTGTTTTCTCTACGCAACGCCTCAACATCTTCGTCTTCCCCAGCGGTAGAGCACAATTCGTCAATCTTCATCTCCAACAATTTATACATCTCGCAGTTAAGTACGTGATTGCGGGAGGTGTACATTTCAGCAAGTCTCAGCAACTCTGACATTTCCGTATTTTCGACCGCCTTCCCAAAGGCAGAAGTCCAATACTTATGAACAGATGCCGCTGCTTTGGCAGCTGGAGGTGGAAGTTTTCCTAAAATCGCTGGGTCCAGCTCGTCCCTACGGGACCCGATGTTGATATAGTCGTACTTGCCAGAGAGAAGAGAAGGGGAGGCCTGAACTACCTCCTCTCCACTATGGGCGCCTGCCTTTCTCTTACCTGGTTGTCTGGCAATCCCCGACGAAGGCACGGGCCTCACAGAGGATGGGGCGTGGGGTACTTCCGATGTCGCTTCCGGCGCTGGAAGGGCAAAGGAAAGGCCACTCACCGTTATCTCCAGCGTTTGCAGAGCGGCAACCCCGGGATCAGACGCCACAGAAGGTACTGAAAGGGGAGAGGAAATGTCATCCACAACCCTCCCACGTCTTATCTTAAACTTTGGTACACTAGAGAAATGAAAGCCTGACATGGCCAGCAGTAACTAGGATCCGAATATGGAAGTAGAAGGGTAAAGATGAGAAGAATAAAGTGAAGTCTTGCAAACACATATATAGGCGCGGTAGAATACTGACAGTTGGAGTAGGTGTACGCCAGGTAAACCCTAGGGAGATGTAAAAGATGCGTGGAAATACGCTCTTCGCAAATTCTACGAACGTCAATGCATGGTAGCCTCGCGAGGCAGGCGAGGACGGCCTGGTCCATATGCCTCGCCATCGCGCGATCACCAGAACTACAATATGGCGCGCAAAAATTAATTGTTCTTCGCAAACCACCGAAACCAGATAAGGCGCGACGCCCCTCCAAAATGTCGACAAAATTCGAAGCCCAGGTACCACAAGCAATCGACATAGACGAAACAACCAGAGAAAATTTGGAATAATCGTGTTTTTTTCAACATGAATCAGAATACAGGGCAAAAATAAATACGTATGATAATTATCCTACTGCTCCGCCGTTTCTTTGGATCGGCACATGTTGGGACATTAGAACTACTAAGCCTATTCCCTGGTCTTCGTCACCCCGAGCGTCATCAGTTGTTGGGGATCTGATTCTACCATGATCGAGAGTCTCCCAGAACAACATGAGTTGATTTGGTGACTAATTAGGCCACACTGCTCAAAAAATGCTATTGACACCTTTTGGCAGAGGGCCCCCAACCCCATCACCCGAATCAGGGACCCCCCGTTCGGGGCGTGGTCAAGCTAAGGCTGCTAGGCTCAACCCCCGTACGTTTGGTCCTCTGAATGTTGATTGGATGGGTGTTTGGTCCTCTGAATGTTGATTCTCCAGATGGTAGGCATTCTGAACGCTGTTTCTCTATCCATGATTCCATAGCACGTCCGAAACGGAAGGCCCGATCGAACGATTCAAGAAGTTTCGGGACGCAAGGGTCTAATTCACGCAATTTAATGGAGTTGCGTATGCATGGGGAGCACAATGGGAGGCTTTCAATGTATTCTTTTCTTATATATAGAGGCTACATTGGAACTTGACACAAAGCAATGAATGTGAGTGTCCCAAGGGGATTTGGAATGCCATACAGACGTGCTACCTCCCCAGGACATTAAAGACGCTAACTCTTCAGATTCTGCCAAAAGTCTGCGCCATTAATGCCCAAGGAAATGATTCCTAGATTTGAGGCATTACCCCCCCCCACGCATAATCATTCATAAAATTAAATGCTGGGACATGATTAAATTAGGAAAAATAAGTCTGGCAATTTATTGTGGAACATACGCAATAAAGATGACAAGATTCAAAGTTCGGATGCCCCGCTGCCTCTTTAAGGGTCGGTACATTGCGGGCCTTCTCCCATGATTGGAGGGGGTATTTGTTCATTGACTTCACCAGGTTCGGTTTCAGGAACCAAAGCCTCGGAGGGAGCTTGCCGAAGGAAAGAGAGGTCCCACTCCGGATGGATCTCCGCGATTCGCTCCACCAACTGTTCACCCCCAATGGTCATTAGGTGGTAGGCGAGGTCCTGATACACAGGCGTGTCCACGAACGCATCTTGGTATGCCTCTACTGCCCTGGCCTCGGCACCCGTACATTCGGCTCGGACTCACTCCAACTCTAGTTTCGCCTCAGTCAGCGACTTCTCCTTTTCTGTGATGACGGTCTCTAGACTGCTGTTCGCAGCAGCCAATGCAGTCTCAGCTGTGAGGGTCCAGTCCTCGGCAAACTTTTGAGCCTCCTCGGCACGCTTCTGAGAAGTTTCGGCAGCCCTCTTCTAATATCGGGCTTGTTTAAACTCTCTTTGGCGGCCTTCAGCTCGATCTCATATTTGCCCCTCACGTCCGCTTCCTTCATCACAACCAAGTCCAGCTTGAACTGCAGCCTCCTTTTTTCAGACTCCAGCTGCGCCTTCTCGAGGCCCATGACCTTCAGCTCTTCGGCCAGCTTTTTGGATTTGGCCTCTTCCTCGCAGTACTGGCCATCATAGCCTTCCAAGGTGTTGAACAATTCCTTGGTCAAAACCAATCCCCATATCAAGTTCATTTCTGCCATTTGCAGCCGCTCCCGAACAGTGGCTTCCTCGGTGACCTTCTCCCACTTCTGGGTCCAGTATTTGTGCACGCTCGCCCAATCATGGCAGGGTGAGCAGGGAGCATTTCCATGGCAGAGGTTTCTAGTTCTCCCTGGCGTTGGGAAATACAGACGGAACTCCCCTACCCAGACGAGGAGCCAGATTTCTTTGCATCCTCAGTCCAACTTGATTTGCGAGTATTACTCATAAACCCTCTCGTAGATACATGAGCCTTCTTCTTTCGCGAGGCCGCATCACCCGTGTCCTCGATAATTTTCTTCTCCTTATCATTGGGTGGAACGGGGCTGGGTGAAGGACAGGATGACGAAGGCTGGGGTGGATGAGGAACGTCCTGGCTAGGAGAGAGGATCGGAAGCCAGTGGGTGGATAGACCCTGATGGCATAGCATCCTGGATCTCTTGTGATGGACCAGGCGCCTCATTTGCAGGCACATGGAAAGAAGAACCCTCTCTGCTGGCGGGGCGGGCAAGACGAAGTGTAGGAATAGTTTTGAACCTGAAAGCTGTTAACACATACACCAATTTGCAAGACGTTTAGGTAACTCTCCACAATCACACCGATATATCGAAACTTACAGTACTCACACATTAGTCCGCAGCTAGCCAATAAGTTATCGTCCTTCAACAAGTTGCTGAGGCTCCTAAAGTCGCTGCTGAGAGCTCGCATCTTATTCCACTTTGACCTCAGCTCTCCTTGACCCCTCTTCGAGATGGGTGGCCTCCCACAATCTGTAAAAGCAAGGAATACATTAAGTCAGGAACTGTGATGAAAATTCCATACAAATGCGGCGGTATATACCAAGTTCTCCGAATTGGCGAGGAATAGACACATGGAGAAGAGGGTCCTCTGGCATAAGTTCCCATTCGTCGCCTACAAAGATGAACCTCTCCTTTCATTTATGAACTTTGTTGGGACTGTCGGTGGTCGTCCCTCATTTCTAGCCCAACCGAGGAGAAATGTTATACCAACCTGCGGAGCGGAAGGGTCGGTATATTGACTCAAACTCCATCGAGGTTAGGTTCCCTCCTGCCTCGGCAACACCCCCACAAAATATACGAGGCCACCATCTGCCCCCAACCATTCGGTGTTATCTGGCAAGGGGCCAAATTCCAATCCTTTAGAACCTCGTGAAAGAAATGATGCATTGGCAGGCGAAGGCCCTGCTGCATCGCAGGTTCGTAAATCGTGACAAATCCTCCAGGAGGGTTGGTATATCGCGACAAATCATTTAGGAGGGTCCGTAAATCGCGACAAATCCTTCGGAGCCTTAAGTTTTATTCATGCAGTAATATCATAAGATAGCTGTATATCCTTCAATTCTCCCTCGGCGATCCTCGAGCGCGCCATGGACGCTTTGGTGGCAGACCGCCTGAGCTCCTCGTCAAGCGCCTTGGCTGCCGGGGTACCCCTTTTATCAAGTGACCCCCTCATCTCAAGCACTCCGACGTCCGACCCCCCATTTCTATGGTCTCTTTAGACGGGCCGGATGGACGGGCCTCCCTTCCACTTGTGGACGGAGTCGACGGGACTTCGGCTAAAGGTGCCTGGTTGACTTCTCCTACGGCCTCAGAGGAGGAAGATGATGAGACAGATGTTGATGACTCACCCCAAATACTAGGGTTTGTCTGGGCGTCTGATTGATTATGTGAGTCGTCATTTTCGAACGACATTTCAAACCTTTCTCTACCTTGGAAGTTGATACCCTTGTTGTCACCAGCACACGTAACAAGGTATAATCCCCTCACTATGGAACTAGGAAATAATCACAAAAGCAACCAAAGAAACTAATCACAGTAACTCTTGGCGCGCTTACCTCTGAAATGCAGTCGGAACGGCACCCACACCTAGATCTTCTGGATTACCTACAGAGCATCCGCAACATTCACAGTGAGCACTAAAGCAAGAAGAAGTTGTAGGGAAGGAAGACGCCATACTTTATAGGTTCAGGCATCCCAATCCCCACCGTCCAACTTCCACGCATCATATCGGACCGTCAGATGGTGGACGCGTGTTTCAAAATGGTCAATAGGCAGGCAATGAAACCTCAAGCATTTCGTAAAACGACAGCGCACGCGTCTTACACTCGCCTCCATTGTTTGCCACACGCAATTGCATTAAATACATACATTCTCTCACTCATGATTGCCTGGCCACGGATTGACAGCCTTGATTGACAGTATCACCCCAACCGCGGCCACGTCTCCTAAAGCCCTCACCCGTCATGAATATTCGACTTTGAACTTGAGGGACTATACTGGGTAAGTTGAATTCTTATAATTAAATGCACGAGGACCACATTCTGCGAAACCCATGGAGACTGAATTTTCTTCGCCGAAAATTATTCTTTTACTCTCAAAGTCCCACGCCTATTATGAATAATAGGCTTGGACGTGGGGAACTATTGTTACCACACGATTCTGATAGGGCCTCCACATCTGCAAGAGCCCCATCTAGACCCATCAAGAGCCCCACCTAGGCCCAGCGAGGGCCTCGCAAATTCTGAAAAGGGCTTTGGTGGCCCATCGAATGCCTTAGCCTTCTGCAGCTAGAATGTCGCGGGATCCAGAGAGGGCCTTGACACTCACAGCTCGACCCACATGGCCTCGCTAGGCTTCGTATCAATTATAACTAGCAGGCAGCACGTTATGCTGGAATGACCAGAGAAGTAATTAAAGAAAGACTACATTGGATTAGCACACGGATCCTCACAAGAAAACCAAATCGTAATCTCCTAAAATCAGGCAACGTGATAACCTCAAAGAAGAAAGATAATCTCGGAGATTGCATGGGTAACGGATGATCTTTATCCCATAAGGAAGGAGGATCTGATCGAGTATTTGATTGATTTGTCTCCTAAATCAATCAGGACTTTTACGCTGTAAATACAACGTCTCTAGTTGTTCCAAGGTACGCTCTTTTTGTACTTAAATCCCACCCTAAACTCTGCTCAAATCCCTGTCTTCTTGTCTCTCTCACACCCAATTACTTTCGTCCCCTGTGTATTGCTCAATACCGGCAGTTGACTTGATCGTCAGAGTACCAACGATAGCCAGACCCTTTTTCTCTAGAGATCTTGGTGCCTAATGATTGTCCGAGTATGCAGGTAACATACAAGTTGGCAGGAGAGTGACTGAAGATCTGTTGGCACGTAGACGTTGCAGGTTCCGACGTTAACAATTATAAAAACAAAAACAATTACAAGAATTCATTTGTCTCCAATGGTTTGGCTGTAACTTCACAACTCTTAGGTCAAAGGTTCAAATCACATTACATCCATTCTAAAATAATAAAATAATAAAAATGTTTGACAAAGCTTAGCGGATTGGGTCGGGCCTTTGGTGGGTCGAGTTTCAAGCCCATAATTGACAAGTCGGGTCAGGGGTCTACCAAGTATATAAAATTATTATTTTTTAATTATTAAAAATTTGTAATGTTACCTACAGAATTTTCGTAGGTAAAGACTTGGGACATTACCTACGAAATTTCTGTTGGTAATAGTGTTTGTCATTTCTGTTACTATTTTGAGGGTCGCTAAAAGTTACCAACGAAATTTTCGTTGGTAAAAGTGCGTGTCATTACCAACGGAAATTCCATTGGTATTGTCCCAACTCTTTACCTACGGAATATCCGTTGGTAATGACACACACTATTACCAATGGAATTTCTGTTGGTAATGACAAACACTATTACCAACGAAAATTCCGTTTGTGAAGATCACCAACGAAAATTTCGTTGGTAACTTTCAGCGACCTTCAAAATAGTAACGGAAATTTCGTTGCAAATAGTCCGTTGGTAGCGACTATTAGGCAAGGGATATCGTGGCTTCAACAACGAAAAATTCGTTTATGAAGCCACGGTTTTTTGTAGTGTTTGCTACATATAGAGACGACATATGTCACTGTAATAGGTTTGGAGCCGTAGCAATTTGTCAAAACATATAGTGGCGACTTGTTAAGTCTTCGCTATATATTTAGACGATGTATTGAGACGACATATGTTGTCTCTATACTACTAATATGTTGTCTCTTAAGAGTTGATAGATGGCATAAAATATTGGCACTCTTTTGAATATCTATATGGACGTCGACTTACTAATTCTATTGAGACGACATTTTCGTTGCTATAGGATGCTTTTACTTCAGCCTTTCATCTTCATTCTTCATCATTTCTGTAAATTCGGGTTGGAGACACAGAAGCAGCAGCCAAACTATAAAAGTCATTTTTGGACCTTTGGCAAGCTACTCTTACTCATTTCTAGTATTGTCTGCATCTTATAATAATGTATTTTATGTGTTTTTGGATTTTTGTTGATGGGTTTAATTAAGTGGGTTGCGAGAATTTGATTATTTGAGATATATATCTTATTGTATACACAGCAGCACTCTTGCATAAACCTTAGAAAACCGTTTGAAGATCAGTTTGTAAATAAAAAAATGTCCACATCGTGGGCAGTTTGTGATTTACAAATTTGTTTTCGAATTCTCCTATTTTTGGAGAGTTTGTTATTGATATGTGAATTACAAATTTGTAGCTAACAATTTTTTTCTGTTAAGCCTATATTTTCGCGTGTAGATTTTGGTGGTATCTCCATGTTGTTCTTCGGGTGTGTGACTATATTTAATATAGATTGCACACTTAGGAGAACATTAGGGAGATGCTGCCAAAATTTGCACGTGAAAATAGTGGTGGCAATAGAAAAAATTAACACAATTCGCTATTTACGTAGCAATGATGAATGGTTAGAGCCCTTACCTTTTAATTAGAATTGGACTCTAACTTTTCACTTAATATTTTTGTGTTCTTGCATCATATCAAAAATTGATATTGATAAGAGTTGGTCAAAGACTATAAATAGCACAAAGTCTCAAAAATTTTGGAACGGTTTGAAAGTATTTATAAACAAGGTAAGGCCATTCGTAAACGACGGGATAATGATTAGATGTCCGTGAACAAGATGTTTAAATGGGCTCACGTATCTATTGGAAACTGTTGAGGCTTACATATTTTATAATGGTTTTACAGAGAGTTATTTCACATGGATTTACCACGGCGAGACCGAGATTCGGAATGCGAATGTACATGTACAGAATGAGGGGGACGGGCGTAGGTGATGAGATGATGGATGTCATGGATGACATAGTCGGTGATGAGTATGCTGCTACAGATTCTAATGTCTACTATGACAAATTTTTTGAAGCTCTACATTCAGAACTATACCCAGGAGTGTTATTGTTCTCGTCCTTAAACTTTTTAGTGAAGTTGATGCATATGAAGGTGGTGAATAAATGAAAAAAATAAGTTTATTGATAGTCTTTTGAAGCTGCTGAAGCTAGCATTCCTAAAAATAAACTTTGTGGACTCTCACTACGAAGCTAAAAAGATGATGACGAAGCTTGGTTTGGGTTGTAAATATATTCATGCCTGTAAGAATAACTATGCACTGTTCTGGGATGAGCATGCTGATAGACAAACCTGTCTGATCTGCTAGGAAAGTTGTTGGATGCACACTTCTGGGAGAGAGTCTAGGAAGAATGTTCCACATAAAGTATTGCGATATTTTCCCTTAGCTACCAGACTTAAACGGTCTATTTTCTACGAAGGATACTGTGAAACTCATGAGATGGCACAGTATATGTCAAATGAGGAACGAAGATTAATTGTAGCATCCCGTAGATGGGAAAGCGTGGTGGGAATTTGAAAGAAAGTAACCGCAGTTGCAAGTAAGTTCCAAAATGTCCGATTGGGTTTGGCCATAAACGGATTGAATCCATTTGGCAACATGAGTCAGGCTTACAACATGTGGCCAGTAGTTGTGACATCTTACAACCTTCCACCTTGATTGTTCATGCAACCCGAATACCTTATGCTGACTCTCTTGAACCCCGACCTTCAAGTATTGGGTAAGGACATGGATATATTCTTACGACCCTTAGTGGACGTGTTGAAAGAGCTGTGGGCCAACGAGATTGACTCGCATGACACTGAATCCAATAATAATGGAGTATTCAGAATGTGTGTCTTGTTGTTGTTGTTGACAGTTAACGATTTCCAGTGATGTAGTCTGTCAGGTTGGAGTGGTTAGGGCTACATGGCATGTCCGACGTGCAACGAGGAGACGTCTTCCGTACATGTGATCGGTAAGACATCTTATGTGGGTCACCAGTAGTTTCTGCCATCTAGACATCATTTCAGGAATAGCTTTGACTTTGACAGAAAGACAGAGAGGCAACATCCTCCCTGTCGAATAACAAATGCAGACATTTTAGCATAGTAGAGCCGTGTGAGGCCTAGTATTTTGTGAAAGCACCCTAGCTACGGAGGTGGTAGAAGGAGAAGAAGTGATGACGGGCTGAATTACAGAAAGATGATCATTTTATATGAGCTACCGTACTGGTCTACTACAAAGCTAAAACATAACATCAACATCATGCACGTAGAGAGAATGTATGTGACATCTTGTTTGGTACAATTCTGGATGATCCTCACAAATTGAATGACACAGTCAATGCCAGACGCGATCTAATACAATTAGAGATAAAAAAAAAGAATTGCACTTGTATTAGAATGGAAACAGGTGTATGAAGCCTGCTACAAGTTACACGTTGTCTCTTGCAAACCGTTAGAGGTTTTGTAACTTTATTAGATTGGTTAAATTTCCTGGCTTTACTTCAACTCTGAGAAAAAATATTGCAGCAAATGACAATCACATTACTAGGTTGAAGTCACACGATTGCCATATTATCATGCAAATGTTATTGCCAGTCGAGTGACGTGCATACTTAACAATTCTATTCTACTTCAATTATGGAACTGTGCAAGTTCTTCAAACATTTGTGTGCTAGGAAATTAAAGGTTAGCTACATGATGGCTGCTCAAAAGCACTTGATACTCATCCTCTGCTAGTTGGAATGAATCTTTCTACCATCTTTCTTCGACATCATGATTCATCTCGTGATGTATCTCCCCGATGAGGCCATACTTGGTGGTCTGGTGCACATGAGATGGATATATCCCTTCGAGCGATACCTTAAGAAATATAATAAATACGTCAGAGCCGAAGGATATGTGGTTGATGAGGTGTTGACTTTTTGTTCAATGTATTTCGAGGACAGACAAGGTTCAACCAATCGGAGAGGAACGAGGATATTAGTGTTCCAAGAAGATAATTGTCTATTTTTCAGTTGCAGTGTCACCCAATTAGAAAGGAGACACCAACGATGCTTCGTGCAAATGTTCAGAATCAGGCAATGTTTTCATCATCAACAACTGTCCAAAAATTGAGACATATATAAAGTAAGAAAACGTTGTTAAATATATTCAATTCACTTTATCAATTGTTCTCTAATATACTTAGTTGATCGTATTTGCATTTTAAAACAACCATAAACAGGAGCTCCGGAGTAATGGCTACCCAAACATCAACCAGGTATATATAAGAGACTTCCATAGTTAGTTTTACAGGCAGGTAATCGAGTTACGATCCATTCCATTTCAAATATATGCACATATTTGTTTTTTGTAACATTTACTAAAACTGTGTTTCACATCATTAAGGTATATGCTTTGCACCAAAGCAACGCCCCTCAAGTTTCTCATGAGTTGTTTTCTTTGGCTACTGGATGTTACACACATGTTCTATCGTATGCAGTCTGCATCGTAAACGAAGTTCGGTTCTTAACTTATGGTCGTGACATCTGAAGGAAAACTCAAAACATCGGTGTGTCTGTTCTAGGGACAGGGAGTGAAATTTACTACGGGTAACTGTAGGAGATAGTGGAGCTTCAGTTTGGGATAGAACTTTTAGTTGTTTTGTTCTGGTGCAAATGGTTTAGGTATGATGAAATACATAGGATAATAGAGAACACCGTTAATAGTATTGACATCAGTACAGAGGTGTACAAAGATAATCAGTTTATACTGGCTACTCAAGCAAAGCAGGTTTTTTACATTGAAGATCCTTCTCATGGTCCTAACTAGCGAGTTGTACAAGAAGTTCATCACAGAAGCACGTGGGACATTTTAGGATTCGACGTTACTGAGATGGAATGGCTGCATAATATCAACTCTTCTCGATTTTCTCTGATATTTGATTTTGGCAACTTAGAACACATAACCTTGCATCGGGACGATGGTAAATCTGATGAGGTTTGTGCGCCGGTTATCAGGGGATCGTCTTCTAACACTGCATGAGATACATCGTTCATTAACGATGAGTATTTGGAAGACGATACCATGGAAGACTATGAGGATGAAGAAACACACAATGAAAGTTATGAGGACGACATGGATCAGACATATCATGATAGTGACCCAGATTGAATGTTGTTGTCTGTAACTAATTACATTCATAGTTCATAATAATATAAATAATATAAATTTTTATTACTATTTTGTAATAAATAATAAATTTAAATTCATTTTGAATAATTATGTTTATAGGTAATATTAATATAATCATATTTATGTTATTAATTTATAGTAATTTCTTCAATTAAAAATCAATAGTAATATTATTTTGGAAGTTTATAGTGGTGACAAATCGTTGCTATAGGTGCGAAAATATTATTTTTGTTATTAAAAATAAAAAATAATAATAAATTATTGCATAGCGACGAATCGATTACTCATAGGCAGAGCCATTGCCAACCGAGCTCGACTCGTCCCAAAATAATGGGCTCAGTTCGGCCTACGAGCTCGTGGGCCAAAGAGCCGAGCCGAGCTGAGCCAAGCTGTCCACGAGCTCGGCTCGGTTTATAAATTTTTTTTTGGATAAAATAAGACAGAAAAATCAAATACGTACTCTCTATATTCAAATTTTCAAGTTCTTCGGACATCATTCTGTCCACTTTGTCTTGAATTCGAAGTTTGGCGTCATCCCAATTCTACAAACACGGCAAGCTTTCTAAAATATCGGCTTTGAGTCTTGACCTGAAATCAGATAGAACCCTACCACATGTACTAAAAGCAGACTCCGACGCTACAGTTGATACCAGAGTTGTTAATAAATTATGTGCATTTTTTGAAAGAATTGGGTATTGACGTTGAAGTTGTCTCCACTATTGTAGTATATCAAATTTTCTCTCTCTCTTTGTCATCTAAAATACTAAGCATGTCTTGCGCGAAATACCTAACTAATTCTACAGGTGTATCACTAGAACGGAAAAGGAAAGAAGCAGAAGAAGAACCAACTAAATGTTGACCACCCCTATGTAAACTAACGTTACTCCATAAGTCAATGTCATCAATTTATGACGAAATATATGTTGGAACAGGGGGTCGTATGACGTTCCTACCGGCTTTTCAGTATAGACCTCATACATTTGACATAAAGTTTGTTCTAAATTACCACACGTTAGTGGATTTCTGAATGTTAATTTTTGTGAAATTGTCATTATTTTTACTTTCGTACCCTCTAAGTTAAGTCTAGGATTCATAATACATGCTAATAGAAATAACATAGGCAACTGTTCTCAATATTTTCTAAAGTTAGTTTCCATGACACGTATAATATTAGAAAAAAGAGCAAAATTCTTATACCTATTAAAATTATTAGCAATATAATAGAAATGATTTAAAACTAGTGGAGTAGTCTGATAATATACACCTGAACATGCATTTGTTACGTCAAAAAAACTTTCAAAATTTTTCTAACATGAGCACATATTTCCAAGTCATATGTTTGCAAATCATATTCTGGGCCATGTCGGCCATTATAATATGCAGTAATGCAATGTTCGTAACCTTCACAAAATTCAAGCATGAGATATGTTGAATTCCACCTACGGCTAACATCAGTACAAAAATATTTTTCTTGCAGCCCATTTTCAACACATAGAGCAGCCAAAACTTGTTTTCTTGCTGGTGAAACCGTAATATAATTAATAGCATATCTAATTTTTTCTAATTGTTCTTCTATAAATTTTAATCCATATTTCACAATTAATAAACACATGATATACACAACGAATGTAAAATAAAATACCATCAAATTCTGGACTAAAATGTTGAATTAATTTTTTAATTACTATTTTGTTGGGGTCTGCATTTATCAAATGTAAAACTACGAATCTTAGAATCACAATTAAATTCACGTAATACACCTAATAAAATATTAAAAATATTAACTCCATTGTGAGGATAGTCAATTTGTTTAAACGCTATTAATTTTTTATGCATTATCCAATTACTATCAATCAATGTAGTGTGCAGTTGCAGCCATGTATCCTTTTTGGTTATTAAATGTCCATAAGTCTAAAGTAAAAGATAAAACACCGTTATAATTATTAACATCTTTCATAATAGCTTCTTTCTTTTTATTATAGAAAATAATAGTGTCTTTACGAAGAGTATTTTCTAGAAACAGAAACGTACCTTGGTTAAAGATATTTTTGGATGAAGTTTGTGAAATGAGGATTTTCCACCAAGCTCAGTGCAAACTCGGCATTTGCCATCAATTTCGACAATCCTTCGCGACGCATGCTACTGGAGCCGACTCTGAGAGATCCAAACTAGTGTTGTGCCTGATTTGATTCAAAACTTCCGTATTTGAATTGTCACTTTTTGAAGTGTCTGTTTAGATGGGTCGTGCCTATTCTCTTTTGCCAAGCTAATTTTTTTTTTACAGTGTGCTTTGTGCTCAGAGTCTACGTCTGGAATTGGAATGTCATTAAGACCATTGAAATCATCATCACTTTGATTATAGGCAATTTGGAACAAAATATTAAAGAGAATAGTAGAAGATGAAGATGTAGTAGAAATGTAGAGAAGTACTAGCAGAAGTAGAAAATTAAAACTTAAAAGTATAGACTAATATTTAGATAATGAGATTTGAGATACTAATTATAAACTAATATTGAGAGAATGAAATTTGAGAATTGTTGTTGAATTGAGTATATAATAGATTGAGAGATTGAAGTGTGAAAAAAATGAGTTTAGAAAGAGGTATTTATAGGAAAATATCTAAATTTAAAAAATAAAATAAAATAGAAGGAAAAAATAAAAAAATACTTGCAGCTCAACGGTCACAAAAATGTGACCATTAGGCACGAGCCACGAGCCAAAAATGCGGCCCAATGCTGAGTCAAACGAGCTTGGTCCTCTTTTTTTTTGGGCTCGGCCCTAGCTCGCGCTAAACCTTAGATGAGCCCGAGCCCATTATGGGCCGAGCCGGCTAGCCCACGAGCTGCTCGGCCCATTGTCCACCCCTAAGTGACAATATGTCATCTTATAGGTGCGAAAAGTTGGGGAAAAAATAGGCTGTTTTTTTTTTTGCGTTCATTAAAAACGTCGTTTAAAGATAATAGCGACGATATCGTCGCTGCAATGAAGAAAAAATGTCGTCGCTATAAATTATAGAGACGACTTTTGTCATCACTATAAGTTCAGCGTTATAATGCCAGAAAACGCTAGAAATCCCCTCTTCTTCCCCATTTATTCTCCTCCCAATCTAAAACCCTAGCCACCCTAACTACCACCACCGCCACCGCCAATTTCTTCTCTTCTTCTTCCCTATTTTTGAAACCCATAATTCCTCTTCAAAACTCTAAGTCCCTTTTGTCGAAAAAAATCTACAAAAATCCAACATTGTTGAAGCATTGGCCGGGTATTGTGCATGGAGGACAGTGAGCTTCCTTTGTCCAAGCGAGTCGGATTGACGTCAACAAAGACGTCAACAAAAATCCCTTATGCCAGATTGACGTAAACAAAAATCTCTTCTGTTGAATCGTTCGGCTTTCAGGCGAATCGACGTCAATTGAGCATTCAATTTCAGTCGATAATCCGCTGTCAGGAGATTCTACTCTTTCTTTAATTTTTTGGAAAAATTTCTGTAATTTGTAATGGATGAGAGTTTTTACACGATTGATGAGTTAAGTTTGAGGTAGGGTTTTCAGCTAAGTTTTTTTAGTGTTTTAAACACTTTGTGATTGGAAACAAAATTGAAGAATTTGTCCTTGTAAATAAATCCCATGTTCTATGAAGTTGAAATTCTTTGATAAATTGCAAGTTATACACAAATGATCTGTTTGAGACTGAGATTAGTGACTGTGATTTCTTTGTGAAATCTATTGCAATCTGAAATATAACATACTGACTTTGTTGATAGTCAGTGATCTGGATGTAATATTTGACTAGGAATTGCACTAGACTTGAAAATCCAAGTGTTTCTTGCAACTCATGGTAATTTGAGTTTGTGGGTGAAATTTGGTGATTGTTAGAGTTTTACAGCAAACTGGGAATTTTCATGTATCTGCACTTTTGAAGTGCTTGAATCTTGGAATTCTCAATCGTGCGGTGTAAGCCAATTATTTTGTGATTTAAGTATTCTACAAATTTTTAGAGCATCTCCAATGGTGGCTTCTATTTTCAATGTCTAGCTGATGTGGCGATGAGGTGGAGGGGACAAAACTAATGTGACATCGTTTATTGTAGAAGGTTGTTCAAAAGGATGTCTACTTCTAGACGGATTGCTAGACACATTCTACAATAAATGCTGCAACATTGTTTCTATCTCTCTCATCTAATTTTCTTTCTCTTTCTTGATTCTACACTCTCTCTCTCCTCATTTCTTTTCTTTCTCTTGCCATGTAGACTTTTTAGAAGATGTCTAGCATTGGAGTGTATTTAATTAAAAATTGATAAGATTTTTAAAGACTTTTATGGAGGTTAAAAGTTTAAGTGTATTCAATTTAAACTTTTTAAATTCCATAAAAATCTTGGAGTATTCAACATAGATTTGTAAAGACTTTTAAAAAGTCTAATAAAATCATGCGATATTCAATTCAGACATTTTAAAATCCTACGAAATCCAGGGGTATTCAAAATATTGATAACTTTTAATGACTTTATAGATCATTTTATATGTACATACTTTAGTGCACAATGTATAAATAAACGATATCACAATTTCTCTCCCATTCATCCTTAAAATTTTGAAAGACTTTGGAGAAAAAAAATATTTCATTTCCTTATTTTTTTCTGTATGCAACATTTCTATTTTCTTTTTTCCTTCAACAAATTGTAGAGTCAAGATTAATATTTTTCTCTTTCTTCAATATAATTTTTTTCCCTCTTCAATATATTCTTCCAACTACTTTTTTTTTCTTTCTCTTCTTTCTTTTTCCTTCTACAAATCCTATAACCATGATTAGTTACCAATATTATTTATGAAAAAGAATATTAATATTTTTATCTTTAGTCGATTTGATATTTTTTTTTCAATATTCTCCTAACCATTTTTTCATTTTCTTCTTTTTCTTTCTATGAACTTTTAGGGACAAAGTGATTTTTTCTTCAATATTCCTATAACTATTTTTTTCATCGTTTTTTCATTTTTCATTAAAAACAAGATAGATTTATAATTAAATTCTTATTTGATTGTTGATTATAGTTTATTAATGAATTTATTCGGGTTAAAAATTAATTTTTTATTAATGTATTTTTTTTATATTTTCATTCTTGTTTTTTCTATATAATGGTTGCATATTTTTCTTTGTAAATTCGTACTTTGTTATATATTATGCAATTGTCGTGATTAATAATGATATGTTACATATAGATTATCTATACTACATTTAAAAGGGGCTTAAATGGAGAAACATTTTTAGACTATTCTACCCTTGCAAATGTTTTAAAATTCCATATTCACCTTTAGTATTCATTAATGTATAATTATTTTTTAATACTTTATTTATTACTCTTTTATTGTTCATCTTTATTGTACATTAAATTTTCAACAATTTACTAAATATACAATTAAAATTTTAAAACATTTAATCTATTAAATTAAATATGAAGGTGAAAAGACGATCTCATTTTTTTTTTAAGTAAATAAAAGGAATGAGAAATGAGTTTCAACAACAACAACAAAAATGAATGAGAAAAATTGTAACTTTGTTTATTAGAGTATTAATTATATATAGTTGTTAAAACTGAAATGGAGATAAAAAAAAATTATTTTAATACATTAAATTACAGTGATTACGAGCATGTTTGGTTCAGTTCTTTTTTTTTTCTCAAATTTATTTTCAACTACATATTTTGTGGAACCTACAACTTTTATCAACTTTTCATCTACACATTTTGCCAAATTTTTCAAAATCTTTAAACCCCACCAAACATATACTATAGTTTAGAACTAACGTGTGAAACTTTTTTTATTTTTAATTTAATTAATATATATAGAACGTTCTTCTCATCTTACTTTTGTCCGTCAACGATATTATTACTCTGTCCATCAATAATATTCTTACAATATCGACAAATATTGACACTTCTTTAATTTTTATTTCTTACTCACATTTATAAAGTTTTATTTACGTCGTCAAATCAAACACGTCTAATAAAAAGAGAACATATACAAAAAATATTGTTCACAAGGAAGTACTACTCCAACAAATATACCATATTATGTAGTCAATCATTATATTTTCTCACAATAAAATTAGTAATTAATAATTTTATTCTTCATAAAATGCAGCCCTAGAGAGTATTAATACTATAAGATTTGATATCAATGATTCATCAATCATCAAAGTTTAAATCACCAAAAGGTCTTAATTGGGTTCAAATTATTGTTGGTATTATCATCATATAAAACTCATCTCTAATTATAATTGTACTTAAATGAATTCAATTATCTTTTAATATTTATTTGTTACTCTTTTATTGTTCATTATTATCATACATTAAATATTTAACAATTTATTAAATGTACATTTAAAATTTTTAAATATTTAATATATTAAATTAAATATGAAGGTGAAAAGACGATCTCAACTTTTTTTGCCTTATGTAGATGAAAGAAATGAGAAATAGATTCAAAAAATGAATGGAAAAATTGTAACTTTTTTTTTACAGAATTAAAATTAAAATTATGGAGATGAAAAGATTGTTTTGAATACATTGGATTATAGTGATTATTGTTGACAACTAATAAATGAAACTTTTTTAATTTTTAATTTAATTAATAATTATATATATATATATATATATATATATATATATATATAGAGAGAGAGAGAGAGAGAGAGAGAGAGAGAGAGCGTCGACAATTCTTTAGTTTTTGTTTCTTATTTATATTTATGTTGTTTTTATTTATATCGTCAAATCAGACGCGCTTAATAAAAAGAGAACATATACAAAGAATATTGTTTACGAGGAGTCACTACTCCAACAGATGTACAATATTATATAGTCAATCATTACATTCTTTATAATATACAATCCTGAAGATCCCTACTAATAGATCATTAATTCCATACGATTTCATATAAATGGTTCGTCAATCATCAAAGCTCAAATCACCAAAAATTCTTCTCTGAATTCAAGTTACTATTCGTATTACTACTATATAAAACTCATCTTTGATTGCAATTCTACTTCTATGAATATAAATAAAATATCAATATCAAACAATACAAAACAACATGTTATCAACAACCATATTTTTTTTTTTTATCTTTATTGCAATTGCTACTTTAACATTTTAATTATTAACAATTAAAAAATAAAAAATTTGAAAATATTAAAAATTAACAATATTATTACAAAAGCACGTGCAACGCACGCGTGTCTAACTAGTTAAATATAAAAAGGAAGATTATAAACTGGATAAATTTTATTGTTGGAAAATATTTTTAAAAAGAATTGCATGTCATTATTTTTTAAATTTATCTACAAGCCATTTAAAAGTTTATAGTTTTACTCAAAAGAAAAAATACAGTGAGTTAATAACTTATATCATTAACTTATGACGTAATTACTTACAACAATTAAATAGAACATTTTTTTATGAATTTAATAATATTAATAAAATTAAATAAATTATTACTAGACTTTTCTCCTGCGACATTTTTTTTAATTGTGGGATATTAAATTTTTATATTCAAAATTTTCAATTAAAAAAAAAGTGTATAAAAGTTCATAAAAGTCTTTGAAAATCTAGGAAAATCTTTCAAAATGAAATGTATACAAATGCATAAAAGTTTGTAGGAGTCTATTAAAATCTATAAAAGTCAATAAAAGTTAAAGAATTCCATCAAAGTCAGTCCCTTTAAAAATATCAATCAAAATCTTTAAAAGTCTAGATTAAATACCCCCTAGATAAAAATTTGTGAATTTAGCCTATATTTACTTATGCACTCTTGCAATCTGGAATTTTTCGATGAAATTGATACTTAGAGTTTTTGTTGCTAAGTTTTGTGTAAGTCTAGGTATAAACCTTTAACTTAGTGTTATAAGTAGTTTAGTGTAGATAACGTCTGCTAAGTTTGGACTAGATTTGTTTATCGGGAAAGGAGACTTTCTTAGATAATACTAAGACTTTGTGCAAAAAACTAGAGGAATTGTATATGGTTAAGACTTTATCTAACAAACATTTCTTGCCAGAAAGGTTATTTGGTTCGAAGATAGATCCAATCAAAGATCTAGATGGAAGACTAGACATGTTCAATAAATTGGTCCAAGATATCACTAATTGAGGTAACATAGTTCCAAGTGTACAAATGTTATAATCTTTCTAACTGTCTTTCTTGAATCCTTTAAAGAAATTAAGAACGTCATTAACTATGGTAGAAATACTTTAACCCTAGATATGGTCATTAATTCTCTAAGTAGCGAATTGGAGTTTAAACAAGAAGAATTGTATATGGTTAACAATAATGTTTTATTTTGTCAGTTGCTACTATGGCTGACGTCACATCTCACGGAGGTGATGGTGCAAGCGATCCTCCTTAGCTGCCACCCTACAAGCTGCAGCCAACCAGTCTTCTGATTTTCTCCACTCCGATGATCCTCAGTTTCTGATGTATGAGGTCCAACTTCGCCGAATGGAGATGACTATTGAACGTCTTATGGCCAATATGCAGCAGAGATTATCGGAGATAGTGCTAGAAGAAGAGGAGGAGGATGACGAAGACGATGGTGGGAGTTTCGAGGACCCATAGGGTTTATGTATAATATAATTATTCTTTTCAAAAAAAAATTAAAATACTTTATAGCGACGACATTGTCGTTGCTATAACTTATTCGTAGAAACAAGTATAGCGATGATGGTGTCGTGGCCATAACCTTAAAAATAATGCAGGGACAATGTGGTCGCTGTTAATAAATAAATGTCAAAGTAATTGAGGCGACAATATCATCACTATACACGAGAGTTTATAGTGACGATATGTCGTATCAATAGCCCTAATTCGAAGAAATTGAGCACGAAAATGTAGTAGCAACAATGTCGTCAGTATAAATGAAAAGTTCTATATATGCAACATATTTTCGTCGTTAAATACTAAGAGACATATCTATTGAGATGAATTCTAGCGACGACTTTGTCGCCACTATATATCAAAAGCGATGACATATCAACGCATAGCGATGAAAAAAGTCTTCTCTATAGATCTTTTTTGCAAATGATCATTTGGTAAAGGTTGTAAACAATTATATAAAAGAATTGATTTAATTTCATTGTTGAGATATGAAGTTATAGTTGCAAAATCTCTGTCTAGTTTTCTCCATCATTTTCTATAAATCTTTTCTTAAATTATTCTTCATTTCATACCTTATTTGTACTTCGATATATTGCAGAATCAAAGTACAAAGACTTTCTTATAAGTCCTTATAATCTTGTGTTCGTGTTTGTTGTCGTTAGTGCATAAACGCCAACAAATATTAGTTTGATTCAATTGTATCTTGGAGACTTATTTGGATCCCATGTGCACTTTTTGGTAAGTGACAAAAAAAGTCTCAAGGAAAGTGTGATCACGTGCCTTAGAATCTATTGTGAAGTTCGATTTTGGTCATTCCAAAGAATATTCTCTCCAACAATCTTAAGACTTTTATTTTGCATATTGCAATGGCTACTCCTATGTCTTTACTAAAGAATTTCGCAGTTGGTTTTGTGAAATTGGAAAGGTTTGATGGTGCAAACTTCCGTCGTTGGAAACACAAACATCACTTTCTTCTCACAATTCTGAATGTAGTATATGTGTTCACCACTCTAAAGCCGGAAAAAATAGAAGATGAAACATTGGGTAATGCACTGGCAAAGAAAAATTGGAAAAAAGATGATTATATCTGCAAAGCTCACATCTACAATGCAATGTCCAATGATCTCTTAGATCAATATCATAGTAGGAAAACTGCAAAGAAAATTTGAAAAGCACTGAAAGCTAAATACAACTCGGAAGATGCCACAAGAAAGAAATTTTTAGCTTCAAAATTCCATCAACATACAATGGTAGATAGTAGAAAAGTTATGGAACAATTTCATGAGATAGTGCACATTTATAATCAATTTCAACAACATAACGTGAATATGGATGTAACATCTTGAAAATTTCATATCTAAATTTTCTGATCTATGAATCTTATATTAAATATATAAAAGCATACTTCAAGTTCAAATGATTAATTTCTTTAAGAATTGAAGAGTTAGAATAGTGTATAATGTAAAAAGTAGAGAAAAACGTGTCAATTAAATTTTAAGGACCAAATTAGAGGAAATTGAAGTTAAAATGTTAGGATCAAATTAATCATACCTTAATAATTGGGGGCAAAACAAAAATTTGGAAATCTAGAAATTTGGAATAAATTATAGTTATGCCATTTTGTTCAAGCCTACTTTATAAACATTCCGTGAGTAGTACGTTGAATTGTGGGCAATTCATGTTATATTACCTCGTAGTTCGTGTCGAGACCTTCGTTGTGGTATCAAATTTATAGACTTTTCAAATTGGAATAGACATAGAAAGTTGAGCCAAAGTCGAATGAAATTATAGAGAAATCTAGAAATTTGGCTAAGTGTAAAATTCTATGATCAAGCAGCCCACTTTGAGTGAGTCGTACGAGCAGTTGGATGATCCATTCATGTTGCATGTGTGTGCGTTATGCAGCTCGTAACTAGAACTTCGCAATGGTATAAAGTTCTCCCTGTTTGGATCTCGTTAGGATCTCCAAATGTTGACTCGAACATTGCATCTCAAAATAAAAAATTTGCCTATTTTCTTATTATAATATTTAATTGATGAAGAATGTCAAAGTTTCATCATGATCTTTAAAGGCAATTTGGCAGAACTATAAATACCAAAATAAATTAATTTAATGGTACGATATTATATTTGTATATATTAAGTATAAAATAACAAAAATTGGGACAATCAAATATTAAATAAGTAAAAACATGGAAATAAGTGAGGCCAAACATAACCTAATACACCTCTAGTCCTCTCTATAAATAGGAAACTTCAGCAACAGAAAAGAGTCCCAGCCAAGGTAAGAATTCTCTCAAGGTGAGTAAAGCATTTACTAGCTTTATATGTTCATTTCGTTGCTCTTAATCATGAGTAAGAAAGATTTCTGCACTGATTCAAAATTTTCCATGTTTACTCATTGTTTATGTTAGATTAATTGAAGTTTATGTTGGATTTCTAGAAATTTGCTTAACCTATGTTGGAACTAAGAAATTTTCCTTAGATGTCTCTCTTAATTTATTTATGATATTTCAGCAATATATTCAACATTTTTCCAGAAATTTCAGCCATGATGTTCTTGAAATTATTTACTCTGTTCCATCATTTACGACATGTTGTTTCTTGCATTATATTCGAAATTTCAGCATGTCAACAGTGGGTTTTCTTACCTCAAAACAATGTTTTTACTCATTCACAATGAGTAAATAAAATCTAGAAATTTTTAAGGTTTGATGATAAATAATTTTCTCCTCCTCCGAGCACGGATGCGACAGTGGTGGAGACCTGCAAAAGGTGGCAGGGCTTTTTTCCCCCGTGCCACTCTGGTGTGATAATCAGTATATGATTATAATATTTGTGCTGAATAGCAATATGGAGTGTATAAGAGTTGTGTGTTCTGTTTTTACCTGGGGGATTGGCCTCTATTTATAGGGATGGCCTGCAGTCATTGATGATGGGTGTCCCTTCATCTCTCTCATTTGATAACGGGTGTCCATTCATCTCCCTCATTATTAGGAGTTAATGAGGGATGTTTCATCTTTCCAATTTGTTGAGAGATGTTTCGTCTTCTCGATAACTGGTGGTAACTGTCATTCCATAGGTCGCCTGCCTAACTAATCTGACGACAGTTGGATTATTGCAGTCTATTTGTCAGAAGCATGCTCATGAGACCAACTAGGCGGGCGAATTGTTGAGGCGGGCGTGCCAAGACATGCCACTATAGCTAAATAACATATAGCAGTTGCCATTATTTATATCATCAAGGTTCTAAAAGGTTAGTTTCTTGCATTACATGTATTTAATCCCTTGATTTTTACCACCAGCAGTTGTACTCTTTCTTTTGGCTGAATTTCTACACTCAATCATAGAAATTAAGTGTTTTCAAAGTTCAAAGGTTTTATATCACTTAATTCAACTTTTGGTGTTAGGTAAATCAAATATTTTACTTTGAGCAACTCTAGTTTATCTTATTCGAGATTAAGAAATTCTTGTAAGTAAATGGCAGTTGATTATAATCCAAGTATTGATTCCATGTTAATCCACTTATCTTCTTAAGTGAATCCTACAAAGACTTGTATTTTGCATGTACTATATGATCAAACAAGTGTCTTTTTTGATTCTAGAATCACTATTAGAGTTGATGTTTGCATTTCTTATGTTTGCTAAAGTGAAGGATCAGCTACACTAAAATAAATAGATGATTTATTTCAATATGTTTATTGGATTGCAGTATTGAATTATGCGGCTTAATGCTTCTAGTAGCCTTCACAGAAACACTATGTGAAATTTTTTCTTGTGTTATATTCTATTCCTTATTTTCATTCAAGCATTATTCTCATATTTTATATTGAAGTGTTGAAATGAAAACATGCTTGACGAGATTTGAGATGTTTATGTGTAATTATGATCATTAAAGAGTCTTAACTCATGTGTTATGCAAGAATAAAATAGATCATAACAAATCATTAAGTTCTTTAAATAGATGTACTCCAATAGAGTGTTAAGTCCAATTGGACCATAGGGTCCAATTAGTAAGATCATTGGCCACAAGGGCCATATGAAAGTCAAGGCCACAAAGGCCATTTATAAACTCCTAGTGACAAGGGTTGTTTGAGGAGTTAAGGCTATAGAGCCTTTGGGATCCCAATGAGCAAAGAATTGCTCTAAGAAAGTATGTTGACCTTGGTGATATTTTAAGCACGATGTTTGAGCATTCAGTGTACAAGTTTCTATTTATGGGATAGGCCCAAAGACAAGATAAAACCGGTTGCATATGCATTCAACATTCGGGTATGCATTTGGTTCATAAGTGAAATATGTGAACTAGATTCTCATTTCATGAATGCAGATTTTTGTCAAGTGCAACCTTTATGTTTTCCTTACATGTTTATAGTTGTGGTGATCAAAGTGAAGATGACTTTTTCCCCTATGTAGTTAGCTGCTCATGTACTGATTCCAATCTAGCTTATGAGATAAAGTGATTATGGACAAAGTATTCTTGAAATGCATGAATTACATGCTAGAATGTTCGTAAACTATGTGCTTTTTTGTTTGTTGCTTTACTCGCTAAGCTTCACAGCTTATAAGTCGTTTTATGACTTTTGTAGAAAATGAATCGATGATATATAGAAGTAGTAAAGACTTGGGGATAAGCATCGAGTGATGGGCGGGTGTATCACATCATCACCAAGCAGGATGTATGGACACATTTTCCTTTGTGGCCCAGAATATATATAAAGGAAAGAACCTACAAAATGTTCTCCATCTACAATGCAATGACACTAGAGCATCTAAGAACCCTTAAATGAAGTCAGTTTTGGAGGTTCAACCTATTTTGTGGATTCCCTTGTAATCACCAAAACCATGTATAAGAATGAATATAAAGATGAAATGGGTGGTCTAGTAAGTTTTTGGATAAGGTAGTTATATGTAATCCTAAACCGTTGTATTTGATGATGCTGTCTTTTTGGCCGCAATCTAGGTAATTGATTTTGTAAAGTATAGGAAACCTGATGTACTTAAGAAATGAGAATCTTATTAACTATGCTTACATTTGATTTCAATTTATACATTCAAGCTTTTGAATTTCATCATCTACATTTTTAAGTTTCATTTCTTGCCTCATTTTTAAAAACCTAAGGATTGTAAGTTACAGTTTTAATTCGAGTATCAAGAATTAAGTTAATAAACTTAGAAAATGGACACAAACATATCTGCTCTGTATTCGATAGAAGGATCCTTCAAAAGCTGATTTTTTAGTACAACTCGAGGCAACTAGAAGCCTTCATAACTGAAGTAGACAAAAAAAAATTACTGGAAATTTAGGGGTTGTCACAATGGACGAGTCGTTTGTGGTTGCCTTCATCATTGATGAACTCTCTTCTACTTGGAAAGATTATAAAAAGAATCTAAAGCACATGAATGATGATATATTCATTGAGGATTTGGGCCGTCATCTTCATATAGAAGAGGAATTCAGAATGGATAATTCCGATAAACAAAATGGTCAATCATCTAGAAACCATGTGGTGGAGGAAGGGAAAGAAACTAAAAAGGACAACAATGAAAGCATCACTCTTCAAAGAACAACAAGAACAAAAAGAATTATTTCAAAGGCAAGGACTCAAAGAAGAAAAGAGGACCATGCTTCAATCGTGGTAAACCGGGACACATCAAAAGGGAATGTCGCATTTTGAAAAAACAAAAACAAGAAGGTAACTCCAATTTTGTAGCAATGATAAGTGAGACATTTGTTATGGAAGATGAAATGAGAGGTGGATTGATTCGGAAGCCACTGGGAATGTAAGGATCGAAGTCTATTAACCACTTACGAGCCTGTTGAAGATGGAAAAGTTCTCTACATGACAAATTCTTCCACTGCAACAATTCAAGGCAAATGAGATGTTTACTTCAGGAAAAACCGAAGTGTACCGTGTACCGAAAGTTAGGAAAAATCTTGTGTCCGAAAGTCTTCTTAATAAATTTGGTTTTAAACTTTAAGTCAAATAAGTTTGTATTGTCCAAGGGAGGCTTATCTTTGAGAAAATGATTTATGGATGAGGTGATGTTCAAACTTAATATTATATTTAAAAGACTACAAGTTCTATTTATGTTGTGGATTCTTTATCACTTTGGCCTTCAAGATTAGGGCAAGTCAATAACAGAAGATTGTATGACATGAGTAAATTAGAATTAATTCCTAATTACAAGCACAACATGAATGAAAAATGTAAAGTATGTTCTGAAACTAAAATCACAAAGACTAAATTTCCTAAAGTTGAAAGAAAAACATCTTTATTGTAACTTATACACAGTGATGTATGTGATTTGCATGTCACTCCTATTAGAGGAGGAAAATATTATTTTGTTATGTTTATTGATTATTATTAAAAGTTTTGTTATGTTTATCTCATGCTTACTAAAGACAAAGTGTTAGAAAAATTCAAAATTTATAAGAATGAAGTAGAAAACTAATGTAACACTAAAATAAAATGTCTTAGGAATGATAGAGGAAGTGAATATCACTTTCCAGGTTTTTGTGAAAACATAGGTATCATTCATGAAACTTCTATTGCTTATACTCCTCAACAAAATGGTATAGGAGAAACAAAGAATAGAACTTCAATTGAAATGGTAAATTATATGTTATGTTATTCAGACTTAAGTAAATGTTATTGGGGGTGAAGCTCTATTAATTGCTTGTCATATTCTAAATAGGGTACCTAGTAAACGAAACAAAGTTACCCATTATGAATTATAGAAAAAGAGAAAGCTCAAATTGTCTTATTTGCGTGTTTGGGGTTGTAGGGCTATAGTTAGACTTCCTAAACCAAAAATGAAAAAACTAGGAGCGAAAGTAATAGAATGCATCTTCTTAGGCTATGCTAAACATAGTACTGCACCTTTCAAGAGAATATAGTGCATCTTCTTATAAAACCTAATAATTCGATTGAAGTTAATACTGCTATGCAATTTAGAGATGCAGTATTTTATGAAAATAATTTTTTTAATATTACTAAGTTAGCAAATTTAGATCATTCTCCTTCGGTTGAAAGAGAAACTAACAAAAGAATTGAAAAAGGTAATCCTCTAGAATTACGGAGAAGTAAAAGGGTTAGAATGGAGAAATCGTTTGGACCAGAATTCATTATGCATTTAGTTGTAGAACATAGGGACTCACATATTAAACAAACTGCAATCCCGCGGTACATTGAATCGGATCCTCTTATTTATGAAGAGGCAATGAAGTTAAATGATGTTTCATTTTTGGAAAGAAGCAATAGATGAAACAAAATCTTTTATGAACAACTAAACATGGAAGTTAGTAGATCTTCCACCTGGTTCTGGGCCTATCGACTGTAAATGGATCTTTAAAAAGAAAATGAAGATAGATGGAACTATTGATAAATTCAAAGCGAGGCTAGTAGGAAAAGGCTTTACTCAAAAGGAAGACCTTGATTATTTTGAGACTTTTGTACCGGTTGCTAGGACGGCTACAATAAGACTTTGGTAGCTATGGCATTCATATACAAATTAGAAATCCATTAGATAGATGTTAAAGCAGCATTCTTAAATTGGAGAACTAGAAGAAAAAATATATATGGAGCAGTCGGAAAGATAACGGATTTAGGATCCATGAATTAGATAAGTGTGTATATAATAAATCTAATGGACACAAAGATGTCATATTTTGCTTATATGTAGATGATATGTAATTTTTGGAACATACTTAGAAAATATTGACAACAATAAGTCTTTGTTATCATCTAACTTTGATATGAAAGATATCGAACTTGCTTATGTGATTTTAGGAATTAAAATCATAAGAAAAGATATTGGGATCACACTTATCCAATCTCATTATATTGAGAAAGTATTAAGAAAGTTTGATCATTATCACTGCAAGTCAGTATCGACCCCATTTCACTCTAATATTAGATTATATTCTAACATTTGTAGAGTGGTATCACAATTAGAATATGCACGGATTATTGAATGTCTTATGTATGAAATGACATCTACAAGGTCAGATATTGCTTTTGTTGTTGGAAAGTGAAATAAGTATACAAGCAATTAGATGTGTCAATCCGGGTTAGGCGGGTCGGGTCGGCCTGCCTCCAATGAAGCCCGGTGACAGCCCGCATTAGAAAAAGTCCGGGCCACAGCGGGTTGTAGGTCGGGTCAACCCAGCCCACAAAAATTGAATACGAGCCCGGCTCATCCGAGTCGAGCCCATGTGGGCCGCGGTTCAACCCGGTTCGGCCCGTATGAATAAAAAGTTAATTTTTTTTTGCAATTACTAAAAAAAATTAGTTATCTATTGTAATTTTTAAAAAAATGTTTACATATGTAGCAAAAAATGTGTTAAATTACTAAATAAAAAATAAATAACAATGATAAATTCACATTTTTTAATTTTTTAATTCAATTTCTATTTTTTTTATATATTTAAAGACTAAAACAGCACACATATGTCACATCTATCACTTTAAATGACTCTTTGCCATTTATTAAAAAAATCAAAATATGCCAGTGGTTAAAGGCTGAACCGCCCGGGCCGTGAACAGCCAGTCCGGTTCACGGGCCGGCCTGCAGTTCGACCTCCTCGGCCCGTGAACAACCCACGGTTCAACCTCATCGGCTCGTGAACGGCCCGCTCAGTTCACGGGCCGGCCTACGGTTCTGGGTCGAGACAAATACGGGTTTAGCCGGCCCGCCCGTCTTAACACCTCTACAAGCAATCTAAGCCAATTATATTGGAAAGTGGTCTATATAATCTTAAAATATTTATAAGGTACTATGAATTTATGTTATCTTCAAGTCTTGAGAGGATTTTTCCATGCTAGTTGGATCACTAATAGAAAAGATCATGCATGAATTTTCACACATGTGGAGGTGCCATATCGTGGGGTTCAAAGAAACAAGCGTGTATTATAGATTCCATGGTAGCTAAGTTCATAGAACTTGCTTCATCTAGTAAGGAAGCATAATAATTAAGGAATTTATTAAGGGAAATTCCTATTTGGCCTAAACATGTGCCACATGTTTCAATTTATTACGATAGTGAAGCTACGTTGTCTAAAGCTTATAGAATAACATACAATGGAAAAGACATATTGGATTAAGACATAATTCGGTAAGACCACTAATATCGGAAGGTATAATTACCATAAACTATGTCAAGTCAAGTCAAAGCTTGGCGGATCCTTTGACGGAGGTCCTTGCAAGGGATTTAATTTAGAAAACATCAAAGGAAATGGAATTGTGGCCAACTAACAAATCATCAATGATGGAAACTCAACCTAATGGCCAACTAACAAATCATCAATGATGGAAACTCAACCTAACAATTAAAACGTCAATTACTTAGGTTCAATTAGCAAAGTACATCCTATGAGTGATTGCAAACAAACATGTTATCCTAAGGTAATTTGTTTGGTAAACGTATTAACAAAGGAAAGGTTGAGCAATCTAGCTCTTAATGGATTTATATAGAAATCTATGGGAAATTTTAGATACATTAGTATTATCAAATAAGTCTACCTATATAAATATCTGGGATGGTGCTGACCCTAGAGTAGTTTGACTAGCTACTTAAGATATTTGTGAAAGAAACCCAAGGTATAGGACAAATGGACTATTCACGTGTCGGTTTTATGAACACTTAAAAAGATTTTTTCATACTTGCGCGTGAAGTACTTCCGGTTAACCATAGAGGGTCGCTGGTTCAAAGCTTAGCTACTATGTCACCTTGGTTAGCATTTGAGGTATGTCCGTTAAGTGAAGGCTCAAGTCCAAAAGACACCTTCATCTATTCTCAAGTATGGGGGACATATATGAAAATTGTTGGACAAAGTGAAGAATCAGTTGGGAGAGACTTTCAATAATATTTTGACATTGGTTTCAAGCATTAAAGGATAAACAAAGTGAAGAATCAAAACAGGACCAAAAGGATTAAATCGGAAGCTGAAAATTCAAATGTGTTGGAATAAAATGGGTCGTCCATGTGGGTTGACCCGACCCAAATAATATGAAAATGATTTTAGAGCGAGCAGTTAATGTTTAAATTTGAAACTTAACTCCCCACTACATATAACTTCCATGCAACTCCTACAACTCTATATATTCATTTGAATAGAAGTTAAATTCGTGAGTGAAGAGATATAATCCGAATACATGAAGTTGGTGGCTTGAAAAATATCTTATATTCATTTCTTGGATTGTGAAGATTAAAATCTTTCCATTTTTATTGAGTTTCTAGACCAAATAGCAGCGTTTTGATTGAATCATAAACAAGTAAACAAGGCAAGTAATTCAACTTCTTGATCTTGAATTTTCAAGTAAGTTCTACCACCTTTGTTTGGTAGAATTAATGTTATAGAATATTACATTGGTATCAGAGCCTTATCAAGTTGTTTCCTTACACGTTAATGTACTAAAAATATTTTGATATGCAACATATATGCAAGAAATCCGAATACATGCCACTTGTTAAAATTTGAACACACTTTAATGGCACGTTATGAAGTACTCAACATTAATTCGTGAAATTTATACAATATGTTCATATCATGATGTAGAACATGTCTACAAAATTTCAAATTGTTTACATTTATATTTTAAGAGAAAATTGAAACCCTAGTTAAAAAATCTGAAACTTCATAACATGATCATTTTCTGTTCATTGTTTTTGTGTGTTATAAAATTGGTTAGAAAGGTATTTCCATGAGCTTTCCAAAGGTATAAAGAACTCCTAATTTGGACTTAAAACGAAGGGGTTATGAGAGTTTAAAGTTTCGGATTGAATCTGATTTTTTTAAAAAAAAAGAGGAAGATGATGAATAGTGTTTTTCATGTCGTCACTCTTCGTCCGTTATGTTGTTGTCCCAAACGCTACATTATGTATTTTTTTGTGAAATCTGAACGTCAATTTTAAGAGAACATAACCAAAGTATGTGCCGAAAACTTCCCACAAGGAGGCGCGTGGGGTGCACACTTCGAGTGCTGAGAGTGGGCAAAGTTTTTTAATTAAAAAAAAAAATCTGCTTGAAACATTTTTAGCGCATGGGGTTATTTGGAAATTTTGAAAATTGCAGAATGCTCCCCTTAATATTATAGTATTTCCAATTTAATCCTTTTTTTTTAATTTAAAAAAAAAGGCAGATTTTTTGTTTCGGCGCGTGTGGATGTGTGAGGGACCTTTCCGCAATTTTGAAAATTTTAGAATGGTCCCTATAATATTCTGGATTTATTATTTGAGTTTAATATAATTTCTATGAAAATTTTTTTTTTACGTATTTATGTTTAAAGAAAATATATTTATAAATAAATAATAAATATTTTCTAAGTGAATTAAAATTCTAAAAAATTTATATTAAATCTAGAATATTAGATTGAGGGTTTTGTTTCCTAGTGAGAGTTTTTTGAGATGCTCCTATTATTATTATTTTTTAAAGTGTAATTTTATGGAAAAAAATTGGATTTAAGTCAAAATTATGATTTTAGTGTCAAATTTTTCTGATTTTAAATAGAATAATATTGTGCATTCTTGAGTAGTGTGAGTCTTAATTTGGTTATGTAATCCATTTGATCTCTTCACTCGCCTTCTCACTTAATCAAATATTGTTGAATTTATGCACACTTTTAGCATCATTGGAAGGAAGGCTAAAAGATTACGGGCTAAAGAACGTGTTAAATAGCTACAAGCTTATCAAAATTGTGAAATAGATTCAAGACATAACCTAGTAGGATACATAAAGCATCTCGAAGCAATGCGCCTAGAAGTAGTGCATCTGGGACAATATAGTTGTGAGGAGAAGAAAATGTATCATCTAATGTATCATCTTTCAACGTCTAGTAGTTATATTTAGAAGAAATGGATATAGTCGCATGTATAAATATGACTTTTTTTTATGTTTTAGTGCATATGATCAAAATGCCTTGTTTACATTGTACATGCTTAATTGATTTATTTAATGAGAATTCTAAGGTTGGAAGAGTTTATGTAATTCTCACTAGAACTTATTGTTTTTTATTATGAAATTAATTTTTGTGATAATAAAACATTAGGATAATAGATGATGATTGAGAACTTAGTGAACTTTCGACTCTATGCCTTGTGTTAAATTATCATAAAATTTAATTTGTATGAGTGCAAAATAACATGTGTGCATAAATAGACATTTATATAATTGTCTCTAAAACTCTTGCTAAACCCAATTTCCTAACAAATTTTATTTTTTTTCATATCAGTAATTTCCACAAATCCTGTCTAAACAAGAATGACTTCATGTCATTTGCTTGTGTCGCATAGAAGTAATATGAATTATTAAAATAAGACAGAGCCAAATTGAAAGGATCAGATCTGAATTTAAAATCTCAATCAGTTAAAAGAAGTATAACTTCCCAATCCTCATTTTGATAGGTTTTCTCATAATGAGATTTTCCTGAAATTAAAACTTGTTCAAAACTTGAAAAGATTGCGAATCTCGTTTTAAAGAAGATTCTTTGTCACACACAATAATCTTTAATGGTCTCTGCCACTATTCACCTTCAAAAAAAGATCCAACGGGTCAAATAATTTGATTCTTTTTCTTCAAAAATTATGCTATTCCTTTCCAGCCAAATAGTCCAAAAAAGAAAAAACACCATACTCTTCCACATAAAAGAAATCGTCTTCGCTGAACCAAAGCCAATTGATTTTTCCTGAGTCAGAGAGTCGCAATTTCCTACAATCAGACACAGGAAGTTCTGCTTCACTTAGTAATCTGCGCTACAAAAAGCTAGCTGCAGCACAAGATAAGAATAAAAGGCAATTCTATCATCATTTTTCTTCTACACTAAACCACAGGCATTAAACATTAATATTCCTTCGAAAAACTAATAAAGCCAAAAACTTCATTCTTTGACGATCACTAGATTTCCAAATAAAGGAGTATGACAGGCTGAATAATACGAAGACTTTCAAGGTGAATTAACGCATGAAAATAAGACTCATAAGTCAAAGAACTCCAGAAAAAAATTAGTGAAAGACAAAAACTTAAAAGCATAAACTGAATGAAGATAATCTTTTTCAATTTTATTTTCCTCCCATTTTGATTGATTCAAAGATTTTTCAAGGTTGACAAGCCCTTTGAACAATTTCAAGTCTCAAATTTCATAAAGTCACTTATCTATCATTCTAAAAGGGTAATATTAATGAATGCTCACTGAACTTTGTTAAAGTTACCAATGCTCACCCAACTTGTCTAACGATTACACATCCATCACTTTGAAGCTATACGTTTCTTATACCATACGGAATTTTCCACGTGGCGAACGGAATGTACAAGTGGCAAGCAAACGATGTTAAAAAATTCCACGTCATGAAAACATGATTCCCAAACACGACTTCTTATTTCATTAACCCAAAAATGTTGATGAAATCTGAAGACCAAATGCAAAATACCCAAAAAATCGAAAATCCCCAAATCGAAGAACCCTAATTTATCCCTCTCTTCCGTAACTGTCTGTGATTCGTAGGTTTAAAACATTTTGCAATCCAAAATTTCAACGCACAAGATAAATTTGTGTTACCAAAAATATAAGTTAGTTCGCATGTTATATATTGCGAGTTCCATGAATTTTGGTAATAGATATAGATGAAATGGTCAAATTAAAATAAAATATAAGTAAGGTAAATTAAAGTTGGATGATCAACTAGAAAAAAAAAACTTGAAAGTTGGGTTACTTTGAGTTAAATTTCTTCTACTCTTTCGTGTGCACACGCAAAAGTATTAAAATCTCAGCATAAGTAAAATAATGTGGCACTTGTTCATTGAATGAATTGTCAGTTGGATGCAAATGTTGAGTAGGACATCACTTGTGGTAAAATTAGTATAGTTATTGACTTATTGTAAAATAATGGATAATAATAAATAAGTATTTGATCTTATCTAAATGTTTATATAATTTTTAGATTTATTTTAGAAGAGTGTTTTCTTATTATAAATCTCATCTAAATTCAATGCTTTCATTGTATAAAATAAAATAGTTTAGGATTTATTTGTACTTTTTAAAAGGTTGAGGTCTCAATTATAATGTTTTCATTGTATTTTTTTTTAATCATTTTAATTTATTTAAGTCAATGGACAAAATTATCAAAGAATTATCAGAATAGTGAAAAATAGTGATTTAGGGACCATCTGTAAGAATAAATGAAAGAATGGGGATAATATGTGTTAAAAAAAGAATAGGAATGAAATCGTTACAAACCTGAAAGAATGGAGACCATTAGTATAATTAACCCTAAATTTTATAAAAACTAATCGAACAAACACCTTTAAAGTTAAAGCCGCATTTGCGTAATAAGTTTTCTCACATCTAAAAGTTTTTTCTCATCTGTAACTTTTTTTTCCCATTTGAATGTTTTGTGTAATAAGTTAAAGCCGCATTTGCGTAATAAGTTTTCTCACATCTAAAAGTTTTTTCTCATCTGTAACTTTTTTTTCCCATTTGAATGTTTTGTGTAATAAGTTTGGTTGACGCTGTAGCGGATCCAGAATTTAGTCCATGAAATTTGAAATATAGTGTACACCACTTATCGGTGGAATTCGACCGTAAAAAAATAAATGGAGATTAATAGAAGTTTGTGAGGCGGAACAATGAAATATTTAGAGAACAATGGTGAAGAGAAAGAGAATTGGAAAAGAGAGATTTGCAGGCCACATACTGTATACCATACAAGAAATTTTTACAGTTCTCGCAAAGCTTAGCTACTTTTTAAAAATTTCAACATGTACTCACCTCCAAAGACCCACAAAAAAGGGCATGGGACAAGAAAGAAAGTAAAAAAACTCAACTAAACGAATGGAGAAATTGAATTTCTTCACATATATTTTTCCTCACAGGTCACTAAAACAGTCAAAATGTTGTATTAGCAAATTTGAATATCTGTGATCTAACTTGAAGCCACAAATTAAGAGTAACACATTTTGAAGGGTTTGTTATAACTGTATAACAAATAACTTAATAGTCAACCAAGATTAAAATATATTGATGATCAAGACATGTTCGTTTTCATATATCAAAAACATCTTGCTGGAACTGATTCAAGAACACTGGCCCCGACGACAAATTTCGAATCAGAAATACTCTAGTCTCGTTAAACAATTCAAAAATAATAGAATACTAAGATATCACTCCGGTCCATATTGTAATCTAACAAGGCACATCAATTTAATAATATGCCTACAAGACAACAAAATAGGCCGGCAAGACACAACAATTCAATAATAAAAAGACCGTATTAAAAATAAGCCGACAAGGCAACAAAAAATTAATGACACAATTTGAAGGGAATTAGCAAAATACCTGTAATGGTGTAACTTGTAAGTGTATTTTACTTTACTTTTCCTCACATTGGCTGTTGATTTGTTCTTATACAATAAAATCTATTATTCAATCGCTATAAATAAAAAAATACAATTGCAAGACAATTTGGATCATTGAGTCCTTGACCGAAAAAGTAAAATACAAATAGCTTCACTTCTCTCCTCATATTCATTATTCATACAATGAACAAGAGAATAAGAGACATTTCTCCTCACAACAATGAACACAAGATTGACAATATTTTAAAAAATATTAGTGAATAAAACCCACCCAAAGAACTTAACTCTAAAGCCCAACACAGCACAAGCAACAGCGTAATACTTTCAAATTTCATAAACAATCAATGAATCAATTACACCTTATTATATTCTTTGAGTAAATAAAATCCAACCAAAACCAATTCATTCTCAATGTTAAAAAAATAGATGTATTTTCGGAAACAAAATATGCAATATAATATAAACATAAAACATTGCAAAAATAACAAAAGATATACTCTAAAATACTTTCTTTACTTAATCTCAAACTAATTAGCAAAACATAACATTTCATATAAAGTTAACCAAAAGGAAAAAAAAAGGGTTCGACCTTACTCCTTAGCATCGTTGTGACAGAGCCGGCAATCAAATATGTCATTGCAACAGGGTGCCATATTCTTACATCTTTTCCGATAATGCGAGCAGCTGAAAATTATTCGAAATAATCTAAAATTAATATTTGATTTATTTCAGCTGCTGAAATTACTTTTTGCTGAAATTACTTTTTTCAGGAAAAGAAAAAAGTAGCCAAAAATCTAAAAGCTCCAACTTTACTCGTATCTATATAAAAACCCAATTAAAAAATAGATCAAGAAAGAAATTGAAAATGAAAATCAAGAATTATATACCCATAATTTGCAGATCCCATCTCCATCATGCATTCATCCTCTACAAATGAATGAGAAATCCCAACTGATTTTTTTTTTTTTTTTTGGCACTTGGGCTGTAAGTGTAATCAATGAATGAATTAAGGGGTTTTTTTACAAATAACCGCAAAAAACAAAGTATTTCTTAAAATACTGTTATAGTTTCTAAATTTTAAAAATACTGTATAACATTTTAAGAAATAAAATCAGAAAAGCTGGAGAGCTTTCCATTCATCAAAATCACAAAAAGTTCAATTTCCTTCCCTATAAGTCACACAGCCGACGAGAAGGAAGAGTGAGATTCCAAATAAATTCATATTTGATCATCAAAAAACAAATTGGACGCGAAATTACAGAACAAAGTTGGATGGAAAATCTCAATTCTAGCCGTCATATGTGAAATTTCATCCAAATAAACAAATTCAAAGCGAACTTGCAGCCATTATCCATGAAATTGCAGAACAAATTGGATGGTAATCTCACTCCCAGTCATCATATGTGAAAACTCCAGAACAAATTGGACGGAAAACTTACTTCTATCCACCATCTATACAGGTAACATGTTAAATTGATGTGTATTAATCACAAAACCATATTGACCATCAATTGTTCGACAGAATTCTCCAACTTGGTTATCATTGTAACAAATGTAACAAGTTATGTTATTATCTGATTTCTTTAATTTCTATTTTACAATTGTGTTTTTCTACTTTCAAAAAGCTAATTGTTGACCAATGTGTTTATCCAATTCAATGATTTGCCTCTAGTTGTTTGTTGGATTACTTATGTTGTTTGATAATCTTCCAAATATCTAATTTCAAAATTACAAATGTAACACGTTCTGTTATTTTAAAATTACAAATGTAACAAATTTAACACGTTCTATTATTTCAAAATTACAAATATAACAAGTTCTGTTATTTCAAAATTACAAATGTAACACGTTCTGTTATTTTAAAAATACAAATGTAACACGTTCTGTTATTTCAAAATTACAAATGTAACAAGTTCTGTTGTTTCAAAAATATATAATCCTAATCCAAAAATTAACAAGTCATGTTATTTTTTAATTTTAATATAGCAAAATGTAACAAGTTATGTTATTTCAAAATAACAAATGTAACAAGTTATGTTATTTAAGAATAACAAATGTAACAAGTTATGTTAGTATCTGTTTAGAATTTAAATCTAATTAAACTTCAGTGTTGTTTATAGATTGATCATCTTGACATGATTTAGGTGTATTTAGTTCATATATTGAACCAACTTTAGATACCTACAAAACCATATATGTTACAATTCTATCAACATGTTAGACGCATCTGTTTTATTTAATTTCTGTTTTAGAATTGTATTTTTCTACTTTCAGACAACTATAGGTTGACCAATGTGTTTATCCACTTCAATGATTTGCAGGTATGGAAATGTTAAATATCTTCATTACATACTATGGTGAGACGGCTGGAATTCTCGTCCCAATGGACTGCACGTACATTAAACTCGTTGATATGATATTGTCGGTGTTAAAGTTGAATCGAAAAAAAGATATGATGACAATACAATATGAAGTGTGTATAAACATGGCTCTAATGAGGATTACAAATGACAACACAGTTTTGTTCTATATGGAACCGAAGCGAAAAGACCAACAACTAACAAGTTACCCATTGCGAGTTGAAGTTACACCATTGCTAGAAAGTTTTCCAGACATGCATGTTTTGAAGCCATCTGATTTTGAGGATATCAACCTACAGGTTAGTGATGGACATAATTTTGTAACATCAACATGTAAAGGGTTGCCCGCACTAGAGAGATTTGCTTCTAGTGCTTATGAATCTATACCGGAATTAGAGGATGTGAATAGTGAGTCAGAGATAAATGTCATTTCAAATCCTGATATTGAAGCAATAGCAAAAGACATGATATTCAGAAATAAAGAATTGTTGAGGAAGACAATGCGATTGTATGCTATTAAGAACAATTTTCAGTACAAAGTGTACAAGTCAGACAAATATGAATATGTACTCAAATGTCTAATTGATAGTTGCATGTGGAGATTTAGAGCTTCCAAACTTGGTGAAACAGATATGTTTAAAATAAGATACATTAGAAACGGCCATTCTTGCTCAATGGATATTATTTTGGGTGATCATAGACAAGCAACAAGTACACTAGTTGCAGATTGCATTAAACACAAGTATACATCTACAAAAACTATCTACACTCCCGGGGATATTATAAATGACATGGCAAGGGCATACGGATTGACATTGAGTTATGGAAAAGCTTGGAGGGCTCGAGAGCATGCGTTGGAGACTATAATGGGAAATCCTGAAGAATCATATGGAAAGGTGCCAATGTATCTTCACATGTTACAAGAAAAGAATAGTTGAACAATAACGCGGATTAAGACTAATGCGGAGAACCAGTTTGTTTACATGTTCATGGCATTGGGTGCATCTATACAGGGTTGGGAACACTGCAAGCCAATTATTGTCATAGACGTTACATTCCTAATCGGGGCGTTATGGTGGGACTCTATTCACGACTTGCACACAAGATGTAAATGACAATATTTTTGTTCTTGCATTTGGGATTGGTGACAAATGAAAACAACAATTCATGGGAATGGTTCCTAATGAGGTTCAAGGAAGCTTATGGAGAAAGGGAACAAATGTGTATTGTATCGGACCGACAAAAAAGTATTAAAAATGCAATTGGGAAGGTATATTCAAATGTGATGCATGGCTTGTGTTCATATCATTTGTTACAAAATCTAAAGTCATTTGTTGGGAAGAGTAGAGAAAATATCACTAAGCCATTTAATGCGGCTACTAGAGCTTACACAGTTGCTGAATTTGATTACCAAATGAAACAACTCGACAACATAAACAAAAAAATTCGGCCATATCTGGTAAGATTGAATGCTTTTTATCAAAATTTGGTTCCAAAGTCTAGTGCTAGCTAAAAATCCCATGTCAAGATGAATAAAATTGAATGATTTTATCATTCGGCCATATCTTGTAAGATTGAATGATTTTTATCAAAATGTGATATTTCATACTCTATTGGTGTTGATTAACATATAGAATTTTTTTCACATAGAAAGAAGTAGGATATGATAAATGGTCGAGAGCACACATGAGGACTAACAGATTTTCAACAATGACATCAAACATTGTTGAGTCTGTTAATGCATTAACAAAAGCGGTAAAGAATTATCCTATAGACACTTTGTTGGAATCATTGAGATACGTCTTGCAGAGCTGGTTCTACAAGAATCGAAGTAACGCGCAATCAACGTTTACAAAACTTGCTAGCAAAAAGAAAAATATGTTGAGGGCAAATTCTAAGAAATGCATGAAAATGAAGGTAACGAGCTATGTCATTTTGAATGATTTCTTCATAAATATTATGTTTTAAATTTATGATTGTTTCTTGTAAATTTACGATTGTAGATTACTTAACTTATTAAATTGTCTTTTGGTTTTTGGTGGAAAATTGAATTATTGTGTAATATAGAATTTTTTTCATACTACTATAGGTGTCGGCTTCAAGTGATGTTCTATATCAAATTAGTGATGAGAATTCACAGCATTTGGTCAACATACAAGAAGGCACGTGCACTTGCAACAGGTTTCAAGTGGATGGAATTCCGTGCCAACATGCATTAGTAGTTATCGGTACAAAACATCAAGTAACATACACTTATTGTTTGAAGTAACATACTAGAGAAGCTTACATTGCTACATACCAAGGAAATATTGTGCCACTTGGGGATCATGTTAACTGGACAATGCAAGATCATTTAGAGCCAAGTGTGGTATTAGCTCCTACCCCGAAAAGAACAGCATGAAGACCTAGAGAAAAAAGAATACAATCAACATGTGAGGGCAATCAAGTCCAAAGATGTGGAAGGTGTGGAGAATATGGACACAATAGAAGAACATGCAAAAATCCATTGCCATTGAAGCAAATGCTCAAGAGAAAAAAGAAGCACATTGAATTGTCAATATCAGAATGGTAGTAGAGATTCATTCATATCAAATAATAGTTTTAAAGTTCTTTGATACATATTACTGTTTAAAAACTCCATGACAATGTTTAATGAGAATTAAATACACATCATTTCATGTGGATCTGTTTTGGGAGTTTGGTTGACAACTTTTGGAATCTGTAGCAATACAATTGTTTCTTGTAATACAGGTTGCTCATGTTTTCATTTGTTCAAAGAGCTTTGAGTTTAATTCTCTTGAGTGTTGGTATTGGTATTTTAATTAATCAATTTCTCCATTTATAGAATATGATAATATCAGCATATGTGAATTCATTCATTCGTTTACCTTCTAAGCCTTTTGGGATCCATGTTGGGGTCTAATTTACGGCCATGTTTAAGTTCATGTTCAATTTCTTGGTCAAATTTGATATTTCCATCCCACTCTAAGTTCCCATTTACAGGCTTTGGTCTAGGAGGTTTCATGGCACTGTTGATCGGCTCCATTCTTAATTTTTTGGTTAAATCACATGGTTTTAATGGGAAGAAGATGTGTTCCTGCAAAAAAAAAAGAAATTAGTTTTAAGACAAATTGCTTCTCGTTTACGAGTTTATGCCCAATAGCAGTCTTGACAAGGTACTACACCATGAATTTGAAAATGGTAATCCTCTGAAATGGACATATAGATACAATATTGTGGTGGAGTTGTGCCAAAGGTGAAACCAAGTCTTATTTTCATGAATAGCTTGCCATTGAGTATCAATAAAATCGTTTCAGATTGTGAAGAATGCAGCACGCCCAGTTCTCAGTTGGAGATCACATTTTATTGAACCCATAATTTTGTTAGGTGATTTAGCTGGTATTTTTTTGGTTTTCGTTATACAAGTACCATGAATATTAACTAGCTGAGTTCAATGCCACTTCATTGAACATTTCAACTGTGCATCAAACAAGAACATCAATCCAAATCAAACATGTCTTCATTTATAATGAATTCATAAAACAGAACCTGAGAGATGATTACAACACACTAGACAAAAACCTTAAAATAACAGTCCCAAAACAGGACAAGTTTTTCATAAATTGCTACCAGACAGACACAACTATTTCTAACTTGATATTGATATGCAAATCTGGAAAAATTGAACTCAACATACAACCATAAAAAATCAAATTCAAAAGGAGGAGAAATAATGACAACAAAAAAATTTGTGACTAATTAATTAAAGCAGTTTTTTGATATACATCTACACTAAAAATACATTGAATTAGCAAAAAAAAATTGATTACATCCATCTATTCACAAGCAGTTATGATCCCAACTCAGTTATATATCAACTATTTACAAGTAGTTACATAAAAAATGTTAGATTAGTCTCCTAGGTAATCTGAGAACAAAAGCGGGTTTAATTGTCATTCTTCAACCTTCTTGCCTTTCTCACCTTCCTTGCTACATTGTCACAATCTGTATCGTATCCATTTCTTTGTTTATCAAATCCATACTTGAACAACCGGGTAGCCAAGTTAATTCTTACTATAGAACAATCGAATGGATTTGGCATCCTTTCTATAGTCTGGTTAATTATACGCTTAGCATATTCTATAACAAAAATACCGCAATCAAATCTGCAACACCAATAAAAACAAAATTAAAACACAGAATTAGAAAGACCAAAAGAAGAGAATGACAATAAGGCTAGACGGAAATGTATAATTCAAATAAAGGAAAATTTTAGAACATAAGTGATTGCAACAAGTTCTGTTATTTCAAAATTACAAATGTAACACGTTTTGTTATTTCAAAATTACAAATGTAACACGTTCTGTTATTTCAAAATTACAAAGTAACAAGTTCTGTTATTTCAAAATTACAAATGTAACAAATGTAACACGTTCTGTTATTTCAAAATTACAAATATAACAAGTTCTGTTATTTTAAAATTACAAATATAACAAGTTCTATTATTTCAAAATTACAAATATAACAGATGTAACACATTCTGTTATTTCAAAATTACGAATATAACAAGTTTTGTTATTTCAAAATTATGAATGTAACACGTTCTGTTATTTCAAAATTACAAATGTAACAAATGTAACACGTTCTGTTATTTCAAAATTACAAATGTAACAAATATAACAAGTTGTGTTATTTCAAAGTTACAAATTTAACACGTTATGTTATTTCAAAATTACAATGTAACACATTCTGTTATTTCAAAATTACAAATGTAACAAATATAACAAGTTGTGTTATTTCAAAGTTACAAATGTAACACGTTTTGTTATTTCAAAATTAAAAATGTAACACATTCTGTTATTTCAAAATTACAAATGTAACAAGTTCTTTTATTTCAAAATTACAAATGTAACATGTTCTGTTATTTCAAAATTACAAATGTAACACGTTCTGTTATTTCAAAACTATCTAATCATAATCCTTAAATGTATTAAAAACATCTCTACGCAAGCACTCAACTCATGATAATTTCACAAAACGATCGAAGTCATTTCATTACATTCTCAATTAAACAACATAGTGCACACAAATAATATTATTGGGGAAATTGAAGTTGGAGTCATAGTTGATATGGGATCATGGATGAGGAAGACTATACAATCCTGCATTTCTATGGCCACATATCAACGAAACAATTAAAAAAATGACAAGAGCACAACCTGTGCTTCGTATTGCCTAATTTCTTTCTTTTTCTTGGATGGTGACTCCTCCGGTAAGATTTCTCTACTTCTTTTCGCACTCTTCTCATCTATAACTTCGGGTACATTTTTTCTTGTAGACGAGCGAGTTACACGATGGCCAGAAGGGTCCATATGTTCACTAACATCAGATGGAGACTTGTTCTTTGATGTTGAACATGTGAGACGACGAGTATAAGTCTGCATAACTTCACGTAACATTCAGCTCATCCAATCTATTAGAAAGCTACTATCAAACATCAAACAACGAAACAAGATTCAAAACACCATAAAATTAGACAAGATCAGTTCATAAGCTTCATGGTTTCGTTTTGTTATTGAACATATTTAATTAAACAGAAATAGATGACTAATAATTTCAGTATCCTTCGACTTCTCAATGTAACTCAACAAAGTCTTATCCATATTTCGTCCTTCTTGGCTACATGAAAGCTCTTCCACAATGCTCAATCAGTTGGAAAATGATGCAAAAATCAACTTAGGTTTGAAAACAAGAGGTGATTTTTTTATTGAAAAGGATAAAACCACATATTCACTTTGCAATATTTGGAGACCTATAATTGGGTCCTTGTAGTGGAAATCAAGAAAAATGGTCTTTAATTGGAAACTAATGCAAAATCAACTTAAGTTTGAACAAAATACAGTTCAAATTCTGATTCCCAGCCCACAGTTGATTATTAGCCAATACAGTCTTTATGCTCTGTAAAATGTAAAAACCTCTGAAATCACAAAATGCGAGCATGTAATTTGAGATTCTTTCATGTGAATTCATTCTTATTCAATATTTTTCAACAGAACTACCCTTGAAACCCAGGAGAACAAAAGGTACTCCACTCTAGATTTATATTGAAAACACGAGCGTAAAAACTCGACTTCGAGATGAACTTAATAAATAAATCTTTTTCAATTACCTATCGTATTCCAAACAACTGTGCAATTAGTTTCCTCCAATTAATGTTTACCTTTTATGTTCCAACTCTATAATCCAAACAGGCCCTAATCAAAGACGATAAATAAAATAAAATTCGAATAATGTGCACCTCGAAAACCCTTTAAACAAAACCCTTAATTTGCAAGTAAGCATGAAAAAGAAAATGCTATAAATTCTGAAATACAAAAGCTACAGTTGACAAACAAAGGTAATTTAACAATAAAATGAGAAAATTAATTCAAGATTTGGAGACAAAAAATGTAAGAACACGGTGAAAAGTAAAAAAAAAAAGCATACAACAAATGAGGAACAAAGGATACCAATCCGACGCACTTGAGACTACCTGCTTCACTTCCTAGCATTAGAGAAACAGTGCAAAGTACAAAATATTGCACAAATTTGGGGAAAATGAATCGCAATCGTATAACTTCTCATGAAGTTAATGCAAAATGGTCACATATATAATCTAGAAAAATATACTTCAAAAATCATGACTCGTACCTTGGTGATGAAATTCTTAGCTATGGTTCCTCCTGGAAGTTTCCAATGTAGAGTGTTAACAATGAAGGGATTGAAAAGTTTTGTTTTAGAATTGTATTTGAGAGAAATTAGGCCGATGTTATGAATTTGGGAGTGAAAGCTGTTATATGTATTTGGGTTATGGGTAAGTAATGTGGGCTTGGACGACTATTGATAGATAGTGGAAATTATATTTGGGCTTCATATATTTGGGCTTTTTTTTAAAACAGTATTTTTGAAATAAAAAAACTTAAATAGTAAAATTGAAATTTGGAAACTAATTGGAGTATGTAGTGCAATTTCCACTTAAAACATTAACAAACTTGGACTTGCTATTTGAGTTGGGCTTAAATTCACACGGGCTAAGTTTTAATTTTTTACATACTAGTTAACAATGTTTGTGTCCATGTTGGCATTTAACAGTAATATATAAGATTTTATATTAATGTTTTTAATCGACTAACCATTAGTATATTATAAGCTTGAGTTGACCACTACTTTAAGAAAATTATTTTAATAACTATTTTTAAAATGTTGACAAACTTCAATAACCATTCTTGAAATTAACTTGATCTACTATATTTGTGGGTGCTTATACGTTTGATCATTTGATATGATTTTCATTTTCATTTTCATTGGCTATCGTGGTTTTTGACTTTTGATACCAGCCCAAGAAAAAATATCATATGACCCACAAAACCAGCAGCAGGCAGCCCTTTTTCACGTTTAAACCATCAACCCTTTTCAAATCGCAAAACGCAGCATCCTTAATTTCCCAAATCGCAGCTGCCCTAATTTCGCAAATGTTGCCGCTGAAATTTTAGCTTTTGTTCTAGGGGCTTGTTTGTGTAGGTTCAGAATCAGATGCGAAATAAAGAAGGAGAAAAGAAAAGGGCTTACTTAACATTGGAGGAGCTTAAACAATTTATCTGATGATGCAAATACGTATAAATCCATCGGCCAAACGTGAGTTTTTCAATAACCCATTTGTATTTTGATATTAATTTATTGATATGTGGGATGATATTGGGTAATTTGATGTAAATTCACGTGGGACAGATTTGATTTGGAGCCCAAGTCAGTTTTAGTGGAAGAACAAGAACAAAAGCTCAAACTTGTTTTGCAGGTTTGTTTCAGATTTATTGTTTTGTTTACGCAAAAAAATTAGTTTTTTTATGTTTTCAATTAATAATTATAATTAGGTTAAATATTCTAAAACAAACTGGGCCTTAGCTTGTAATTGTGCACTTTTTTTTCCATATCCTCTTATTTTGATTGCCAAATCTGTACTTTGACAATTTGTGAAATTTTGTTTACGAGTTCTCTGGAGTAAATTTTACATGCCATTGGTCATTTTGTGCAGGTCGGTTTTATGCTTTTGAGAAAGCTCATAGGTTGGACCCAACTTCTAGTGGACGTGGTGTACGTCAATTTAAAACGGCTCTACTGCAACGTCTTGAAAGGGTGAGTGCTTCTAACATGTTTCTTGGTGTTCTCACTTGAATAAATTCCTGTAATACTGGCCTCAGTTTCTTAGTTTTCAGCTTGAGTGTCTTTTCTTTATTATAAAGGTTTACAATTTCATCATCCATCTAACTTTTGAGTGCACTTGATCTAGTTGTTAACACAGTTGCTGTGAAAATGCTGTTAAACTCTAAATATTTTAGATCAAACTCTTATGCTCAAAGATATCTTGCAATTTCAATTAGTTTCACACCAAATATCTTACCTTAGAATTAGGCAGCTGGCATTTTATTTATAATCAGACTAGCTTGAATAGCCCTCTTAGTTGTTCGTGTCTATTTTCGTTTTTTTCCATTTATATTCTCATTAAAATGGGCTCAAAAATTTTTCGGGGGCAGCACCCCCGTGTGGTTCTCCCTCCCCCGGCCTACCACTTTGCCATATCCTGGCTCTGCCCTTGGATACCACCTTGGGGAAAAATAGGCATCTCGGTATAATGATTGAATATTGATGACCAAGAGTCGTCCTCTCTAGTACTCAGATACGATTGATTGACACTAGTCTCGTCTTCGAAAATATTGGGCTTACTTATGTTTTGTTCATGTACCATTCATGTGTTCATTCACTAAAATTATATTTCGTGTAAGATTAAACATTTTCAAAAATCGTCAATCCCTCTCCCCAATCTTTGGCAAATCAAGTAGCATACAATTTATCCAAATGGTAGTTTTTCACTTATGAGTCGTTGATGCATCTCAGGTAGTAGTATACACCCTTCCACATGTTAGGTTGGTGCTATTTGGATGTTAATTTCCTCCTCAGTAGTAAACCACAACATTTTTTCTAACCCCAATAGTATAAAAGATGCTGGTAGTGGCATGGTACAATCATTCATATGCGCTCCTTCTCTTAGGTACACGAGTTCCGAGGTTAGGACACATAACGGAGAGGAAAGGCATCTTAAGGAGGCTTACCAAATTTGGCAATTAGGATACATGTTGAGGGGAAATGGATACATGTTGAGGGGAAATGGCTTGCCATCGTTTGGGAAATGTGGACATGCTTCCACAAAAACAAATTTCCCTCTTCTAGTTGTGTACTTTAATGTTAAAGAGTTCACATATTACTTTTTGCCAATTAGAGCCTAATATATGAAGGATTCTACTAAATTTTCTTTCTTTAGCAGATATGACTAAAGACTAACTTTTATTGTTGACACGCTTAATTAGAACTTACCTGTTGAAAGAGGTGGCAATGCTTAAGCTTAGCCAACGGCCACATAGGCTCTATTCGCGGCATGTACTCTACCTGTGAATGGCCAAGCCATGAGCTCTACAATTTTTATTTTTTTTAAAACAAATTTTATAGACATTATAAAAGGAAAACAAAATACGAAATACAAAAGTCCACGGGTCGAGGATCGATTAGACTCGTCCCTGATCTCTATTTCTAGCGGGCCCGAGCTACCCATGTTCAAGCTCTTTTAAGTCGGGGAGCAACTTAGATCCATTGACACCCCTACATACTGATAATATATTCAAAATTTGTATGTCACTCGTCCATGTCGAAATGTCATATCGTTATAGGAAACGAGACAAATGTCCCATCTGAATTAAATTTTTAGTCCCTTCTCTTGGAATTTCCTTTTTCAATTTTTATTAAATTGTAAATTGAGTTAATTTTCACAAATGGTCACTTAAGTTCAATTTCAGATTATTTATTAAAGTATTTTTGTGACCCGTTTAATCATTAAATTTAAATAATATTACATAATTGGTCACCCATTTAGCTGTATCTACTCCAGATCCAACGTCGACCTACTAAACTTTGAGATTGTCTAATGATTGATGTGTCCATGTTGTTGTTGGCGGAATTCTGTGGAAGTGACCCAAAGTAATAAAAACAAGAACCGAAAATCGAAATGAAATTAACCGAGGCAAGAGTTGAACTCTTTGTCCTTAAGTCAAATTGCCCATAAGGTGCTTTCGGTCTTTGGCAAATGGCTCCCAAGATACAAGCGTTTCGCTTGAGTTTAGTAGCACAACAAAAACTCAAGTACAATGAACCAAAGATGGCTTTTGTACTCCAACGGATGAATGAAATGGAAAACCAGATTTTATGCAACTTTTATGCAATAAAAATGGTTCAAAGATGAAGAATATGAGTGCTTTATGATTGCAATATGTTTACAGATCAATATATCTTGAGAATGGACGTCCACAGCCCTTTTTAATGTTGGAGAGTTGGTTGGAAACGAAAAGGAATGAACCAAACCGTGCAACTCTTCAAAAGATATATGTCTGTCACATCAAGAACCCATGCGATCGCATGGTTTAACCAAGCTGCGATCGCAAGGTACAAAAATGGAACGAACTTCGTCTCAGAATAACCATGCGATCGCAAGGCTTTGCCTCCTGCGATCGCATGGAAGGACCAAATGCATTCTCGTTAAAAATTAGCCAACTTGCGATCGCAGTGTACATACTGTCGTGCGATCGCATGGTCAAACATTGACCCGATTTTGTCCTTTTTCGTAATTTCTCATTCATTCGATATTGGTTTCGAGATGCCAAATATACCCTTTAAACATACGAGATAAATCTGAATTTCTCATTCGATCGATCCCCGCGACCGACCGGGCGGTCGATCCGCGTCCGGGCGTTGCCCCGGCGTCTTGTCAAGTGGCAAACAAATTTGCCTAAACGGATTGGGTCGGGTCTTGTATATTTGGCTAAGTTGACACGGAGTCACTTAGTTAATTTCTCGACTTTTTAAACCAATTTCCAACAGTTGTGAAATTACATATCTTCAAAAATAAAGTGCGATTCTTATGATAAATAATATTACGTTCATCCAAAAAAATCCCAAATTGTTTCCTTTAACCCTAGTTCTGTTTTTCATTATGAATAAACAATAAAAAGTCGGGACAAAGCTAAAACAAAAAGTTAACAGATAGAAATCGATAGTTTTAATGGTCCTTAGTCAGTTAGTCGATATGAAAATTTAATAGTTACTACGTTGAATATGAAGTTAATCAGGCTCGGAATGACCAATTATGTAACACAAAGTGACAGACCATTAGTGAAAATTTTTAATCAAAATTAAAACTTTGTAAAATACGAATAATTTTATATCGACCCATTAATTTCTTTTTTCATTTTTTAACTTGTCAGGTCAACCGCGGGCTTTCACTCAACTTTAACACCTCTTGGTGAGTATAATTTTGCTTTACATTGCATACATGATACATATATTATTGTGCTTCTCCACCATCAGATTGACAGAAGACAGATTATGAACTTGGCGGGAAATTCTCTAAAGAATCCCCAAAATTCAAACTCAGGTCTCTCAGTCTTTCTTCATCTCTCTCTTTCTTCGCCTCTCTGTCTCTCTCACCAGTTTCCACACACACGCTACCATTCACGCTATTTTTATGCATGTATTACTCAAAAAATAATTTGTTTTCTCGATTAATTGATTGTTTTCATGACAGAAAAAGTAAAGTGACGATGACGATCATACGTGCGCTGTTGACAAACTTGAATTCCAAAAAAAAATTCCGATCACAGCATCCGCACAACCAAATCTCATGAATTCGAGGTTGAAAATCCATTTTACTTATGAATTTTCTTTTTATTTGTATATGTATTTGTACGCATGTGATTTTTCATGAAATTATTATCGTTAAAATTATCATGAAATTACATTAATGCAAATCTTGTTATGTGGTAATTGGAAGAAATTTTTAATATATTTTGTGACATATTATGTGAATAATGAAGAATCGTGTGATAGATTGTATCGATTGTCATATTCCCTGTTCTCGAATTAGAGCACTTATTAGGCAACGAAAGATAAGAAATACTGCAAAATATTAATACAATCAGCCTTCTTTTTTGGCCTCATACAGACAGATTTTATCTTAGAAAATTTTGCTCATGTGCTTGTTGGATATTTACTTTGTGTTACAATTCTCTTATTTTTAAATGAGAATCCAAAGTTGGCTCAACAACATGTCTTGTGAATTCCTTCACAAGACATGATTTGACGTCCTTATTAGTACCATGATTTGGCTAGTCTAAATCTTCCATTTAGCTACATTGGTATGTGGATAATGTTTGAAAATGAACATTCCTGAAAAACAAGGTTATAAGTGTGGCCACTTCTGGTCCAGATATTTGAAGGATTTCTCCAGTTATAACAGGGTTATAAGTGTCCATGAGTGAATTTCATTGGATATGTCGCCACAAGCTATTGCTGTATGGGGATTTAGCTAGCTTTTTTCATGTATTCTTTGTAATTCATTACAAGCTTTTTCAGTTGCGGCTATTGCTTTACATACTTCTCTCCATTATTTCTTTGTGTAAAGGAGGATCGTTCCCTTCCAAATGAGAAGGAAGCAGAGCGTTAGACTTTTGAATTGATAGGATCTCAGCCTTCATTGCCTATATTATTGCCTACTTCATGCCTGCTTCAATGCTTCATTGCATGAGTGCTGAAAATCACATGATATTTTTTTACATTTAATGATCTTATTTCTCCTTCTAATGATCATTTTTCTCACATGTTTGCTTACTTATGCATCGATTAGATTAGTTCAATTGATACTTTGAGTTACCTAATTATAGATTTTCTTGTTACTTGCAGATTCATAATTCAGGGATTGCTTTATCAGGCAAGCTATCAGGTTCCGGCTCTAGTTCGGGATCTAGTTCCAACTCTACTTCCTCGACGCTTGGGAGCTCAAATCTAAAAGATATGAAAGTAGATGGCAGTGGATCGAGCTCTATTAGTTCAGGCTCTCTCTTAAGGATCAGAAATACACAAGACATGGGAGAAGATAGTACAGAAGGAGATATAAGTGTAGAAGGCGAAACTTCTTGGAAAAATAAAGTGAATCGAGTCTACGAAAAATTTGAAAATGGAGCTCCGATTCTAATTGATGAAATGACACTGTTTGAGGCATTTGGATACTACACATTTTCATTGGAGTTTATAGGTTGTTATCCCGGGGATCAAGAGGAGATCAAGTTAACTATCCCGTCTGCATTATGGCCATGGCTTAATTTTGATATCGAGTGTGTGGGTGAAGGTTTAGATGATGGTTATGAGGTGTTGATGAACACCATTGACACAAACTTAGCGGGGTTCACCAAAGTCAATGAACTCCATTGAGACAAAGTGATTCCAGTAAAGCAATGGCCTATTAAAGCAACCCCAAAGACACTGGCCCATTGAAGCAATCACCAAAGACACTGGCCAGTAAAGCAATGGCCCATTAAAGCAATCACCAAAGACACTGGGATCACTTTGTCCCAATGGGGTTCATTGACTTTGGTGAACCCCGTTAAGTTTGTCTCAATGGGGTTCATCAACACCTCAGAACCATCGTCTAAACCTTCACGCACACACTCGATATCAAAATTAAGCCATGGCTATAATGCAGACGGGATAGTGTCATTGATCTCCTCTTGATCCCCGAGATAACAACCTATAAACTCATGTGTAGTATCCAAATGCCTCCAACAGAGTCATTTCATCAATTAGAATCGGAGCTCCATTTTTAAATTTTTCGTAGACTCGAATCACTTTATTTTTCCAGGAAGTTTCACTTTCTACATTTCTATCTCTTTCTGTGCTATCTTCTCCCATGTCTTGTGTATTTCTGATCCTTAAGAGAGAGCCTGAACTAGTAGAGCTCGATCCACTACCATCTACTTTCATATCTTTTAGATTTGAGCTCCCAAGCGTCGAGGAAGTAGAGTTGGAACTAGATCCCGAACTAGAGTCAGAACTAGAGCCGGAACCTAATAGCTTTCCTGATAAAGCAATCCCTAAATTATGAATTTGCAAGTAACAAGAAGATCTATAATTAGGTAACTCAAAGTATCAATTGAACTAATCTAATTGATGCATAAGTAAGCGAACATGTGAGAAAAATGATCATTAGAAGGAGAAATAAGATCATTAAATGTAAAAAAATATCATGTGATTTTCAGCACTTAGGCAATGAAATAATGAAGCATGCATGAAGTAGGCAATAACGAAGGTGAGATTCTATCAATTCAAAAGTCAAACGCTCTGCTTTCTTCTCATTTGGAAGGCAACGATCCTCCTTTACACAAAGAAATAATGGAGATAAGTATGTAAAGCAATAGCCGCAACTGAAAAAGCTTGTAATGAATTACAAAGAATGCATGAAAAAAGCTAGCTAAATCTCCATACAGCAATAGCTTGTGGCGACATATCCAACGAAATTCACTCATGTAACTCTGTTATAACTGGAGAAATCCTTCAAATATCTAGACCAGAAGTGGCCACACTTATAACCTTGTTTTTCAGGAATGTTCATTTTCAAACATTATCCACATACCAATGTAGCTAAACGGAAGATTAAGACTAGCCAAATCATGGTACTAATAAGGACGCCAATACTAGTTATATGAACTGAAATAGCGTGAAGGAATTCACAAGACATGTTGTTGAGCCAACTTTGGATTCTCAAGTTTAAAAATAAGAGAATTGTAACAGAAAGTAAATATCCAACAAGCGAACAAGCACATAAGCAATTTTTTCTAAGATAAAATCTGTCTGAATGAGGCCAAAAAAGAAGGCTAATTATATTAATATTTTGCAATATTTCTTATCTTTCGTTGCCTAATAAGTGCTCTAATTCGAGAACAAGGAATATGACAATCGATACAATCTATCACATGATTCTTCATTATTCACAGAATATGTCATAAAATATTTTTAAAATTTCTTCCAATTACCGCATAACAAGATTTGCATTAATGTAATTTCATGATAATTTTAACGATAATAATTTCATGAAAAATCACATGCGTACAAATACATATACAAATAAAAAGAAAATTTATAAGTAAAATGGATTTTCAACCTCGAATTTAGGAGATTTGGTTGTGCGGATGCTGTGATCGGAATTTTTTTTGAAATTCAAGTTTGTCAACAGCGCACGTATGATCGTCATCGTCACTTTACTTTTTCTGTCATGAAAACAATCAATTAATTGAGAAAACAAATCATTTTTTGAGTAATACATGCATAAAAATAGCGTGAATGGTAGCGCGTGTGTGTAAACTGGTGAGAGAGACAGAGAGCCGAAGAAAGACAGAGAGACCTGAGTTTGAATTTTGGGGATTCTTTAGAGAATTTCCCGCCAAGTCCATAATCTGTCTTCTGTCTGTCAATTTGATGGTGGAGAAGCACAGTAATATATGTATCATGTATGCAATATAAAGCAAAATTATACTCACCAAGAGGTGTTAAAGTTGAGTGAAAGCCCGCGGTTGACCTGACAAGTTAAAAAATGAAAAAAGAAATTAATGGGTAGATATAAAATTATTCGTATTTTACAAAGTTTTAATTTTGTTTAAAAAATTTCACTAATGGTCTGTCACTTTGTGTTACATAATTGGTCATTCCGAGCCTGATTAACTTCATATTCAACGTAGTAACTATTAAATTTTTATATCGACTAACTGACTAAGGACCATTAAAACTATCGATTTCTATCCGTTAACTTTTTGTTTTAGCTTTGTCCCAACCTTTTTATTGTTTATTCATGATGAAAAACAGAACTATGGTTAAAGGAAACAATTTGGGTTTTTTTGGATGAATGTAATGTTATTTATCATAAGAATCGCACTTTATTTTTGAAGATCTGTAATTTCACAACATGGACACATCGATCATTAATCAATCTCAAAGTTTAGTAGGCTAACGTTGGATCTGGAGTAGATACAGCCAAATGGGTGACCAATTTTGTAATAATATTATTTAAATTTAATGATTAAACGGGTCAACAAAAATACTTCAATAAATAATCTGAAATTGAACTTAAGTGACCATTTGTGAAAATTAACTCAATTTACAATTTAATAAAAATTGAAAAAGGAAATTCCAAGAGAAGGGACTAAAAATTTAATTCAGATGGGACATTTGTCTCGTTTCCTATGATGATATGACATTTTGACATGGACGAGTGACATACAAATTTTGAATATATTATCAATATGTAGGGGTGTCAATGGATCTAAGTTGCTCCCCGACTTAAAAGAGCTTGAACATGGGTAGCTCGGGCCCGCTAGAAATAGAGATTAGGGACGAGTCTAATCGATCCTCGACCTGCGGACTTTTGTATTTTGTTTTCCTTTTATAATGTCTATAAAATTTATTCTTAAAAAAATAAAAATTGTAGAGCTCATGGCTTGGCCATTCACAGGTAGAGTACATGCCGCGAATAGAGCCTATGTGGCCGCTGGCTAAGCTTAAGCATTGCCACCTCTTTCAATAGGTAAGTTCTAATTAAGCGTGTCAACAATAAAAGTTAGTCTTTAGTCATATATGCTAAAGAAAGAAAATTTAGTAGAATCCTTCATATATTAGGCTTTAATTGGCAAAAAGTAATATGTGAACTCTTTAACATTAAAGTACACAACTAGAAGAGGGAAATTTGTTTTTGTGGAAGCATGTCCACATTTCCCAAACGATGGCAAGCCATTTCCCCTCAACACGTGTCCTAATTGCCAAATTTGGTAAGCCTCCTTAAGATGCCTTTCCTCTCCGTTTTGTGTGCTAACCTCGGAACTCGTGTACCTAAGAGAAGGAGCGCATATGAATGATTGTACCATGCCACTACCAGCATCTTTTATACTATTGGGGTTAGAAAAAATGTTGTTATTTGTAAGTAGTATTAGATATTGATACCACGATTGATTTGAAGAGGATTGGTGAAAATGAAGCTTCAGATTTTTCAAGCAAATCTCAATAAAGGACAGAGATTAGAAAGAAAAGCAAAACAAGCATTTTTTTTTTTTAATTTTTATATCAATGAGCAAGATTTTACTATCCAAATTTAATAGAAACGATATTTTTTGTCTAACGCCTCAAAAAGCAACTACTGAGGAGGAAATTAACAACCAAATAGCACCAACCTAACATGTGGAAGGGTGTATACTACTACCCGAGATGCATCAACGACTCATAAGTGAAAAACTTCCATTTGGATAAATTGTATGCTACTTGATTTGCCAAAGATTGGGGAGAGGGATTGACGATTTTTGAAAATGTTTAATCTTACACGAAATATAATTTTAGTGAATGAACACATGAATGGTACATGAACAAAACATAAGTAAGCCCAATATTTTTGAAGACGAGACTAGTGTCAATCAATCATATCTGAGTACTAGAGAGGACGACTCTTGGTCATCAATATTCAATTATTATACCGAGATGCCTATTTTTCCCCAAGGTGGTTTCAAAAGTCAAAAACTACGATAGCCAATGAAAATGAAAATCATATCAAATGATCAAATGTATAAGCACCCACGTACATAGTAGATCAAGTTAATTTCAAGAATGGTTATTGAAGTTTGTCAACATTTTTAAAATAGTCATTAAAATAATTTTCTTACAGTAGTGGTCAACTCAAGCTTATAATAAACTAATGGTTAGTCGACTAAAAACATTAATATAAAATCTTATATATTACTGTTAAATGCCAACATGGACACAAACATTGTTAACTAGTATGTTACGTCAACTAGAGGCGGATGCAGGGGAGGGATGGGCCTGACTACAGCCCGTGTCAGGCCCAGCCTAGAACAAAAATTAAAGACAAGTTTTTTTTTTTTTTTTTTTTTTTTTTGGGATTTAGCCCACGTAAAAATTAAAACTTAGCCCGTGTGAATTTAAGCCCAACTCAAATAGCAAGCCCAAGTTTGTTAATGTTTTAATTCATTCATTGATTACACTTACAGCCCAAGTGCCAACTCAAAAAAAAAAAAAAAAAAAATCAGTTGGGGTTTCTCATTCATTTGTAGAGGATGAATGCATGATGGAGATGGGATCTGCAAATTATGGGTATATAATTCTTGATTCATTTTCACTTTCTTTCTTGATCTATTTTTTAATTGGGTTTTTATATAGATACGAGTAAAATTGGAGCTTTTAGATTTTTGGCTACTTTTTTCTTTCCCTGAAAAAAGTAATTTCAGCAGTTGAAATAAATCGAATATTAATTTTAGATTATTTCGAATAATTTTCAGCTGCTCGCATTATCGGAGAAGATGTAAGATTATAGCACCCTATTGCAATGAGATATTTGATTGCCGGCTCTGTCACAATGATGCTAAGGAGTAAGGTCGAACCCTTTTTTTTCCTTTTGGTTAACTTTAAATGAAATGTTATGTTTTGCTAATTAGTTTGAGATTATGTAAAGAAAGTATTTTAGAGTATAACTTCTGTTATTCTCGTAATGTTTTATGTTCAAATTATATTGCATATTTTATTTTCGAAAATACATCTATTTTTTAACATTGAGGATGAATTGGTTTTTGGTTGGATTTTATTTACTCGAAGAATATAATAAGGTATAATTGATTCATTGATTGTTTATGAAATTTGAAAGTATTACGTTGTTGCTTGTGCCGTGTTGGGCTTTAGAGTTAAGTTCTTTGGGTGGATTTTATTCACTGATATTTTTTAAAATATTGTCAATCTTCTGTTCATTGTTGTGAGGAAAAATGTCTCTTATTCTCTTGTTCATTGTATGAATAATGAATATGAGAAGAGAAGTGAAGCTATTTGTATTTTACTTTTTCGGTCAGGGACTCAATGATCCAAATTGTCTTGCAATTGTATTTTTTTTTTTTTTTTTTTATAGCGATTGAATAATAGATTTTATTGTTTAGGAACAAATCAACGATCAATGTGAGGAAAAGTAAAGTAAAATACACTTACAAGTTACAACATTACATGTATTTTGCTAATTCCCTTCAAATTGTGTCATTAATTTTTTGTTGCCTTGTCGGTTTATTTTTAATGCTGTCTTTTTATTATTGAATTGTTGTGCCTTGCTGGCATATTTTGTTGTCTTGTAGGCATATTATTAAATTGTTGTACTTTGTTGGATTACAATATGGACCGGAGTGATATCTTAGTATTCTATTATTTTTGAACTGTTTAACGAGACTAGAGTATTTCTGATTCGAAATTTGTCGTCGGGGCCAGTGTTCTTGAATCAGTTCCAGCCAGATGTTTTTGATATATGAAAATGAACATGTCTTGATCATCAATATATTTTAATCTTGGTTGGCTATTAAGTTATTTGTTATACTGTTATAACAAACCCTTCAAAATGTGTTACTCTTAAATTGTGGCTTCAAGTTAGATCACAGATATCAAATTTGCTAATACAATTTTTTGACTGTTTTAGTGACCTGTGAGGAAAAATATATGTGAAGAAATTCAATTTCTCCATTCGTTTTGTTGAGTTTTTTTACTTTCTTTCTTGCCCCATGCCTTTTCTGTGGGTCTTTGGAGGTGAGTACAGGTTGAAATTTTCAAAAAGTAGCTAAGCTTTGCGAGAACTGTAAAAATTTCTTGTGTGGTATGCAGTATGTGGCATGCAAATCTCTCCATCCTAATTCTCTTTTTCTTCACCATTGTTCTCCAAATATTTTATTGTTCCTCCTCACAAACTTCAATCAATCTCGATTTTTTTTTACGGTCGGATTCCACCGATAAGCGGTCTACTAGTATATTTCAGTCCCCGTGGACTAAATTCCTGGATCCACCCCTGATCATAGACCTTAAATTTTTTAAATACAGACTCGATATAATGAGACTGTGACAAACTTAGTCCATTAAGTGTTCTAGATATTTTAATTCCTAAAATTACTTCTACCATACCCATATCCTTCATGTCAAAATATTTTGTTAACATTTTCTTCGTAGTCATGATAATATCATTAATACTACCCATAATAAGCATGTCATCGACATACAAACATACTAACAATAAGCTTCTGGTGTGGTTTTGATATAGATACATTTATCACACTCGTTAATTTTAAAACCATTTGACAACATTGTTTTGTCATATTTTTGGTGCCACTATTTTGGTGCTTGCTTTAATCCATATAACGATTTAACGAGTCTACACATCTTTTTGTCTTGTCCATGAGCAATAAACCCTCCAGGTTGTTTTATGTATATTTCTTCTTCTAACTCTCCACTTAAGAATGCTGTTTTTACATCCATTTGATGGATCTCGAGATTATGCAATGCTACAATTGCAATTAGAACTCTAGTCGAGGTGATCCTTGTCACCGGCGAGTATGTATCAAAGAAGTCAAGACATTCCTTTTGTCTATATCCTTTAGTTACTAATCGAGCCTTGTATTTATCAATAGATCCATCAGGTTTTAATTTCTTTTTGAAAATCCACTTACAACCTAAAGGTTTGTTTCCCAGTGGGAGATCAACCAACTTCCAAGTGTGATTTTACATAATAGATTCTATCTCATTATTGATAGCTTCTTTCCAAAACGGAGCTTGTGGAGTAGACATTGCCTCGTTAAATGTCTTAGGATCATTTTCTACCTTGTAGGTTAGAAAATCTGGACCAAACGAGGTAGATGTTCTAGTCCTTTTACTACATCTAGTTCTTCATCACTTAGATAAGTACCACTTGCAGTATCGTAAGTTCATTTATTAGAACTTATTTCTTTCTTGTCTTTGCATAGAAATACATTTTCAAAGAATGCACCATTCATAGATTCAATGATAGTACCTTCATGTACATCTAAAATGTCTGATTTGTGAATAAGAAATCGATATGCACTACTATTGTTAGCATATCTGATAAATATATAATCAATTATTTTAGGTCAAATTTTAACTTGTTTAGGCTTTGGTATTTCAACCTTAGCCAAACACCCCCACACTTTTAAGTGTTTATAGGTAGGTTTATGACTCTTCTATAATTCATATGGAGTTTTATCCTTTTTCTTTTGTAGTATCTTATTAAGAATAACATTTGCTGAAAGGATAGCTTCCATCCACAAGTTCTGAGGTAAGCCTGAACTTATCAATATGGCATTCATCATTTCTTTAAGATTCTATTTTTTGCACTCAGCAATACCATTTGACTGAAGGTGCCGTTGTTTGATGAATAATACCATGTTCTGAACAAAATTCTTTAAACGGTGCTCCGTATTCTCCTCCTCTATCACTACGAATAATCTTTATTTGTTTGCTAAGTTGAATTTCAACTTTATTCTTATAATGTTTAAAAACTTCTAATACTTCATCTTTGCTTCTTAGCAAATAAACATAACAGTATTTTATGCAATCGTAGATAAAAGTAATGAAATACTTTTTATCACCTCTAGTTTGCACAAATTTCAAGTTATAGATTGAATTAATTTTAATGGTATAGTGTTTCTTTGAACAGAATGAAATGAAGTTTTGGCTAACTTAGCATCAACACAAATCTCGCATATATGATTAGGATCAAATTGAAGAGAATGCAATAAACTTAAGTTCATTAATTTACGCACATATTTAAAGTTTACATGTCCTAATCGATTATGCCATAAACAAGAAGACTCAACGATATAAGTAGAAGGAGATGTATTATTATTGTTTGATTTTGGTACAATAGTAAGGACATTCATCTTGAATAGTCCATCAGAAAGGTAACCCTTTCTCACATACACATCATTTTTTGTGAGTACAAACTTGTCAGATACAAAGACTAATTTAAAACTATTCTTGCTAAGCAAAGACCCATACACAAGATTCTTGCGAATGTCAGGCACATGTAACACATTGTTGAGGACGAGTTCTTTGCCGGATGTTATCTTCAAAGTCACTTTTCCTTGTCCCTCAACTTTTGAACTTGCGGAATTTTTCATAAACAATTGTTCTCCGTTGACTGTTTTGTAGTTAGAGAACATTGCTTTGTCAGTACAAATGTGTCGAGTAGGACCAGTGTCTACCCACCATTCTCTAGGATTTTCAATGTTGTTGCATTCTGAAATAACAAACAAGTTCAGTTCTTGAATATCCTCAGATAGTGCATCACTTTCTGTCACATTTGCTTGTGCCTTTTATTTCTTTGGCTTGCGACATTCACTTGCACGATGTCCCGCCTTTCCACAGTTATAGCAGTCACCTTTAAATTTCTTAGCATTTTTGTCGTCTTTCTTCGGTGCATTACCAAAATACTTTCTTTTCTTATTAGTCTTCGAACTAGACTCCACAATGTTGGCTTTTTCTTGTCCAAACTGTCCTCCATATTTTCTGTCAGACTTTCTATTGTCTTCTTCTATCCTTAGCCGAACAATCAATTCTTCCAAATTCATCTCCTCGAGTTTGTACTTGAGATAGTTCTTAAACTCTCTCCATAAAGGAGGAAGTTTCTCGATGATTGCAGCAACTTGGAATGACTCACTTAAACTCATATTTTTAGCACGTATGTCATGAAGAAGGACCTACAATTCTTGAACTTAGCTAATAACTGTCTTGGAGTCTATAATCTTGAAGTCTAAGAATTTTCCGACAATGAATTTCTTTGTGCCGGCATCCTCAGTCTTGTATTTTTTCTCCAAAGACTCCTAAAGTTCCTTTGCGGATTTCATAACATTATAAACACCATTTAGTGTATTGTCCAAACCATTCAAATTATAATTCTTGCATAGAAAATCCATGAGTTTCCATGCATCTAAAGCTATAAGAGACTCTCTATTATTTGGTCCTTCTAGACTGCATGAGCATCTTCGGTGAGAAATCTTGCCAAATTTAAAGTGGTCAAATAGAACAGCATCTTCTATCTTTTGTTGTCATCTTTTAAAATCCGCACCGCTAAACTTTTCCGATTTTTCTCCATGGGGTACCGTAGTTTATTGAAGCGGAATAGCCACAGGTGGAACTGCAGTGGTTGTATCATTAGTCGGGGAAACAACTTTATTCCCAATCATATCCATTTCTGTTACGAAAACAGTAATTAATTTAAACAATTATTTAATACAAACACGGAACAAAAAATAAATGTTTGATTCTGGAAATTGAACGAGAACAGAAATAAAGTTTGTGATAGGAACTGAAAACTTTAGCAATATTAAATCAACAATTATTTCAAAACCGGAACAGAAGCAATAATTACTAATAGTAAATGCTATCTTAACTAATAAACCACAATTATTAATATATATAATATAAATTAGCAGAATGAAATAATTAATTTCTACAATCTTTAAAGTGGGCCTTAAAACTGATTCAACATAAAATTTGATGAATACCACGGTAAACAGTAAATTGATTTTGCATGCATTAAATCTAAACAAAAGACTTAAGTTGCATTTATTTATAATCAGATTAGTATGCAATTAATTGTAAACCAGAAACTTAATTTGCACGCAATTAAATAAAGTAATCAGATCAGAATGCAATTGAAAAAAAAAAAATGTAATCAGATATGCAAGCAATTAAATAATGTAATCAATTAGATGTTAACATAAACTTTAAATTGCATGCATCTAATTGTTTAATATATTGCATGCAATTAAAAGTTAACAGATTACATACATTTAATGGTAGCAGCAGAATAGAATTTTTAACAACACCTTCCAGTAATCTAATACGTTATCAACAGAATAAAATTCTTGCAGCAGAATAGAATTGTTATCAACAATAAACAGAACACTTAATTTTTCTCCAAGCAACAGATTAATAAAGCAGAATACAACAAAATGAAACTTTGCACGCAACAGAAATTTTGAATCAGTATAATTTGCAATTTAAAGTGCAACAGAATATAATTATACTAATTCCAAAATACGTCTTAAATTTATTAGAAAAGTTTACGTATTATATTATTATATTATGTTAGAACACTTACTTGAATTTAAAACGAAAATGACAAATTGAAATTGAAATACACAGATCGAGGCAAAAGTTCAACTCTCTTTCCTTAAGACGTATTTGCCATGCTTCGATGCTTACGGTATTGTGGCAAACGCCTATCAAGATACAACAATCAAAACATTTCGATGGTAGCACTACAAACCAAAAGGACGGTGAACTTGAATTGTTTAGTACTCTCTGAAAATGAGGACTCGAAAACTATGATTATGGAATGCAAAATAATTCTTTATGTTATGGAATGAAATTCGCAGAACTATAGGGGTCAATTTATAACATACCAAAAGTTGTGTCTGAAAAGACACAACACTTGAAAGGGCTCGAATGAACAGTTGCCAAACCTGTAAGGACATGTTGAACAATTGTTTTTGTTCTAATCCAACAGACATTACACATGACACGTGTCAAATCAAATTCGGAATGATGAATTAAAATAAATAAATTATTTATATTTATTTTATCTAAAAAGAATATACTAGGTGAAACACGACCCACGACCCGACCCTGCTTAGCCCGAGCCAGAGCCCGAGCCCGAGCCCGAGCCCGAGCCCGTGTTGCCGCGCGCGTGTGGGCTTTGATCCAAACCCGATAGCATCTAAGCTTCTTCTCCTCTAAAGACTTGCGGTGCTCTTTGGAGCCCAAACCCTAATCCAAACTAGAGGTATATTAATTGGTTCAAAATCATGTCATCTTTTGATATGGGATACGCTTCCCAACTTTGCTACAATATCCAATTTTCACTTTCAACGTGTAAACTTTTGATACTAATTTCTCATTTATTCAGAAATAGTTTTGCGAAATCAAATGTACCACGAGCATCTACTCACGGAGTAGAATGCATTCGACTATAAATTTGACCCACAACCCAGACCCCGCCACGAGCCCGAGCCTGAGCCTGAGCCGGCTGGCGGCGCCGCGCTCGTGTGGACTTTGAACCAAACTCGATAGCATCTAAGCTTCTTCTCCTCTAAAGGCTTGCGGTCCCAAACCCAATTCCAAACTAGAGGTATATTAATTGGTTCAAGATCATGTAATCTTCCGATGTGGGATACGCTTTTCAACTTTGCTACAACATCCGATTTTCACTTTCAATGTGTCAACTTTTGATACTAATTTCTCATTCATTCGGAAATAGTTTTGCGAAATCAAATGTAGCACGAGCATCTACTCACAGAGTAGAATGCATTAGACTATAAATTTATAATAATCGGTTATCGGGACTCATCCGAATATTTGACAAAAAATTGGTCAAACCAATTTATACTTATTTCCAACAATTCGAAACATTGAGTTACAGTCAATGGCACTAGATACTTATAGAATCAGTCCATCTCTAATATCATGTATAGCTTAGAACAAAATCGTTGGATACATATTTTCCTTTCATCTTTACAAATACTTTATTTGAATATTGACTTCATTATTGTATTGGTCCTAGCTGAAGGACCATGTTCAGTTCAGATACAATGGACATGAATCAATCCAATACAAAAGAAATATTTAGACATAAAATAATACATAGCACTTGAGTCAAATAATTTTGCTTGAATGCGAATGCAGAAGGAGAGTTCAACAGAAAAGCCAAACTAAACAATTTTAGATTTATTTCACACTTCGGTGAAATAAATGTATGTCTCTTTCGTAGGTGATGACTTAAATTCTAAAATTTAAGGTATTCCCAAAGTGGGTATGAAATATGACTCGAACTTCAATAAGATTAAGGTTTGCCAAGTTGTTAAGGTGACAACTAAGCTTTCAAAAGGTATATTTGCATTAAATCAAAATATGAGGCTGTTGCAGCTGATAATCACAACACAGATTAAACCTCATTTGAATAGATTTCAATTCTATCAAATAAAGACATATTGATGTAGAAAATAATAAGTGGAAGGAAAAAAACTCATGTGAAATAATTAACAAGTGCACGCATTCAAAAATTTCCTTATCACAAAGGAATAAACTTAATTATAATTGGGAGGTAATAAATATACTTTTAGGAAAAGTAGGGGGAACGAGGATAACACATTAATGTTGCCAATTCACAATACTTTATTCTTAATGGTCATGCTTTGAATATAGGAGGTCTAACGTCGTTAATGGAGCATGATAAAAAGTTCAAAGAGAGAAAAATCTTTAGATGCCGGGGAGATTCTAATCTATCATGAAGTTATCGGACGTCAAATGTTCGATTTTCCAAGTACCTTTGTCGGTGATGAGCGAGGATTCTTTTATTTCCCAATCTAAGGCTTTTCAATCATAACCAATGGCTCCTTAACATCTCAAGAAACATTTCTAGTTGGGAGGTCGAAGTGTTTAGAAAATTACATAACAATCATCATCATAATTTCAAGGGACATATATGTTTGATCGCGAGAATTTTGGCTCTTGAGAAGGAAGTCATCGGATAATAAAGAATCTTAGACCTCTTTTCATCATTTTCTATACACCTTCTAGGTCTCTTTCATTTGAAATGTCTTATGAACGATGCTTAATCTTTCCCTTGGATGTTTATACTTTTCAAAAATTTTATCTCAAAGTAACATACCAAATTTAATCTTGTAAGCTCTAAAATTTTCTTAAGTTGAACATCCACATAAAGCATTAATTAAAATGCAAAACGAACATGAGACATATAAATCATTTAAAAGAAATTAACAACTTACAAGTGATATAGCATCAAGTTGTGTATGTAATTGGTTTAAATTCCAACAATAAATTCACATATATAAGAAATGATAACTCTCAAAATTGGTGTAACTCTCAATGACTGCTGGACATGTGTACACTGGGTGGGCTATAGAGTCATTCAAAACGAAGTTCTGGTACTAAAAACTGGGGCGTCCTATATTTTATACTAATTTCTATGCATTTAATTAATTTAACCGCCAATTTTTTGAAACAATAAATAATATTATATCAAATAGCTGTGACGTAGCTTTAAAAATAATTCTCAAATCATTAAACAATATTTTACGATTACACGAAAAGTAAGTATTCAACTTTAAAATCCTCTATCTTACATTAGTTTAGATATATACTTAAAATAATACATACTTTTGATATTATTTTTTTAATATTTAACTAAAGCCAATTGATAAAAGTAGTATAGTTTAGAACTTGATATATAATGTTTACTCAAAATAGTGAGCAAAAGATGGTTGAGAATTAATGATAAGTGCATTTTGTGCACTTATTCGGGCATTTAAACTAAGCTTTTATTCCGTTATTTTAATGATTTTATACTTAATTTAATGTGTTATTGTTTCTATTTCAGTTTTGGACCCGTCTGTGAGCAATTGGAGAAAATTGGATGAAAAGAGCCACAAATTGACAAATATTTAGAGAATATGTGAATTCAAATTCATTCAATTGGAACTTGAAAGACCAAATTGGAGGTTATGAAAAGTTGGAGGACTAAAGAAGACAAAATAGAAAGTTGGAAGACAAAACGCGCAGCATTGAGAAATTCAAGCTGGGCGATCTCCCATAATTGTCCAACAACAGCAGAGAGCAAATCAGCATACCTGGGCGATGGCTCAGGAATGGCTCAAGCGTTCTGGTCAGCTGCATGATTGCTTTAGTTTCCTTTTTTAGTCCTAATACACTTAGAAAACCTTTTGGGCCGCGAACTCTATAATATTTTGGGATATTTTAGGGCACAATTGGGTAACTATAAATATGAGTTATTAACTCATAACAAATGGAGAGTTTTAGAGGCCGATTTTTGGGAGAAAAACAAGAAGAGAAACAAGAACGAAGATCAAGATTTATCTTTACAACAATTCAGCGAAAATCAAGTTCAGGATTTCTTCTCTTTCAAGTTTTCTTCCGATCCAGGTGATGGCTTCCATATTTTATTTCTCTTTTTATTTTCTTCTTCTTAGTATGTTAGGTTAAACCTTTTAGTGCTAAGATTATGATGAAACTTGTATCATGATCATTTAATTGTTTGAATTTAGTTTTTGATATTAAAGCACATTTTTTGTTCTGAATAATTGATTTTTTTTCTCTTCATCTATAATTATGTGTGCAATAGTTGTATGATTCTTGTGGCTTATTTTACTATTGAGAGATGAAAAATAGTTTATACATAGTATCAATTATCGTAGAGTCCGATAGATGATAGAGATATATCGCAATATTTTATGTGATCTTTAAGTATTCACAAATTCTAATGCATTCTGGTATATTTGCATCCGTCATAGAAATATAATCAGGTCACATATAGGGATATGTTTAATTCTACTCGAGAGAGCTTGTTAAATACAAAAGAAATATTTAGACATAAAATAATACATAGCAATTGAGTCAAATAATTTTGCATGAATGCGAATGCAGAGGGAGAGTTCAACAGAAAAGCCAAACTAAACAATTTTAGATTCATTTCACACTTCGGTGAAATGAATGTATGTCTCTTTCGTAGGTGATGACTTAAATTCTAAAATTTAAGGTATTCCCAAAGTGGGTATGAAATATGACTCGAACTTCAATAAGATTAAGGTTTGCCAAGTTGTTAAGGTGACAACTAAGCTTTCAAAAGGTATATTTGCATTAAATCAAAATATGAGGCTGTTGCCCCCCGGGGCACAGCCAAATTGGCAAAGGATGGGCATTGCGGGGCTCGCAACCTCAGGGTGGGGAGTTCGATTCCTGGATGGAGCAGCTGAGTGATGTAATACTCAATTATGGGTGGAGCAGCTTGGTGGTGTAATATCCATGGAGGAAGGCTCCCTTGAGGCCAGGAGTATAAAGGGTGCACGAACCCTGGCCAACTTGGGCATATACCGCGATTTACTTCCACCCATCACTGAGGGGCCGGGGATGGGTGGTCCAGGGACATAGTGCACGGTGTAACCTGGGATACCTGGATATAAAAAAAAAAAAAAAAAAAAAAATATGAGGCTATTGCAGCTGATAATCACAACACAGATTAAACCTCATTTGAATAGATTTCAATTCTATCAAATAAAGACATATTGATGTAGAAAATAATAAGTGGAAGGAAAAAAAAAAACTCATGTGAAATAATTAACAAGTGCACGCATTCAAAAATTTCCTTATCACAAAGGAATAAACTTAATTATAATTGGGAGGTAATAAATATACTTTTAGGAAAAGTAGGGGGAACGAGGATAACACATTAATGTTGCCAATTCACAATACTTTATTCTTAATGGTCATGCTTTGAATATAGGAGGTCTAACGTCGTTAATGGAGCATGATAAAAAGTTCAAAGAGAGAAAAATCTTTAGATGCCGGGGAGATTCTAATCTATCAGGAAGTTATCGGACGTCAAATGTTCGATTTTCCATGTACCTTTGTCAGTGATGAGCGAGGATTCTTTTATTTCCCAATCTAAGGCTTTTCAATCATAACCAATGGCTCCTTAACATCTCAAGAAACATTTCTAGTTGGGAGGTCGAAGTGTTTACAGAATTAAGAATTACATAACAATCATCATCATAATTTCAAGGGACATATATGTTTAATCGTGAGAATTTTGGCGCTTGACAAGGAAGTTATCGGATAATAAAGAATCTTAGACCTCTTTTCATCATTTTCTATACACCTTCTAGGTCTCCTTCATTTGAAATGTCTTATGAACGATGCTTAATCTTTTCCTTGGATGTTTATACTTTTCAAAAATTTCATCTCAAAGTATCATACCAAATTTAATCTTGTAAGCTCTAAAATTTTCATAAGTTGAACATCCAAAGAATGCATTATTTAAAATGCAAAACGAACATGAGACATATAAATCATTTAAAAGAAATTAACAACTTACAGGTGATATAGCATCAAGTTGTGTATGTAATAGGTTTAAATTCCAACAATAAATTCACATATATAAGAAATGATAACTCTCAATTGGTGTAACTCTCAATGACTGTTGGACATGTGTACACTGGGTGGGCTATAGAGTCATTAGGCCATTGCTAGGCGTGTGGAGGATGACCCTTTTTTTTCTTCTCGCCTCGGTCTCTTCCGTGGCTATTCCCTTACCCTTATCTTTAAAATGGCTCGATAGGGGGAGGGGAGGGATCATGAGGCACAGTTGGTGAATCGTTAACCTGTGGTGGAGGTGACAGATGATGGATGGATGAAATAGGCACTAAACTATGTTCAAATCTCTTCATGTTTGTCTCTCCCACACACATTCTCTTATATATTTTATATCGATAGTTGATTTGATCGTCAGAGTACCAACGGTCGCTGACTCCTTTTTTCTTCAATAATCTTGGTGCCTAACAATTGTCCAAGTAGATTGATTAGAGATTTGTTACGTGGATAGTGTATATTTTAAGGTCAATAAATGAAATAGAAGGCTCGATTATGGAATATATTTGGTTAAAAATTGGTCTACAACTCAAGTGGTAGGGGCATAATTTAGGATTATCACCTTCCATTTAACTTTTGTAACTAAAGCATAGAAAAGGGAAAAAAGGAACCGTCTCCAATCATAGGAATTTAAAATCTAACCTTTTTTTCTAAACATAATTTATCCTTAAATTGCATCATGAAATTTCCATCAAAAGTTTAGAATTTATAGCAGAATTCTATATTATAGATTTAATAGATTATCGTGGATTTCTATGGATTCTCATAAATTTGTGGTCGTTTTATTAAAAATAGTAATTTTACCTCCACAATTATTCAAATTTGTTGAAATGGAGAAAATTTTAAAATTCCACTATACAATTTCAAGGTCTATTTTTTATTTTTGAACCAAATTAAGATGAAAACGAGCAACTTGCTCTAAAACTAATGTTAACAACCTAACTCACCACAAAAATGAATCATTTTCTTTGTTATGAATAGACGATTAGCCCTAAAAAAAAGTTGAAATATACAACTAATTTAAGCCTACTATTAAAAAATAAAAAGATATAGAAATAACTCTCAGATGTGACATGCCTATTTGGATTGCTTTAATTGTTTTAGCCACAAATAACAAGCCTTGAGACTTTAAATTTAATGCAAACATATATCTACAATTTTTCTTAGAGATGTAATGTTTGTTTATCAATGATAGAAATAAGGGTATTACTTATCAAATGTTAGAATAGCTTTCGATCCTATTATGGCTCTAGTCACCCTAGCAAAGCTCTTCCCCATTCAGGTGTATTCATGCTCAATAAATGCCACCATGATGGAGCGAAGGAGTGGGTTCCTAGAAATCTTTATCATCAGTGTCGTATATGCCCTCGTATTGAATTGAGTATGAGCAGGGTGCACTCCTTAAAAATCCTGGGCTAATTGGGTATGAAGCTAGAGTGTTTTGTGTACCTGGCCTCACACTCAATTGGCTTACAGGGAAACTCATCTTGTGGTGATTTTTTCCTTCATTCTGATGGTTAGAATTACTTGTAGTATCATTTTCAGTTGCTGATTGTTGCAACTGAACCATTTTGAAGTACTCTCCATCATTCAATTGCATAAGGTCTTCGTGTGAATTTGATTCAACAACTCTTTCTGTTTCAACCTGCTTTAAAGTTAGTCAAAGTTAAAGTTTATCTAGTCAAAGTCATAAATTATTTGATCAAGTCCAAGTCAATAAGTCAAATTATGACTTAAATTAAGTAAAGAATTTGCAGTGTCCTACTTTGTAGATTTTAGTTACTTAAGGATTTAAATGGCATAACTTGGGAGTTGGGGACTTAGTTGGCAATTTGGCATTTTTGTTAATTGAAATTTGTGCAATTCCAGCAACAGAGAATGCAGTAAACCAGCTGAGGAGAAGAGGGGAAAAAAAAGAAAGGGGAAATTTTGGTGCCGACGACTACGTGGCCAAGAGAGGAAGTCTTGAGCTTGGATTCTTCACCTTCTTCTCCATTTTTGAAGAGGTAAGCAAGAACCCACTTATTCTAGAGTTGAGGTTAAAATTTTGGGTTTTTGCTTAATGACTTAAATGTGAAATTTATGACGGGTAAATGGTCGTTTTGAGTCTAATAAGCTAATTATTTAAGTTTAGTGATGGATTTAATGGTTGAATTTTTAGGGTTTTTGAAGCTAGTGGATTAAATTCAAGATTTAAGCAAGATTACGTTTATTAAGCCCATGTTAGTTTATTTCACGTTCAAAAACTTGATTTGGTGGAGTTATTTGAAGGTTAGTACACATATGTATGTAAGTTCAAATATTGGCCAATTATTAAGTAATTGGAAAGGGATTTGGTATAATTGTGTGTATCCTTTGAATTTCAAGTTAAAGGGAGAATGAATTAGCCATTATAAAGTATTTTTCTTGTGAATGTGAAAGAGGTTCAGTCGTAGTACTTGGAAGTAAAGTGGGTGTTTGTCTAGTATGTTGAATGTAGATTTATTTTGATTAAGTGATTATTATGTGAGATAACCTAAGTTTGATCTTAATTCATATTTTAACTTTCAGGAGGTGACAAAGAGATTTGTCAGGTTTATCAACCGAACTAGATTTCGATCACCAGCTCTGTGATTCAAAAAATTTAATTTTCAAAATATAAGAATTTAAATACCATGTATATTAGCTCATAATTATCATGAATTGTTATTATCAAATTGATCTTAATTCTAGAATAATTAGTTAGACGAGCATCAGAATAGAATAGAGTTTATAAATAATTCCAGTTCAATCAGTTTAAATTATTATTATATTTTATCATGAGAAATACAATTATTCACGTACAGTTTGTAAAACCACCAAAAAGTATCATATACTGTTATCTACTCTAGTGCACAGAGGGGCTTTAGGCTGTGTACAGGAGTACTCAACCAATCTACGTGCGTGACCAGATTTCAAATTACAGATTATCAATGATACATGATACTTCCTGGTGTGATTTTTGAGTATATGACAGCTTATCTAGTTTGCAAAATACATATATTTGCATATATTATTATCAGATGGCTCTTCTTTGCAGATTTACTAAAATATCAAATTATCTAGTTTCTTTATATTTCACAACCTGCATTACTCAGTATATATAATATGAGAAATTAGTTTTCTTGAAAATTAGAATTAATTGATAACTCTTCACTCACTAAGCTATCAGTTCACATATTTTTCCATGTTTTTCTTATCAAGTAGTAGTTGAGTTTTGAGCAGCTTTTGAAGAGCTTGTTGAATTCTGAGTCAGAGCCACATGAGCATTATTTTGTATGATTCATCTCTATTGAGCATCTCATTGTTTATTTTTGGGATATATGTTGTGGGTCTTTTTGATGAGTTATTTTGGATTATATGTATATGGTTGAATAAGCTCGCTACTTCTTTTGTAAATTCATATGCTTTTGGGTCATTTTGTAAAAGACTTTGAAGATGATAGAGTTGTCTGTACTTGATCTTGGTTATTATGTATGTGTGGGGCATGTGGTTCCCAATTGTTATCATAAGTATGTTTTTGAAAATTTTTTATTACTTTTCAGGTTTGGTTTAGTCCAATTTGTAGGGGAAGCTTTGTCAAAATTTTTATAAAATATTTTTAGTAAAAGAAAAGTCACTTTCCTAATACGTCTTGGGTCCACTAGGGTGATTCAGAACGGGTCGTGTCACTTTTCGAATGGAAAACCACAACCAAGTTACTCATCTTTTTTGTAGAGCCACGATGGGCTAAAACAGTACTCATTCTTCCCTTAGATGCATGGTCTATAGCCTTCTGTACAATTCTTTTAGATTTTGCATCCAATGCACTCGTAGCTTCATCAAGAATAGGGATGGCAATGGGGTGGTTGGGCGGGTCAACCCCGCCCGCCACAGTATTAGGGCGCCCGCCCGCCCTAGACTCCCCCAATTGGTGGGGCTAGGGGGAGGCGGGCGGGCGGGTCGCTTCTATGCCCCGCCAAATGCCCCGCTTAATTTTTTTTTTTTTTTTATATAAACAACTAACAATTAAATCTTTTTAGAGTAGATGAAGAATGGCGACATTAACGGCACCCCTACCAAAGGGGAAGAGGGAAAAATGGAGCTGTTGAAGTGGAGGAAGGGGCGCGACCGATTCAGGTGACTGTGAAGGCGAGTCCGGGGCCGATTCAACTTTTTTCTTCAAAAAAAAGCTAACTGGGTTCACTGCACTCTGCATTTTGCCCCAAAGGAACAGTTAAATAGAAATTGAAGGGCGGAACAAAATTGAATTACTCTGTATTTTTTGAGATGCAGATCGGAAAAATGTAAGAATAGAAACTGTGTGACTGTGTGTATGTGTATGTATAGTCAGGTAGGTGGGTGGGGGTGAGTAATTGTTTGAAATGAAAATACAGAAAGTCAGACATTGTGTGCCGTGTGCGTGTGTATGTATGGTACTCTCCACTTTTAAAGGTTGATTTGATGTGTGCTCTCTTCCCAATTTTTAAAGTTTGATTTGATGTATGTTTTTTTCCCAATTTTTAAAATTTTATAGTACTCTTTCCCACTTTCTTCATACATTGTGTGCGTGTGTATGTAACCATGTATAGTAAATTTTTTTCCACTTTTTTAAGTTTGATGTATAGTAGTATAGTACATTTTTTCCACTTTTTTAAAGTTTCATATTGTGTGCGTGTGTATATATAATACTCTTTTCCCACTTTTTAAAATTTGCATAATACTCTTTTCTCACTTTTTAAAATTTTATATATATATTTTTTAAAAAATATATATAAATTTGGTTCGGGGCGGGTCCGGAGGCGGGTCGACCCGCCCCGGACCCTTGCTGAGGGCAAGTTTCTTTGCCCCAAACCCGCCCCTATTACCCAATTATCCGGGGTGGGGCATCTTAAAACGGGGCGGGTCGCGGGGCGGGGCGCGGGTCGCGGGTCAACTTGCCATCCCTAATCAAGAAGCAAGATTTTTGGATCCCTTATTAAAGTCCTTGCTAAGGCTATTCGTGTTTTTGTTTACTGACAATTGAACTCCAAATTTCCCAACCTGGAGATTACCATATCCGATGGTAAAAAATCAAAGATGCTTAAATTTGGAAGACAACATGTACCATCTCGAACCAAATGTCAAGGGAAAAAAATTCTGCAGTAAGGCATTAGGATTATCTATTGATTTCAGCACTCTAACAAAGACAGAAACATATGTATCGTATTTGGAGATAGAAATTGTGAATTTCATATGCATCTGGAAACTTGATAATGAAAATCATGTGCATTTGCAGCCTTGATTGTAATGCTCTGGAATTTCTCAACCCGAAGGGTCACTTAAAAATATTTAACTAACAATGGACGACTCCATATAAAATTTTCGTGCCCTTGAATGATTTCAAAATCTATCTATTGTAGAAAAGTAACAAGCGCGCAAGTTAAATTGAAGTAATTTCCCAAAACCTTAAGTTTTTAACAAACTAGATTATGTGTTGCAACAAATTATTTGACAATCTAAATACTGCTCTAACATATCAAAAGTACATGGTACCTTAGACTACAAAATATCAAAATTTCAGACCTTAGTCATGTCATTTGATATGAGATAAACGTAGTCAAATTTGTTTGAAAAACTGTCATGGATACAATTGATGCTTGTTGGTAAAACGGTCATAATAAATTCACACGACGTAATTTTTGGATGTTTTCATGTTCTCCTAATAGATAACTTATAAATATACCAAACACCACTTATTTAAATCAAAAATTCGAAGTACACAAAAAATTATAATATTTCAAAATTAGTGGCAGAAAGCGAAATTTTCAGAAACATGACTCAACAATTCTATCTTCAAATTTCGAGAACAGAAACTTCATTATAAATTCGGTTTTCTTTCATATCACAATACTAAGAACATAATCATCATTGTACTTAAATTTACATCATTAATGGCTCGATTATATCAATGTCAAAACTATGCCACTTTTATTACGGTCGTAACTTTATGCAGCCACACAAACGCTGATTAAATCAATATAAAGATTTAATGATTTTTGGGTAAGCATTTCAAAAGAAATACCCAGTAACAATTATACTAACATAAGAGAAAATCATATGAAAATAGTACTTTTTATGTCATTCATTTAAACATACATAGGAACAATCATATTTTCGGTAACCGGTACCACATGAAATCATAAGTGATTACTTTCAATAACTTTAATAATGTTCCATCTTTAATCATTACGCATGGTATAAAATTTACGTATCATTTTCTCCAAAAATACAATTCATGAAACTTGATTTAAATAGTATAAGAACTACCTTGCAAATTTGTAGTCTTGTTAAGTTGAAATGAATAAAGAAAATGACTGCACTTTTCCTCAAATTAATTTTTTTCCTTCACCTTTTTGATCTTCAAATTATAGTGTTATATTGTGGGGTATAAGAACTGGGAAAAAAGAAAGGAACTCTGGCTGAAAAAAGGAAGAAAATAGAACTTAATTGCTGGATGCTGGAAATGAAGGATTAAACAAGTACCAAGCTCAAGCAAAAAGGGAAGTTGATTATGCACTGTTGTGTTCGAAATTCTGGACAGAAATAAAGGAGAAATAGCAGAAGAAAAAGGGGCTTTGTTGATGAAATTTTGGGGCCGATATAGAGGAGAGAAAATTTGTACCAACTTGCTAAATATCTATAGCTGGAGTTTTTTTGGTGATTGAAAAGTATAGAAAAATCTGAGATTTAAGGACCAAAATTGGGGACCTTTGGAGCTGGTAATCTTTGAATCTTTTGTGGTTGAAATAAAGAGGGTAAAATGAGCATAAAAGCCAATTTTCATAAGGGATTGAGGGCAGTTATGGGTGGTTTCCAGCATATTTCTTAGGAGCACTTTAGCTATAAATTGAGTAGGATAAAAGGTGGTGAAAATGGGCAGAAGGTGGGCGGTTTTTGTAGGATACATGGGGACAATTTAGCTAATAAAAAAATGGGTTAAAATATGGTGAAAATGGGATGAGAGTAGGCTGCAAGGTGGGAAGGAAGTGGCTGTTTTTCACTTGGACTTTAGGGGCTGTTTGGAGTTAAATGTTGGCAAGGATGAAGGGGTTGTTTGGGGTTGTTTGGGGTGTTTATTTGGAAGCAACTAAGGAGCAGTTTGGGAGGGTTTTTCTAGCAGAACAGTTGCATGATAATGAGTTTAATTCTAATTGAAAAAAGGGCTGAAAATGGGTTGCAACTAGGATGAACTAAATGACCGAAGATGGGCCGAGAAGATGTTTAAATTTTTGTTAGTTATTAATTTAACTAGTTGTTCTAAAGGTAACCCAAAATTAACTCAAGAAAAATTATTTGGGTTAAAAAATTTAATTAGTCTTAGTAATAAATAAAATTTCATGTTTGTACATAAAATATAAGGCAAGTAAGTACAAAAATTAACGCAACTAAAATATTTTAAAACGTACTAGGAAGTTCATAACAACGCCAAAAGTTAAAATTTTATTTCTATGAAATTAAAAGACCAAATTTTTTTCGGTCACTACATTGGTTTCTATCTCTACATCCTTTGTATGCTTTCATCCTATTTGAATAATATATATTCTTCTATAGATGTTGCAAAGAGGATTGGTTCTTGATTAACCAATCCCATTTGGGACCTCAACCATTTAAGATGAAGCCTCTTTATTTTGTATCCATCAAGAAAATTTCTCCTTCTATTGGGTCATAAAATCTTTAGAGTAGAGAAATGATGGTGGACACCGACAGTTTTCTGGATGGAATTGTAAGATTCAAGCCTTCCAATATGGGCATATTCCGGTCTTGACGAGTAAGAAAAATAGACATATTTGAATTCAATGTTTCCTCTCACTTATGACAGAGCTTTTCCATTCTTATCATCAGAATCAATTGCTGGTTTGCGGTCAAGCATCTTTGTCATGCGAGTGGCAGCAGCCTTTGCTTTCACGATTGGTGTGAGATTTTGATGGGCACTAATATAGGAAAGAGATGAGAGGGAGAGAGGCATGAGTGAAGAGGTAAATTGGAATTTTGATGGGTCGGACGATAATTCCTAAAGAATAAGGTATTTATATTTATGGACTCGATATCCATTAAAATACGTTAAAATCTTATAATTAATATTTATTTTTAAAAAAAGAAAATCCACTAGTTATTTGGAAGACATAGATTTTTAAATAATATATTTAAATCTGAATTGAGGACACCTAAATTTCAATGGAATCTCTTTAAATCTAATTGGTGACGCCCCCTTTAGTTGGATTGGAATTTTAGAATCTATTCAAATTTGAGTGAGGACGCCCCCTTTAGTCATTTGAAGGTAAGGCTGTGTTTGATTTGGCAAAATTTTCCATGGAAAATGCCTTTTTTCCACCTATTTTTCAACTGATGTGTTTGATTGCACAATATTTTCCATGAAAGCAACATTTTCCTCTATATTTTTCTTGTTTTGTTTGATTGCAATTTTTTTTCCCATGTAAAATCTTTTCTCATTTTTCTTGTTTTGGCCACATTTTCCTTATTTTCAAGGAAAATATTTTTTTAGGGGAGGATGGAGTTTTATTTTCCATGAAAAATTTGTCTTATTTTCTAATCAATAATTTCTTGGCAATTCAATTCCTTGGAATTTATTTTCTTTCCACACAAATTTCTTGCTTGCAATCAAACACCCTAAAAGTGTAAAATTTAATTTATCGCAATGGAATTAAATGAAACACTTTTTAATTGGGTTAGGCTCGAGCCATACTTTTTAAATGATGCCCAATGGCTCGTCTCTTGTCTAAACACGTCATACTAAAATTATATAATTATTCTAAAGTGTTTGACGTAAAACTTTATGGAAACTTTTTGTGTACTACATGTAGCATATTGTATTACACTTGTTTGTCGCCTGTTTCTTCCACCACTAACCTATTCTCTGCTGGTCCTAAAACCTAGCAACACTCTCCACCACCATTACTTAACGATGCCATCCACCACCACCATCGAAGAATCCAATCATTCATGACCCATCACTGCACCATGATCGAAGAACTGGCATTACCTTCATAACCCACCACTGCAATAGAAAAATCCAAGACCACATTGAACCGACAATTTACCTATAGTCTGTAACAGCCACTTTGGGTAGAACACATCCTTAAAATCGTCTTGTAAAGGAGGTGCCCAAAATGCATATAAATACACAAGTCAAGTCTTCCCTGAGTGATGTGGGACACAATTAGATCATTACATTTTACCCATCTTTAGAATTGACATCCATGACGACCCATTTGTTCTAGCTGGGTGACTCCACAAAACTAGTCTTCACTGAAAGTAGCCTCTCAACGTTCCCGTATGCAACAATGGTCTCCCATGAAGGGTGTTTTCTCTGGTACCAACTCTAACGACAACTTTGGGTATAACTCACTTTTAAAAATGTCTTGTAAGGGAAAGGTGCCCAAAGTGCTTATAAACCCACAAGGAAGGCCTTCCGCGAGTGATGTAAATACAATTAGAGTCTTCGATCGTTATATATTCATGTTCCATACCCAAACTAAACATAATCCCGACAACCTGATGACCCTTTCCCAATTACGACCATCGTTGCCACTACTAGACTTTCATTGTGTGATCCATCTATCTCTACCACGGATTGCTAGAAGAACAATCCATAAGAACCACCCTTCCATAAGTCAAAATCTATGTCCATATTTACCTTCATAGTTGCCAGATATTCTGGTGGCCTTTGATTCAAATACGGATATGGAGAATAGATCTAGTTTCGATAATGGATTGGTGATAGAAAAAAGATAGAGGATAGATCTGGTTTGAGTGATGGACAGGAGTAGTAGTGGGTCGTGGTGGTCTTGTGGTAGGTCGCAATTTTAGATTTGGGATACATACTATGGTTGTTGTTGTGGTGGTGGTGTGTAAGTTGGGGGGGCGGTGGTTGACGGTGCTAGTGGTGTTGAAAGTGAAGATTGGTGTAACTTATGTGTAATGTAGAATTCCCCCTATCATATAGACTGACATGATTGTCTTGAGCTTTGTCTTGGCCCATACTATCGAGTATCGAATTGTTAAAAGTCATTAATTTGCAATCTTCAATAACACTTTGAAGACAACAATACCACTTTGGAACAAGAAGACTTGCACTTTCAAAATACAAGTCTACATGAAAGATTGAAAGGTTGCATTTGGAATTAAGAAGTATTGGATGTTATTTTTAATAATTCAACAACGAGTAATCTTTCCACAATTTCTAAAATTTTCATTTGTCCACTATAAATAGAGTGTAGTTGTAATGTTGAAAGGAATCAAGAAAAGTATAAAACAAATCAAGAGTGGTGTAAGGAAAAGTAATTGTAAAAGAGTGTGCTGTAGCAATTTAAAAATTACCAATAAAATTCTAAATTTTCTTAAACATATCTCTTCCGTACCCAAAAAATTTGGTATTAGAGTAAGGTTCAGTCAAAATATTGAAGTAGCTTCTGGTATCATCAACATTTGTAAACATAAAAGTAATGGCAACAAATTCAGCGACTTCTTTGTTTGCTTATTTTTCCAAGCCAAGTTCCAAGGTGAACAATATGAATGTTGGAGCAACCAAATGCAAACTTTATTCATCTCTTTGGATCTCTGGAAAGTCGTAGATGATGAGGACTTGAAGAACCAACCGAAGACAATGAAGAATTTGAAAATTTTCAAAAGGAGTACAAAAAGAAAGATGCAATGGCGTTGCGATATATCCAATAAGGAGTGGTAAATCAATTTTTTCTCAAATCTTTGGTGTCAAAAAGGTCAAAGATTCTTGAAAAATATTGAAGCAAGAATTTCAAGGTACAGAAAAGACAATTTTCTCGAAGCTACAATCCTTATGGAGAGACTTTAACAATCTCAAAATGGAAAAACAGGAGTCGGTTCGTGATTTCTCTTCTCGAGTTTCGAGATTGTAAACCACATCAAAAGTTGTGGAGATACGATTCAAGACAAAAGATTCATTGAAAAAGTACTTCGATGTCTCTCTCTCTCTCTCCAAAGTTCGATCATGCAGCTGCCGCAATTGAAGAATTAAAGGTTGTCTAAAATCACGATTTACGAGTTGACCGGATCACTTTTTGCACATGAGCAAAGAATCAATCGTTCGGCTAGTCAATCAACTGAGCAAGCTTTTCAATCAAAGCAAGCTTTAAAAACTGGTTCAAGCAATCATGGAGGGTAAATCACAAGAAAGAAAAATTCGGCAAATGGAGACAAAATGAAAAGTGAAGCAATTGGAAAGCCAATGCACCACAACAATCCGGTAACACCCAATCTTGCATTATTTGCAAAAAGACTAATCATGAATGAAAAGATTTTTTTTCAAATGAAAAAGATGCAAAGTTCTTAATCATTCTCAAAAGTATTGTTGGTTTCAAAATAAAGAAAAAAAGAAGATGCAGCCGCGACAATTTTTTTGAAAGAATGTGAAGATGAAATTTTAATCTATTATCACCAACATGGTGACTTTGAATCAAAAGGTCGATGGTATTTGGATAGTGATGCTAGCAATTATATGACAGGAAATAGAGATATATTTGTGGACATCAATCCAAATATCACCTCTCAAATCATTCTTGGAGATAGGATGCGAAGAAATGCATAAGGAAAATGTACTATTGCTGTCCAAACTAAGCGAGGTAATAGAAAACTCGTTATTGATGTTCTTTATGTCCCGAACCTGTCATATAATCATATAAATATTGGACAGGTCCTTCAAAAGAATTTTTCGGTTCACTTTGGTAATGGAAAATGCAAAATCTTTGATAAGAAGAATAATATCATCGTGGCGAATGTTGAAATGAGAAACAAAATTTTTCCTCTCATGGTACCACTAAACAATAATTGTGCACTCAATGTTGAGAATGCAGATTTGTCACATCTATGGCATTTGCGAATGGTCATCTAAATGACAAGGGTCTTCATTTGCTCAAGGAGAAAAATATGGTGACCGAACATCCTAACATCCAAATGACAAACAAAGTTTGTGAAGGCTATATCTATGGAAAAATGCATAAGCTTCCATTTCCTAAAACTTCATGGCGAGCAAAAGCAACATTGGAGTTTGTTCATTCAGATATTTGTGGGCCAATGAAAACTCATACTCCTGGAAACAAGAGATACTTCATTCTTTTTGTTGATGACTACACAAGAATGATATGGATTTTCTTTCTCAATCAAAAATTCGAGGCATTCTCTATTTTTCTACATTTTAAAGCACTTACAGAAAAACAAAGTTGTTTTCCAACAAAGACTCTAAGGACTGATCGTGGATGAGAATTTCTCTACAGTCCCTTTATTGAATATTGCAAGAATAATGGTATTCAAAGGCAGCTAACTGTTAGCAGAACTCCAAAGCAAAATGGCATTGCTAAAAGAAAAAATCGCACCATTGTCGAAAAGGCAAGGAGCATGCTAAAAGGCAAAGGAGTTCCAAATCTTTATTGGGCAAAAGACATAAACACTGCAATATATATTCTCAATCGATCTTCTACAAAAGTTGTCAGAAACAAAACTCCATATGAAGCATGGCACAAAAAGAAGCCGATGATAAATCATGCATTCATTCCATCTCAAAATCGTGAAAATTTTGATGAAAAAGGCCAAAAACTTCTTTTCATTGGCTATAGTGACGTGTCCAAGGGATATTGTTGTGCGATTATAATCCCGCAAGTGTACGGTTCGTTAACAAGTAATAAAGTGATGTGTAGAGTGTCGAACCCACGAGTACTAGATATTAATTTAACCTATTAAATTATAATTCAAATTCTAACAATTAAGAAAAACACATATTTGATTTTGATGTGTGATTCTAAACTAATTTAACTATTTTAATTAAATTGAAATTAACAATAAGAAACATTGAATGATGAGAACGAATTCAAATTTTACCAATAATATGATTCACAAATCCACCTACACGCTTTATAACCAATTATCCGTTAATCTCTTTTTAGCTCTTAATTACCTTGGATTGAAAATCGGCATTCCTAAAATAATCAAAAGACTCTCTCGATGGTCAATCAATTTTATAAGTTATGCGAACCTAATTATCTCTAATTAAGCTTCGAACATAAATATATACATTAAAATCTCAAGAACACATAAATGGATTTCATAAAGCATAATATTAATCTCTATTTATTATTGGACCCTATGTTATTCAATACCAGGTGCTTAATCTATATTGAATCTCTCGACTTCAATACAGATCAAAATATATTCTAATGGTGATCAAGCATTAAAATAATAAAAATAATGAATAGGGAATAATCAACCCAAAAGCAATTAATTACTAAAAAAGAAAAACTTCTAATTAATTAAAAATGCGAGGTTTCATCGTTCATCCTAGAAAGAGTAAATTTAGTCGGACATGATTTCGTCAATTATTATAATAATTAAGTTCATCATGATCCAGAGAAAGAAAAATAAAAAGTAAATAAAACCCGTGATCCCGGCTCAAAATCTTCAATTCCGTGCCTTGATCTTTCGATTCTTCGTTTGTATCTTCTTCCCAAAAATTCGTCGTCCGCGATATGTCTATTCTTCTTCTTTTATACTCGTCTTCCAACTCTTCAAAACGTGGCCTAGGTGGTTGAATTAATTTGGACTTGGTAGAATTCTAATCGAACCAGGAATCTGCCAAATTGCTGTTGCGGAAGCCATGCAATCGCATGGTTAACAACTTTGCGATCGCATGGTTGATGCAAATTTAGTTCTGCAGTAATTCTGACCCTATTGCGATCGCACCAAATGTTAACCATGTGATCGCATGGTTAACTTTGATGTTTAATTTGAATTTTCCTTTTTGATATTTGCACACCAAGTCCCTCACGTCTCTTGTCTGTTCAATTAAATCCTCTTTTCTTCTGTTTGCTCTCTTTTCGTCAGATTGACACTTGAATTTGAATATTTCCTAAAATAATAAGAAAAAAACTCGCATTAAATCGAAAATAACTTAAAGTACTCATAATCGTCCATTTTTGTGAGCTCGGATAAGTACAAAATTGTACTTATCAAATACTCCCAAACTTGAACTCTTATTCGTCCACGAATAAACTAGCTAAAAAAAACAATCATGCACATACTAATAACAATAGTCATAATATAAATAGCTTGTCGTTCTTGCTTCAGCTTTTGTAAAAAGAGAAACTTATAATTCATGACGAGTGTTCAGGTAATATAGTTGTAAACGTGATTCTACTTAAACCATACTTGAGATGTGTGTGTGAGTAGTTAATCCGATCCCCGCAAGTTCTATGGTGGTGATAGCCCAACCACTTGGTCAACTTTTTCTTTCCCTCTCGTAAGGTACACTTCCCCCAAAATGATATTCTCTTTCAATTTCTGAGATTTTTGGGTCTAAGGTTATGGTTCACATTCTTTTCTTGCTCAAGGCTGGTTGAGAAAGCTAGTAATCGTAACGACCTATGTTTATGAAGATTCTCCGATTTTTTAGTGCTCTCGACCAAAAAGTTTCTACTAAGTAAGTCAAACCCATTAGTTATCTAATCTCCATGTTTACTTTGCAAATAATTTTTTTTAACTAAATCTTATGTGCAGAACTCAATCCTTTAAGCTTTCTAGATGACTCATGTAACGAGCTTTAGGTCGATGACTCCCAAGTCTTTTGAACTTTAGGGCATCGGATTTTGAGAAACCCCTATAGGCCTTTTCACTCAAGTCAAACAGGCTACGAAAATAGTTATAAGATATTAATAGAGTGCAAAACTCAATCCATTAAGCTTTATAAATGACTCATGTAACGAGTTTTAGGTCGATAACTTTATCACTCGAGTCAAAAAGGCTATGAAAAGAGTTATAATACAATAATGGTATTGTTCCTTGCGTGCAATAAGTTCATGCGTGAGGATTAGATTCCTAACATTCGGTCATTACTTAGTTTCCTCTAACTGGTCTAAAGTGCTCCACACAATTTTTCAACAAACATAGAATCAATCACAACCTAGATAGCCACCATCACAGCTTATCTACCATACTTTCTCACTCTCTTGGTTACTTGGTTGAGATACAAATGATTTCTAGTTTAGAGAAGGGTATCCTATTGTTTTCAACTTAAGTGCACCAACATAGCTACAAATCATCGTAACTGACCGAAACAATACGATATCAGATATGATTAAGTGGCTTCACATTTAAACAAAAGTATACTCTGTTCACAAGTCATGATTTAAAGCTAAAATTAAATGAAAAGTTACATCATTAGCTGGCAAGGCTATTCATATCACATAAACATGCAAACAAATAATTTTTTTTTACTAAAACGAAAATAAGTTAAAAATCAAATATCAAATATCACGAATTTTTCAAGTCAAGCAAATTTTCATGAATCACTCCCAAACTAGAAACGTACATTGTCCCCAATGTAATGCAAAAGAAATAAATACATAGAAATTTAGAGACTTTCCGGAGGTGGGTCTGATGTTGCTGGTAGCAGTAGTGTGTAAGGATCAACTGGTGGAGGTGCTGGCATGCGTGTCGGGCGGAAAATCTGGTCATGGATGTCATTAAGCTTGCTCGTACATCTGTCTAGCCACCTCTTTACCTGGTCGCAGTCTGATCGAATCCAGCTCTACTCTAGTTCAGCCTGCTGCTGACTAGTCTTAATACCCATCTGAGTGTGTCGAACTGCATCAACTCGAGATCGCAGCGTCGTCAACTCCTGCTGTACCGTGCGCAACTCAGTCAGCGTAGCAACAATGAGTCAGGTCTGCTCAGCCTAACCCTCTAGTAGGCGATGTAGCATGGATGCTATGTCTCTAGGAGGTCCGGCTGGATGGAGTGCGACTGGCTGTTCTTCTAGAGGTTGCCCATCTACGGCTAAGGCTGTCCCCACAGCTCTGGCTGTATGCCATCTCGCATTTTCCAAGGCAAAGCAGTTGATAGGTCCCTTTGCCTTCAATACCAGCTCTGCTGGTGAGATCTAAACCTCTGCTGCCTTGCAGATACCACTAATCAGAGCTGGGAAGATGGCTGTGTGCCTCTTGTCTGTCTAGAAGCCCAGCATACTGATCAGGGTGCAAATATAATTCTCCAAGTCCAACTTCATCCCGTGAGCGAGATGGTATAATAATTGAGCCCTAGCATCATTGATAGTAGTACGATGCCTGGTCGGGTCGATGTTGTGGCTCACAAACACATTAAGGATAAGGAGGAAATCTGTCAGTTCAGTGCTCGAAGTCCCTCCCGGGTAGTGGCCATGCATCATCTGAGCCATATAGAAACCGGGCCACCTCACCCATATCCTGAATAGAGGACAGAGGGTGAATATCTTCAGTGGTTATACTATAGAAGTCATTGATGACCCTCGGGGTAAACATGAACCATGTACCCCGCACCCAAGTCTGCCCATAATGCTCCGTCCCTTGAATGTCGATTTCTTGGTTGAATTTGGTGTAGAATTCATGGACGAGTTGAGAGTAAATTTTATGAAGAGTATCAGCTACCTTGGACCATCCGCAAACATCAATGAGATTATACAGCTCAGAGTGAAGGAAGTCGTCCAAATACAATCTTCGCTCTCTCCAAATAGTCCACTGGCTAATGAACTTGGTGAATCTTTCCTCGTGCTCCTCGGAAAGATAATGGCGGAAGTCGATAGTTTCTACCCGTGCTCTTTTCGACGTGCTGCCGATTGCCTTTTTCTTTCTTTTTTTGACGGCTGTTGGGGATCGTTTTGGAGCCATAATCTGTAAAGAGAACGAAAATAAGTTAAATATGAAAAATAACATATATGGTGTAAGACTTTACCCCCAAACTATTTTAAACATTAGGTAACATTTTTCGAAAAAATGTGTTTGACTAAGCTACTTCGTGCTCTGAGAAATCTACCTAAGAATTTGAAAAATTGAAACGGAAGAGGGTGGCATGAAAGTGCATGCTTTGGTCTACCACATATTCAAATTTCATAGCATTTCGATGCCATTTGGGTCAAACAGATGGGGGACGAACGTGCTAACGGAGGCAGTCACGTGGCGCCATGGCGGACTGTGATTTTTCATTTTTTTTGTCCCGACTTGAAATTCGTGATAATCGTATGTTCAAGCCAAATTGAATGACCCTAAGTAATGGCATAAGTCTAATAGATGAGCCTAGGATCACAATTCCCAAAATTTGGCAAAAATTTTGGTTGGGGTAATTCATCAAACACTTTGTATGCAAGGGTTGGTCTTCAAAGGTTTGAATAAAATGGGGATTCAATCAAAACTAATTTTTTTTTTCACAACCTAATCAACTAAACCCAATCCAATTCATGTTTCCCTTTCGGTTCAAGCCTAATGTAACCAAACATCTCCCCATATTTATCAAAATGCAAAACTTGTGTACACTTATATCAAAAATCCGAAAATAAATTGAAAATAATGTGAACTTACCTTTGAATTCGTAGATTTGGATGTTAATGGATGTTGATGTCGAGTAATGTGATGTCCAAAGTGTTAGTTTGGTGCTTGGAGATTGAGGGGGTGAAGAGAGGAATGGGTTTTGAAATGAAAGTTTCCAGTTTTGAAAAGAAATGTTGTTCCCCGGTTTTAAGTTATCTGGCATTCCTTGCGATCGCAAGGAAGGGAATCTATGACGCAGAATGCCAAAATTCAGGCGAGAATGTCTTTCGCTTGACCTATCGATCGCAATGGGTTTAACCATGCGATCGCATAGTGATGTACCCTGTTATTTGAATTTTTTTAAAAAATTTTAAATATAACTAAAAAATAAAATTGAAAACGTGTTTATGCAAGATGACGATGTATGCCTCATACCTATGAATTAAAAACCTACTTAAAATCCTAAAAACTTAAAACATGCAAAAACGTGAATCAACTCCTAATACAAAAATATTACTGAAAATCAAATAAAAGGGAGAAAAATGGGTTGCCTCCCATTGAGTGCTTGTTTAAAGTCTTTAACTTGACTTTGTCGTGGTGATCACTCCGGATTGCTCAAAGCAGTAAAGGACTTTTCTTTCGAAAAATCACCCTCCATGTATTGTTTTAGCCTTTGTCCGTTTACTTTGAACCTGCCCTTTGTGTCATGAGCTACTTCTACCGCTCCATGTGGATAGACTTTCAATACCGTGAATGGCCCGGACCATCTTGAACGTAGTTTCCCAGGAAAGAGTTTGAGTCGAGAGTTGAATAAGAGGACTTTTTGTCCCGCCTCAAACTGCCTTTTTTGAATGTTTTTGTCATGCCAATTCTTGGTTTTCTCTTTGTACAGTTTGGCATTTTCATAAGCCTCAAACCTGAATTCTTCCATTTCGTTCAACTGAAGTAGTCTTTTCTCACCGACTTCTTTCAAGTCAAAGTTCAACTTCCTCAATGCCCAGTAGGCTCGGTGCTCCAACTCAACTGGTAAATGGCATGCCTTCCCAAAAACTAGGCGATATGGTGACATTCTGATTGGTGTTTTAAATGCAGTTCGATATGCCCAAAGAGCATCATCCAGTTTTTTCGACCAATCTTTTCTCGATGTACTCACCGTAAGCTCTAAGATCCTTTTCAACTCCCAGTTGGAGATTTCCACCTGGCCGCTAGTTTGTGGATGGTACGGAGTAGCCACACGGTGCTTCACACCGTATTTTGCCAACAGAGTTTCAAACTACCGGTTGCAAAAATGTTTACCTCCGTAACTTATGATTGCTTGAGGAGTACCGAAACGTGTGAAAATATTCTTTTTGAGAAAATTCACCACCACTCTGCCATTATTGGTCGGTAAGTCTACAGCTTCTACCCATTTAGACACATAATCCACAGCCACCAAAATGTAGGAATTTGAGAACGATGGTGGAAATGGTCCCATAAAGTCAATCCCCTATACATCGAAAAGTTCAACTTCTAAAATGCTTCGAAGGGGCATTTCCTGCTTTCGAGATATATTTACCGTCCTCTTGCACCCGTCACATTTTTTTACCAAATTGTAGGCATCCTTGAATAATGTCAGCCAATAAAACCCAGATTGTAAGACTTTGGCTGCTGTTTTAGTAGCACCGAAATGACCTCCGTATGGTGAAGAATGATATTGCTCCAAGACAGTCTCCATTTCTTCTTCAGGTAGACATCTCTGAATTACTTGATCAGCTTCCCTTCTGTAAAGAATAGGATCTTCCTAAAAATAGTATTTAAGTTCTGAAAAGGACTATTTTCGACGTTGATGATCATAATCAGGCGGCACGATATTACTTGCACAGTAGTTCACATAATCTGCATACCACGGTGCACTTTCTATCTGCCCTATCCCAAAAATCTGCTCGTCTGTAAATTTTTCATTTATTTCACCTTCTTCATTTCCTTCTGACTGCTCTATTCTTGACAAGTGGTTGGCTACCACATTCTCACTCTTCTTTTTATCTTGAATTTCCAAGTCAAACTCTTGAAGAAGCAGTATCCACCGAATCAGTCTTGGTTTTACATCTTTTTTAGCAAAAAGATATTTTAATGATGCATGATCCGTGTGCACTATTACTTTCGATCTAATGAGGTAAGATCGAAATTTTTCGAAGGAAAATACTACTGCTAGTAGTTCTTTTTCTGTAGTGGCATAATTCATCTGAGCATCATTGAGAGTTCTACTGGCATAATATATGACATGTATGACTTTTTCTCTACGCTGCCCCAAAACTACCCCGATGGTAAAGTCACTTGCATCACACATGAGTTCAAACGGAAGATCCCAATCAGGTGGTACAATGATAGGTGCTGAGATTAGACTGTTCTTAAGAATATTGAAAGCTTTAAAGCGATCTATAGAAAATTCAAACCTGACCTCTTTTCCATGCAAGAACTGCACAATGGTTTGGTTATTTTTGAAATCTTTTATAAACCGTCTATAGAAACCCGCATGTCCCAGAAAAGACCGAATTCTCTTAACTGTTGCCAGATGAGACAGTTTCTCTATAACCTGAATCTTTGCTATGTCGACCTCAATGCCTTTAGCTGATATCCTGTGCCCCAACACGATGCCTTCTTAGACCATAAAGTGACATTTTCTCTAATTATGTACCAAGTTGGTTTTCTCACAACGCTGAACTACCAGGGTTAAATTTTTGAGGCAATCATCAAATGATGCTCCAAAAACTGAAAAATCATCCATGAAAACTTCAATAAATTTTCTGACCATATCTGAGAAAATAGACATCATACAACGCTGAAATGTAGTTGGGGCGTTGCACAGGCCAAATGGCATACGCCTATATACAAACGTGCTATAAGGGCAAGTAAAGGTGGTCTTTTCTTGATCTTCTGGCGCTATATGAATCTGATTGTAGCCTGAATATCCATCAAGAAAGAAATAATGAGAATGATCTGCCAAACGTTCCAACATCTGATCAATGAATGGTAGGGAAAAATGGTCTTTTCGAGTGGCATCATTGAGCTTTCTGTAGTCAATACAAACTCGCCAGCCAGTAGTCAATCTGACTGGTATGAGCTTGTTATTATCATTTTTCTCAACCGTAATCCTCTTTTTTTTAGGCACTACCTGAACCGGGCTTACCCAAGTACTATCTGAAATAGGATAGATGATACCGGCATCAAGTAGTTTCAACACTTCAGCTCGGACTACTTCTTGCAAATGAGGATTCAATCTGCGTTGAGGTTGCACTGTTGGTTTATATGCCTCTTCTATTAGAATCTTGTGCATGCATATAGACGGGCTGATATCTCTGATGTCTGCTATAGTCCAACCGATGGCTGATTTGTTATTCCTCAAAATTCAGAGTAATTTATCTTCTTGATCCTGATCAATAGATTTTGCAATAATGACTGGAAGTGTGGACGACTCACCGAGATAGCATACCTAAGGTGAGAGGGTAATTGCTTCAACTCGAGAATTGGAGCTTTTTGAACCGAAGGTGGCTGTTGAGGAGGTGTGGTACCCAGATCCATATATTTACTTCTTCTTTCTATCTGTTCTGCTCCTTGTAAATATCTGGCACATTCTTCAAGAACTGGAGAGTCAGAATTTTCTTCTTGAGAATGCAAAATACATGCTTTCCATGGATATGAAGGATTTTCTAAAGCAAATGTGTTAGTTGCCTCGTGATCAATGATATCGATCTGAAAGCATGAGTCAGAGGAGCTTGGATACTGGATTGCTTTGAACACGTTGAAAGTGACTTGCTCCTCGTTCAATCTCAACATTAGCTACCCTTTTTGCACATCAATGAGTGTTCTTCCAGTAGCTAAAAATGGTCGTCCCAAGATAAGTGGTACATCTCTATCTTCCGCCATATCCAGGATAATGAAGTCAGCTAGGAATATAAACTTGTCCACTTTTACTAAAATATCTTCAATAACTCCGCATGGGTGTCTAACTGACTGATCAGTTAATTGTAGTGATATTGTGGTTGGCTTTACTTCTCCGAGACCTAGTTGCCTGAAAATAGAGTAAGGCATCAAATTAATGCTAGCACCTAAATCACATAATGCTTTCTCAAAAAATGAACTACCAACTGTACAAGGAATAGAAAAACTTCTTGGATCTTTTAATTTCGGTGGTAGCTTGTTTTGCAAGACATCACTGTATTACTCGGTAAGCATGACTGTTTCGTGTTCCTCCAACCTCCTTTTGTTTGAAAGAATTTCCTTCATGAATTTTGCATAACTCGGCATATGTGCTAGAGCATCAGCAAAATGTATGTTGATTTGGAGTTTTTTGAACACATCAAGAAATTTCTCGAATTGCTTGTCTAGCTTATGTTTTCGCAGCCTTTGAGAGAATGGAATTGGAGGAACATAAGCCTTGACCGGTGGCAGAATATAATCTGGTGGAGAGCTTTCTTTTGCTTGATCAACTTCTGCATTTGATTTGTTATATCTCTCTTTATCTAACGCAGTTTCCTTTTCAACACTAAGTCTTTTGACATGAATTTCTGGCAACTCAACTCCGCTTCTCGTGGTGATTGCATTGACTTGCTCTTTTGGGTTAACTTCAGTATTGCTTGGCCATGTGCCTGGTTGTCGCTCGATCAACAGTTTAGCCAACTGCCCAATCTGATTTTCTATATTCTTTATCGCAACATCTTGTCTTTTCTGCATCTCCTTCAACTCAGATTCCATAAGCGTGACAGTTTCTTCCAATCTCCTTCTTCTCTCTTGTGGTCTCTCTTGATCCGGCAGATTCTGAATATTTTGGGTGTTGCCATAGGAGAAGTTGGGATGATTTCTCCATCTTGGATTGTACGTCTGTGAGTACGGATTATTCTGCTGTCGCTGAAAATTCTGAGCATATGCAACTTGTTCAGGGGATGACATATCAACTTTGGTCAAAGGACATTCTGATGATTGATGGTTTGCCCCGCATGTTACACAGATTGGTGGAGACATCTGAACCATATTAGCTGAATGAGAATATTTCATTGCTTCCATCTGCTTTGCCAATGCATCGATTTTTGCCAGTATAAGCGAATTGGTGTGTACCTCATGTACCCCTGTTGCTTTCTTCTGCATCCCTCTGTCTGGCCACATAACGAACTGTTCACTCATTGTTTCATACAAGTCGTGGTGGTCGTCGGTAGATCTATTTTGGATAGAGCCACCTGTTGTAGAATCGACTAAACAACGACTGCTTGTAACTAAACCAAAGTAGAAGAAATGATTCTGAGCTGCTAAAGGAAAACAGTGACTTGGACACTTTCTGAACAGTTACTTGAATCTTTTCCATACCTCGTAAAAGTTTTCTAACTCAGATTGTTGGAAATTGAAAATTTCATACTTTAATCTGTTCACTCTGGCTGGAGGAAAATATTTCAGTGTGAATTTTTGGATCAGATCTGCCCAAGTTGTGATGCTCCCAGGCGGTAGTGAATCTAATCATTCTCTAACTTTATCTTTCAATGTGTGTGGAAAGAGCCTCATCTTCAGTGCCTCTTCATTAACACCGTGGTATTTGAAATTTCCACAGTATTCATCGAAGTGAGAAATATAGTAGTGAGGGTTTTCATCTGTCCTACCATAGAACGACAGATTGTTTGAGAACAAGTTAATCACATCTGGCCTCAACTAGAAGTTGTCGTGTCCATAAGGCAAATAGATTATACTGGACCGATTTTCAACAATCGGTGGCATCATATATTCACCTATAAGGATATCTCGTTCATTAACTTCATCTGGTCGAGCCACTGGTGGAAGATTATTTCTCACATCTGCATGTAACGAATTCTGGATTCGGTTATCTTCCATTGTGTCTTCTTGCTGTTGTTTCTTTTCTCTTCGTTCACGTTGTTGTTTCTGGATCTAAATTAAATAGATCAAGATTCTTTGTACAGCGCATACACACTTAACCTGAACACAAAGTTGGAATTCAACAGTAAGACAATGATATTAGAATAAATATAAAACTAAAAATAAAATAAGTAATATTAAAAAGAATTGTTAAAAGCTAAATTATGAATTAACGTAGCAATTAATAAAACTAGTCCCCGACAACGGCGCCAAAAATTTGTTGTGCGATTCTAATCCCGCAAGTGTACGGTTCGTTAACAAGTAATAAAGTGATGTGTAGAGTGTCGAACTCACGATGACTAGATATTAATTTAACCTATTAAATTATAATTCAAATTCTAACAATTAAGAAAAACACATATTAGATTTTGATGTATGATTCTAAACTAATTTAACTATTTTAATTAAATTGAAATTAACAATACAACTTTGAATGATGAGAACAAATTCGAATTTTACCAACACTAGGATTCACAAATCCACCTATACGCTTTATAACCAATTATCCGTTAATTGCTTTTTAGCTCTTAATTATCTTGGATTGAAAATCGGCATTCCTAAAATAATCAAAAGCCTCTCTCGATGGTCAATCAATTCTATACGTTATGCGAATCTAATTATCTCTAATTAAGCTTCGAACATAAACATTTGCATTAAAATCTCAAGAACACATAAATGGATTTCATAAAGTATAATAGTAATCTTTATCTATTATTGAACCATATGTTATTCAATACCATGTGCTTAATCTATATTTAATCTCTCGACTTCAATACAGATCACAATATATTCTAATGATGATCAAGCATTAAAATAATGAAAATAATGAATAAGGAATAATCAATCTAAAAGCAATTAATTACTGAAAAAGAAAAACTTCTAATTAATTAAAAATGAGAGGTTTCATCGTTCATCCTAGAAATAGTAAATTCAGCTGGACATGATTTCGTTAATAATTACAATAATTAAGTTAATCATGATCCGGAGAAAGAAAAACAAAAAGTACATAAAACCTGTGATCCCGGCTCAAAATCTTCAATCCCGTGCCTTGATCTTTTGATTCTTCGTTTGTATCTTCTTCCCCAAAATTCGTCGTCTGCGATATGTCTATTCTTCTTCTTTTATACTCGTCTTCCAACTCTTCAAAACGTGGCCTAGGTGGTTGAATTAATTTGGACTTGGTAGAATTCTAATCCAACCAGGAATCTGCCAAATTGCTACTACGGGAAGCCATGCGATCGCATGGTTGATGCAAATTCAGTTCTGCAGTAATTTTAGCCCTATTGCGATCGCAGCAAATGTTAACCATGTGATCGCATGGTTAACTTTGATGCTTAATTTGAATTTCCTTCTTTGATATTTGCACACCAAGTCCTTCATGTCTCTTGTCTGTTCAATTAAATCCTATTTTCTTCTGTTTGCTCTCTTTTCGTCAGATTGACACTTAAATTTGAATATTTCCTAAAATAATAAGAAAAAAACTCGCCATTAAACCAAAAATAACTTAAAGTACTCATAATGGTCCCTTTTTATGAGCTCAGATAAGTACAAAATTGTACTTATCAGATATCGATTGCTAAATCTAACAACAAATAAAATTATTATATCTCGATATGTGGTATTTGACGAAATTGCAACTTGGGACTGGAAAGACAAGCAAGTCGTGGACTCAATACCATATCAATTCGACGAACAGTCAACATTTCAAGCTGATCCTTCTCAAATTCACCATAATGAGAAAGATACAGCCCCTACTACAACAAATGAAGAAGAAAGTGAATCAGAAAGTCTCCTAAAAATGACACGTTCACTAAGAGATATCTATGATTCTTGCAAGCTTGGATTATTCTCTTGTGACCTCAAACATTCGAAGAAGCCTCAAAAGACAAAAGTTGGATGAAAGCAATGAACGATAAACTATCCACCATTGAGAAAAACAAAACTTGGAAGCTCGTTGACCTACCAAAAGGAAAGAAGACCATTGGTCTAAAATGGGTTTATAAAATCAAATACAATGAAAACAGGTCAATTCAAAAATACAAAGCACGGCTAGTCGCCAAAGGGTATTCTCAACATCCATGAGTTGACTTTACAGAAACATTTGCTCTAGTTGCAAGAATGGAGACAATTCATACTGTTTTGGCATTAGCAGCTCAATGAAGTTAAAAATTTCCAATTTGATGTAAAATCAGCATTCTTAAATGGTGAAATTCAAGAAGAAGTGTATGTTGAGCAGCCCGGAGGATTCAAAATCAAAGGCAAAGAAGAAAAAGTTTATCGTCTCCAAAAGGCGTTGTATAGATTAAAACAAGCACCCCGAGCATGGAATAGCAAAATCAATAGCTATTTCATTCAGAATGGCTTCCATCGAAGCACAAGTGAATCATCCATTTACGTGAAAAATTTTGACAAAGATTTTCTTGTTGTATGCCTTTATGTAGAAGATCTTATCTAATTTGGCACGAACAAAATTATGGTGGATGAATTCAAGAAAATAATGATGAAAGACTTTGAAATGTCAGACTTGGGACTCATGCGATATTTCTTTGGAATTCAAGTGAAGCAAAGTTTGGGAAAAATTTTCTTTCTCGAGAAAGGTATATCGATGATCTTCTAAAAAAATTCAACATGAGCCGTATAAGCCAATCTCTACTCCTACGGAATTAAATGAGAAATTGCAAGTCAATGGAAATGCAAAAAAAAAATCTTGATGCCACACTCTATAAAAAAATTAATTGGTTCCTTGATCTATCTCAATACGAGGACAGACATTGCACATTCAGTAAATATACTTTCCAGGTTCATGAATGAACCAAGCAAAAATCACTTTGCAGCAAAAAGAATCTTGCGATATCTTAAAGGAACAAAGAATCAATGCATTGAGTTTAAAAAAGAAAACAATTGCACACTTGTTGGTTACACATATAGTGACTGAGCAGGTTCTTTTAATGATCGAAAAAGCACATCTAGCTACATATTTTGTCTTGGAACAAATGTCATTTCTTGGAGCTCAAAGAAGCAAAATCTATAGCCTTATCATCAAGTGAAGCAGAATACATAGCATCTACAGACGCAGCTTGTGAAGCAGTTGGACTTAGAAGAATTTTGAAAGACTTAAAGTTTGAGTAACGAGAGCCAACAAAAATTCATTGTGACAATATGTATGGAATTACAATGACAAAAAATCTAGTTTTTCATGCTCAATCAAAGCTTATTGAGCTTCAACATCATTTCATTCAAGATTTGGTAAATCATAGAGAAATTTTCTTGGAGTTTATCAACACAAATGATCAATCAACGGATATTTTGACAAAAGCAGTCAATATTGACAAGTTTGAGAAGTTCAAAAACAATTGAAAATTACAAATTAAGAGGTGGTGTTAAAAGTTATTAATTTGCAATCTTCAATAAAGACTTTGAAGACCACAATACCACTTTGGAACAAGAAGACTTGCACTTTGAAAATATAAGTCTACATGTAAGATTGAAAGGTTGCATTTGGAACTATGAAGTATTGAATGTTGTTTTTAATAATTCAACAACTTATGGTCTTTCCACCATTTCTAGAATTTTTATTTGTCCACTATAAATAGAGTGGGTTTGTAATGTTGAAGGAAATCAAGAAAAGTATAAAACAAATTAAGAGTGGTGTAAAAAAAAGTAATTATAAAACAAGTGTGCTGTAGCAACTCAAAAATTATCAATAAAATTCTAATTTTTCTTAAACATTTCTCTTCTACACCCAACACGAATGTGTACTAATGATGGCATCATATGCAAGTATTATCATTTTATCCTATCCAAAATAGTGTTGTGTGTTCTTATGTCAGCTTGCTGGTCATGTAAAGAGAAGGCTGGCCCAGAGCCACTACATCCGGCTGGAAGTAATGGGCACTGCATGGGTAGTCTGTGTCAAGTGGTATAAAAATAAATAAAACTATGAACAGTAAATTTGGAATTCAACAAAAAAGGTGAGTATGTGGCGTAATTTTTCTTTTAAAGAACAGCATATACGGGCCATCATCAGTTGTCCTATGCCAATTTGTCCCAGGCCTAGATGACCCATTACATCGTATTTTTTTTTTCATAAACTACTTGTGCTTAGGTGGTAGTTTTGATATTAATTCTTATCTTCTATATTGATAGAAAAAAATAGTGCAAACATGAGGGACATACCAACCATAATACCCCAAAACTTTATGGAATATGATATGATGCACATGTTTAAATCTTGAGAAGTTTTGATCAATTAATTTGCAGTTTTTCAATTTTACTAGGGACTATAGTGTAAATTTTGATAATTATATTTTGGTCGGGAAAGTGATGAATTAAGAATTCGTTAGTGATAGGAATGATCATTTGATGCTAAGAAATCAAATTGGGTATCTTTTAATAATTTTAAGTTAAGGGATTGAGACAACTGATTATTTGGGTAAGCATGCATATTTTGAAAAGGTGAGAATTTGTATATCAATATTGGCCCAAATAGTATTTCATAAATAATTACGTATAAATGATTCAAGAAACAACCTATTTGGACATTAGATGCCCAACAACATGAAGTCCTAAGAAATCTTTGGTTATTTATTATTTAAATAAGGACCGGGTTGCAATTTAAGAAAACTCCCCTTGAGCGAATTCCATGATCTATTGGCCCGTTTTCTTGATCTTCGATCTAGTTCTGTAGGAGCAAGTCAAAAAGATTGAAATATAAAACCATCTTAATTAATTCGTTTGTCAACGGCCACTTGCCAGGAATGATCATTCTAGGTAGACGTGGCAAAACCGGCCCTACTCGTAGGCCGGCCCATATAACCCAGATCTTGGATTAGACTGGCTTGGCACAAACAAAACCAGGCCTATATGCCTGGCCCGTCTAGTCCGAATTTTTATTTATTTATTTATTTTTGTTCCTTAACACTAATTTGTGAATAGCCCTAATAAATAATCTAAATAATATCAATCTAAAATGATCTAAGTCCAAAACTCCAATTTAAATTGTTTTTTTTTGAAATATTAGTCCAAGAATCACAAGCTCTAATATAAAATTGTTTAGATTTAGTTAAAATTTAGTTTAATTAAAATTTCAATCCAAATTATGTTTTAGTGTAACAAGTAAATTATTTATTTTAAATTTACTCATAAGTAAATTTTTTAATTTAAGCAAACATGCGTATAGCTCAAAGCAATAAGACTAGCATGCATTTACTATTTATATTTTTAAAAAATGTGTCAACAAATAATTTATAATTAACCAAAAAAATTATTATTTTGAAAGAAAATTGATGTTTACCTATTGATTAATACATAAGAGTCCTAATTTTATAAATTAATCTCTTTAAAAATTTCAAAATATATATTGTCTAAGTTTATTTAACATTGTATTTAATGCAATGTATTAGATTGTATAAAAAATTATTTTAAAAAAGAAAGAAAAAAAATAAAATGAAGACTGGTTTGGTCTAATGGGTTGGGTTGGACCCGCTTATTTTTAGCCTACACAAAACTGGAATGGGTCAGCCCGGTCCAGTTTCAAGTCTGGCCCTGTTCTGGCGAGCGGGACAAGCTCAACCCAACCTATTTGCCAGCTCTAATCCTAGGAACAATTTCTAATTTTGGGAAAGAGGGGAGAAATAATCATTTCAATGAGAAACGACTTTTGCAGTATGAGAAATGAAGTTTGAGTGCGAAAATAAATTTTTGATGGTTAGAAATTATTTGGGACTTCTGGGAATTTATTTCACCGAAGCCACCTAGTCTAGGACCAAAGCAAGTACGTCGAAGCCCAGTCCAACTTTTTGCACTTGCAAAAATTTTATTGGAAATAAATTATTGTTATTTTTTTTTTAATTCATTTATTTTGTAAAGATAAGTATAAATCGAGATTTTTAACCATCAGATATGTTAATCTGTTGGAATCCAGTTTCTACTGCACAATATCATTTTTTTAAAGATTAGTAAAGATTTTACTAATTCCTTAGAATATCTTGATTAGTAAAGATTTTAAAGATTAGTAAAGATTTTTCAAAAGAATATCTTGATTAACATTCATCTTTTCTACATCAAAAAGCACATTCGGACTTGTTGCATGGTGAAACGTAGAAAATTCGACGAGTGACTTTATCTTCCAATTTATAGAGAACACCCACACACACACACACGCCACTATCCACAAACACACACATTTATATATTGTTGTAAAAATATTGTGATTGTAAGTGTCAATATCGCACAAAAGTAATAAAGTGGACTTATTGAGTTCGGATTATCGTTCTCACGAAAAATATCTTATTTATGTATTAGTTCCATTAATCTTTAGTGATTAATCTGTAGAATGCACTATAAAATAAACTGTTTTGAGAGATTTTTAACTAGAACTTTAGATTTTCCAAAATAAGAAAAACAATTCAATAACTTATTTGAAGCGAAAATCAACAATTTAGAGAAGAATGATGGTTAAAGCGTTTGGACAAACGAATTTACCTAGTGGTCATCTCTAATTCATCCTCTCAAGATTTGTTCCTAAAGTTGTATTCGGTCGAATTCACGAATTTAACTTAATTTACCTCTCTCGAGTTCAAATTAGTCCTATCTAATTAAGTCGACCTAGGCAGTCAGAATGATCCTTAATTAGATGCATCAATTCTCCTAACAATTCAATTCAGACAGCAGCAATAATAAAAGTATATCTCCACCTTTTATCCAATTGCCGGATTTTACTATGTGGTTTAGATTAATAATTTACTTCTCAGTTCATTACAATCCACGAGATTAATAAAATAATGACCAGTTATTCCAAGCATTAAGAGAAGAAGTAAAATCAAATACTTAAACAATTTATAAGTCAAATCTTAAGATTCGAAATTAAAGAATTAAAACTAGGTTACATCGTTCATCTAAACATTAAATTTAGCTACTCATGATTTGGAAAAAAGACAAGATGAAGAGTTTCGAATAGATAACCGGATCTTGAATAAAAGAGGAGAAAAAGTTGAGTATCTTGCACCAAAAAATCTTTGTTTTCCCGCTCAAATCTTCTTAATTTTGATCGTTCTTCGTTTTCTTCGACGTTCTTTTCTCCGTCTTCTCTTGTATTCTCCAAGATTCGACCTCATTTATTTTGACCTAGGTTAGGTCTTTATATAGTGTTTTACCAATTTAACAACTCATGTACGTGAAAAGAAGAAAAAAGCCCTGATTGAAATTAAAAATAAGCCAAAAATCACCCAAATGTTTTTTCCGCGCGTTGCCGCGGTAGAACCGCGGTGACACCGCGGCAAACAGTAAGAAAATACCAAAATTGGTTCCAATCTCCATATTGCATGCTTAGTTCTCCAAACTTTGATGTATATTTTATTTGGTCCTTGGTCATAATTTTGTCATCTTTCATCTTTAGTTATCTTATTTGCCGCCTAGGTCCTTCAACTTTGGATTTTGTCCTCTTTAGTCCTCCAATTTATTCTTTCATTTCAATTTAGTCCTCTTTTATTTTCAACCCAAGTCCTTCAACTTTTGGATATTTACAAGTTGTCCCCATATCCAAGTCTTCGTACACCTTCAGTCATTTTTCGCCTATTTTACTCTGTTTTTCTTCAATTCCATTCGAACTCGAGTTTTGATCTAAAATAATTAAATCAACACACAATTAAGTAGAAAATCATTTAAAAGTACTCACAATCGTCCACTTTTGATGGTCCAAATAAGTGTTGATAAGTGCGGTTTTCGTACTTATTTTAGCCTTTAAAAATAGATAATTGTAAGTTCTTTAGAGTTGTTTACCGCTTATTTTTGTTCTTTTATTTATTTAGGTAAAAACCCGAGCTTGGATGGTGATTGGAAGAGATCCATGCGAAAAATGAGCAAAAAGGACTAAATTTGTGCAAATCAAGAATCTTGGGGACCAAAAGATAACTATGTTTAAAGATGGAGGACCAATGTTGCAATTAATGGAGGACCTATATGAAAGACAACCAAAACTTCAAGGACTAAAGTCAACATCTCAGATAGTTCAGAGACTGAAAGTGCAATTAATCAAAAATCAAAACCAGACACTTGGCATTTTGGCCCATGCGATCGCATGGGCCTATATATATTGATCGCGAGGTGCGCTTTTGAAGCGAATGTTTTTACCTCTACCATGCGATCGCATGGATCTCGCATGGATTAGAACCATGCAATCGCATGGTTCATTTTCTGTTGTCCGCATTTTTTTTATCTTGTTTTTGAGGGGTATTTTGGGTAATTCAATTTTGACGAATTTTAGGGTTTAAGGTGCCGTTTTTTCTGCATTTTTGAACCACTCTCTCCCTATTCTCTCATACTCACTCTCCCATAGAAACCTCTCACCAAAGAAGAAGATTAGGGTTCTTGAAAACTCCATGGAAATGGGTTTTTTTTGACTTTTGTACATCATTGTGTGTATTTTGTAAATAGAGGAAGATGGATGGAGGTTTATAGTGGGCAAATGAAGACAACCATGGGCTCAAGCTAAATCTTGCATTTCTCTTGACTTTATCAAACCCGTGTTTAGGCCCAAACAAAAAGGGGTTTTCAGAAAAAAATTTAAAAAAGTTGCTCCAAAACCCTTAAATTTAAGCAAGGGAAATTTTCCAAAAAAACAGCAAAAAAAAACCCCCCAAGAAAAAGAATTTGGAAACCCACCAAAAAAAAAAAATTTGGAAATTTTAAAAAATCGATTAAAAACCACTTGCCAACATCTTAGAAAAAAAAATTTCACAAGGGAACCCAAAAGCAACCCCAAAAAAAACCCCCAAAAAGAAACCAAATTAAAAGGGTTTAAAATTTAATTTTTGTAACCCCCTTAGTAAAATTATGGAAATTTTTCTAAAGAATTTGGGGGAAAGGGAAAGGGAACAAGGTTTTTGGGGATCTTTAAAAATTCCCCAAACTTAAAATGGGATTTTTTTTTTTTTGTTTATATTTTTAAAAGCTTTTTTTCCTTTTTTTGGGGATTTTGGGGGAAGAAGGTTGGGAAAAAACCCTTTTAAGGGAAAAATTAGGGAATTTGGTTTAAATTAAAAATTTTCCCCTTTCATTTTGGGGAAGAAAGGGAATTTCAAATTCCCCATTTTCCCGGAAGGTTTGATTTTTAAAGGCCTAATTGGGAAAAAAATTTTTAAGTTTTAAAACCAAATTCCAATAATTTAATTTTTCAAGGGGGAAAAAAGGTAAATCATTTACAAATCACCTCAAATTTTAATGTTTTGGGTATTTTTCACTTTCCCCAAAAAAAAATTAAAAAGGGAAAATTTAAAACAACCACCCCCAAATTAGAAAGGTCCAAAAATTCCAATCAAAAAGGCTTTAAATCCATGGGTTTTTAGCTTTTTAGATTTAATTCCCACCAAAATCCCAGATTTAAAAAAATTGAATTTCAACCAAAACCGCTTTTTTCAAAAAAGGATTACCCCGGCCCAAAATTTTGGAAGTATTTTAACCAAAAAAAAGGATTAATAAACCGCAAAACGCGGGAAAAATTTTTGGGGTTCTTCCATTTGAAGTTAGGCCCCAATAAATAGTCGAAAAGGGATTTGGGTGCCCAAGACAAAAGACCATTCCAAAGTTAAGGGTTTTTAATTTAAAACCCCGCAACCAAGGCTTTTTTTTCATCATAAATTTGGAAAGGAGGGGCCCATTTTGTTTTTTGGGATTTTTCTTTGATCTTTAAGAGGAAAACCACTTTGTTAAAATTTCTTATAGAAGGATTTCCCGGCCAAATTGTGGGCCCTTTTCAAAGAACCATATTTTGAAGGAAGAAAAAGGGTTTTAAATTTTTCCGCCAGCATTTTGTTTCCATTTTTTTGGTTTTTTTAAGAAAATCTTTTTAAAGGGAAAGGGCCTTTCATTGGAGGAATTTTTCACTTTTTCAAAAAAGGGGGTTAAAAAAAATTAAGAATTGAAACCCCCAAAAGAAAATTCCTTTTTTGGGTGGTTTTGGATTTTTAAAATTTCAAAAACAGAAATTTAATTTTAAAAGAACCCTTTTTATTTTAAATTCTTATCCATAAAGAAAAGTTTTGGCCCTTTTTCCCAAGGGTTTTGGTTGTTTAAGATTATGGTGGGGGGGAAAAAATTTTTTTCACTTCCAGGACCTTGAAGAGTTAAACTTACCAGAAAAGAGTTAAAAGGGTTTATGCCTTGAAAATTTGGTTTTTGGGGAAAGGGATTTTAAATCTGGCCCCGGGAATTTTAAAAAGGATTAAACCCCTTTGGGATATCCCGGGATTTTCGGGTAAAAAAAGATGGAAAAGATATTTTAAACCCTTTTATTAAAGGGGGTGGAAAAAAAGAGGTTTCAGAGAAATTTTTAAAGATGGATCGAATTGCAATTTTGCCCAAAACCCAGGGTTTAGCCTGGATTTTTAATCCCAATTTTGGGAACCTTTTTTGAAGGGAAGTCAAAAGAGATTGCCAAAAAAGGGAATCCCCAAAATTTTTTTTTTGGGTTTTGGGGCCCTCCCCCATTTTTTTTTAGCCCCTTTAAAATGCCCTAAGTGAAAAGGTTGGGGAAACAATGGGAAAAAATAAATCCCAACAAATTTTTTTTTTATTTTGGGGGAATTTATGGGCCCCCCATTCCAATTAAAATTTGGTGGGGTTGAACCGAGGTGGGGCCAATTTCCCCAAATGGGGGACAATTCTTAAAAGAAAAAATTTTGGGGGATTTGAAGCCAATTTACTTTGGTAATTTTCCCCGGGTTCCATTAACCTAAACTCGTGAAATTAATCGGTTAAAAGGGGCCCCTTTTTAAAAAGGTTGAATTATTTTGGGAAAAGGCCCCACCCAAGGGAGATTCCATTCGGAAAAGCAAATTTTGATTAAAAAAGAAAAGAAAAAGAAATGGTGAATTTATTGGGCTAGTTCCAAAATTACAAGGGCGACTAAAATGGCAAAACCACCCGAAGGTTTGAGGTTGGGAAAGGGCTTTTTTGGTCAAGTTTTTCCAAAAGGGGGTTTTTGGGGGAAAAAATTTTTCCCCGGGGGGTTAGGGAAAAAAGGGGAATTTACTTAAGGCAAGGGGAAAATTTTTTTTTTAAAAAATTTTCCTTCCCCCCTTTTTTTTAAAAATTATTGCTTGGCCCGAAGGGACAACCCATTTTTTTTTCTTTTTTTTTAAAATTTTTTTAATTTAATTTTGGACAAAAATTTTATTTTGTGGTTTTTTTCCCTCTGGAAAATACAAAAGAAAAATGGTTCCCAAAATTTTGAAAAATTTCTTTAACCCCCAAAAAAACCCCTGGGGATTTTTTTTCTTTTTTTTTTAGTTTTCTTAAGTGTAATTTTGTTTTTTTTTTGTTTTTTTAAAACCGGGTTTTGGTATTTTCTTTTTTTGTTGTTAAACCTTGGCTTTTGGTTTTTTTAAATTTTGTTATGGATTTAACTAAATTTTTGGTTTTAAATTTTATTTTTCCTTTAATTTTTTTAATTTTATGAGTTTTTAAAAATGGGTGTTATTCTTTGGATTTTAAATCAAAGGGTTTAATTTTTTTTTAATTTTTGGGGATTTGTTGTCCTTTTATAGTTTGATTGTGCTTGTGTGCTTGCATGACATTTTAGATCATTTTGCTTGAGTACAAACAAAAATGCAAGTTTGGGGTGTGATAAGTGCGGTTTTCGCACTTATTTTAGCCTTTAAAAATAGATAATTGTGAGTTCTTTAGAGTTGTTTACCGCTTATTTTTATTCTTTTGTTTATTTAGGTAAAACCCGAGCTTGGATGGTGATTGGAAGAGATCCACGCGAAAAATGAGCAAAAGGACTAAATTTGTGCAAATCAAGAATCTTGGGGACCAAAAGATAACTATGTTTAAGGATGGAGGACCAATGTTGCAATTAATGAGGACCTATATGAAAGACAACCAAAACTTCAAGGACTAAAGTCAACATCTCAGATAGTTCAGGGACTGGAAGTGCAATTAATCAAAAATCAAAACCAGACACTTGGGATTTTGGCCCATGCGATCGCATGGGCCTATATATGTGCGATCGCGAGGGTGCAGTTTTTGAAGCAGAATGTTTTTGACCTCTACCATGCGATCGCATGGATTAGAACCATGCGATCGCATGGTTCATTTTCTGCTGTCCGCGTTTTTTTTTATCTTGTTTTTGAGGGGTATTTTGGGTAATTCAATTTTGACGAATTTTAGGGTTTAAGGTGCTGTTTTTTCTGCATTTTTGAACCACTCTCTCCCTATTCTCTCATACTCACTCTCCCATAGAAACCTCTCACCAAAGAAGAAGATTAGGGTTCTTGAAAAACTCCATGGAAATGGGTTTTTCTTGACTTTTTGTACATCATTGTGTGTATTTTGTAAATAGAGGAAGATGGATGGAGGTTTATAGTGGGCAAATGAAGACAACCATGGGCTCAAGCTAAATCTTGCATTTCTCTTGACTTTATCAAACCCGGTGATGTATTTTGTATCTATTTTCCATTTTGTCTTTGTAAATACTATGGGCTAATTTTATTTACTAGGAATGAGATGAATCCATTTATGAAGCTTTAAAGTGTATTGTTCTTGTTATTGATTCCTTATGCTTGGTTTTATGGTTGTTGATTATTGGGCTTTATTGTGTATTGAGATGATTGATCACCATTGAAATGCTTTTGTGACTTAGTTGCTACCGGGAGGTTGAAATTAGGTTTAGCACATTTAATTAACAACACAAGGCTTATGGAATGTAGAAATACTTTTTCATACTTTGTGCAATTAATTTTGAATGCTCTTGAGTTTTAATGCAATTTTACATATACGTTCTCTCGGTAGGAATGCTTGGGGGTCTTGTGTAAAATTAGGTTTGGCTTTACTCGGGAGAGATTGCTAGATATTTTAGGAGCATGGATTGCCATATTATACTCATTTTGGAATTGATAATAGAAAATGAAACTTTAAAGTGGAATAGTTGGTGAAGTCGAATTCCTAGTATTTTCTTCTAGTTGATTTTATTTCCTACAAATTTCTCTTTTAATATTTTTCTTATTTAGTTTATTTTTCATCATCTTTGAATTCTAGGTTTAATCATCAAAACAAAATGTTTTATTATGTGTTTAAAATAGAGCTAGATTGATTTGGATGTTAGCAAAATTATCTATCCTCGTGGGTTCGACACTTTCTCATCACTTTATTACTTGAACACGACTCGTGCACTTGCGGTACATTTTTAGCGAACAAGTGTAAAATAATACTTATCAAATACCCCCAAACTTGAACATTTGTTTGTTCTCGAATATGGCTATTTACTTAAACAATCAAAAAAATAATATTAAAGTATACTATAATAGATAGCTTGCCGTATTTGCCTCATATTATTGAAATAACTCAATCAATTCATAAAAAACTTCTAAATTATGCTACCAAAATTAATTTTTTACTTATCTGATGCTCGATTGATAATTGTGTGTGTGCATAGTCAATCCAATCAACATAAACATTTAGGTTGGTAATATTCTGCCTCCAATGGTCAAATATTTCATTTCTCTCTCGTAAGAATACACACTCCCATATTGATATTCATTCTCTCACCCTGGGTGTTAACTCTAAAGTTTCCTTCAAAATACTTATTCTTTTACCGCTCAAAATTTGGTTAGGTCTAGCCAATACAGTTGCTATTTAGGTATGTGGTGATTCTCCTTTTATTGAATGCTTTGGCCATCAAGCTTCCACTAGGTAAGTCAAACCCACTAGTTATCTAAATCCCCAAGTTATGCGGACAAAGGCACAATCTTATTTTTGCTCTTTTTTTTTTTTATATATCTTATGTGTAAGACCTCACTCCCTTAAACTTTCTAGATGACCCTTGTAGCGAGCTTTAGGCCGATGGCTCCCAGGTCTGATAAACCTCAGGGCACCGAGTTTTGAGAACCTCAACGGGCTTTATCACTTGAGTCAACTAGGCTACGAAGAGAGGTATAAGATAATATAAGTGCAATGCCTTTCTTTCTTCCTTTCTTTCTTTTTCTTTTTTTTTTGTGCAAAATAAATAAGCGGGGATTAGATTCCTAGCATCCGGTCAATACCTAGATTCTACATAGTAGCCAAATACACTCCACACAACTATTACTCAAGCACGGAATCAACACCTATCTAAACAGCTTCTGCAATGGTATAACCACTCCTAAACTATCCTTTCAACTGGTTACGTAATTGAGTTGTCAACTTGTGGTTTTGGTTTTCACAACTTATGTTCACTATTGTATTCAATATAATATACCAACCAAATGTAGTGATATTCATAACTATTGTGCTCACACTTAATCATATCTCACATGGATAAGTATAGTCTATAAAAATAGTTTAAGAAGCATCACCTAGTGATAATTCATGAATTAATAACAGTTTCAAATAATATCATCATAAGCCGGCAAGGCTATCCAACATACAAGCACACAAATATTTTTTTTTTTTTGCACAACACACACACACACATAACAATAATGAAAATAATAAAGTCTTACCCCCACACTTAAAATTTACATTATCTTCAATGTGAAAAAAGAAAGCAAAATAAATTAGAAAAAAAAAAGAGTTAACTCGAATCAAAAGGCGTGGAAACAACGTCGGACTTTCAGCTGATCAGTACGCATTGGAATTAGAATGACGATGTGTAGCCTGAAATAAAAAAAAAAAGTAAATGTACTAATTTACTTACAATCGGGAAACGTACTCTACTTCCTAATGCAGTCCTAAAATTCTACATGCAATGCAATAAACATAAAAGGATAGAAAAAATAGGTTGCCTCCCATTAAGCGCTCGATTTATAGTCTAGAGCTCGACTTATTGCCTGGTTGCTTTTATGGAGGCTTGAATTGGGCTTTGGAAGTCTTGTATTGTTCACAATTACCAGCTTTGCAAGATTTATCCTTTGTTCTTCATATTTTAAATCGACCTTTTTCATCTTTAATTGTTGTAACTAGTCCACCTGTATCTGGTTTGTAGTTTTCTTGGCCAATTTTCACCACTTCATCAACTCTAAAACACTCTTCGAGTTCGACTGGTTGCTCGGGTATGGTGTACACACTAAATACTGTTCGTTCATCCTGTACCCTTAAGATTAGCTCACCCTTTTCAACATCAAGAAGGGCTCGACTCGTTGCTAAGAATGGTCATCCCAATATGACTGGCATATTTCGATCTTCTTCAATATCAAGGACAATGAAGTCAACTGGAAAGATAAACTTATCCACATTGATGAGCACGTCCTCAACCACACCCCGTGGGTACTTGATTGATCTATCAGCAAGCTGTAGGGATACAGTTGTTGCTTTAACCTCTCCCAAACCTAATCTCCTGTAGACAGAAAGGGGCATCAAATTTACACTTCCACCTAAATCACATAAAGCATTAAAATTATAAAATTTTCCAATTGTGCAAGGTAATTTAAAACTCTCTGGATTTTTTAACTTCGAAGGCAACTTATTTAGCAGAATAGCGCTGGACTTCTCAGTTAAAGCTACTGTCTCGTATTCATTTGGTTTTCTCTTCTTGGACAACATTTCCTTCATAAATTTTAAATATAGTGGCATTTGGGCTAACGCTTCAACGAAAGAAATGTTGATGTGCAGTTTCTTGAAAACTTTAAGAAATTTTTCAAACTGCTTGTCGACTTGTGCTTCTGCAACCTCTGAGAAAATGGAATTGGTGGCACATAAGCTTTGATAGGAATTGACACCCTCACTTTTGATGATTCATTAGATTCTTTTGAAACTTCCTTTTTTTGATTTCGCATGTTGTTGTTCAATTTCATCTTCCTCAATTACCAATTGTTCGTCATTTTTCACTGGCCTTTTCACGTGAATTTCTGGTAGCTATACCCCGCTCCTAGTCGTGATTGCATTTACCTGTTCTTTTGGAGTTGTCACTGTATTACTAGGTAAGGTGCCTGATTTCCTATCTAACAATTGCAGGGCTAACTGGCCAATCTGAGTCTCTAATTTTCTAATAGACGTCTGTTGATTTTAACTGTTTGTGTCCAGCCACTCCAATACTTTATCAGTTTTCTGCATATACTGTTGGAATATCTCTCCCAAACTTGGTCCTCTTTCTTGTTGAGCATTATAGGCATGGCCACTTTGTTGATTCTCAGACTACCTAAAATTTGGGTGTTGCTTCCAACCCGGATTGTATGTTTGTGAATATGGATTATACTGTTGATGTGTATTATTCTGCACAAAATTAACCTGTTCTGGAGAGGCCAATAACATACAATCTGATGTCGAGTGGTTAGTCCCATAGTTTTCGCACATGATGGTTGATTGGATTACATTCACTCTTTGATTTTGTATTCTGACCAAGAGCTCCACCTGCTTTGTCAGTGCAGCAAGTTGTGCATTAGTAGCTGATAGACCGTCAATCTCATGTATTCCTGCTACTTTTCTTGGAGTGGCACGATCAGATGAGAACATGGTATGTGTGTTTGCAATCAGCTCATATAGATCCCATGCTTCGTTGACATTTTTATTAGCAATGGACCCGTTTGCAGATGAATCTACTGTCGATTTAGACTGAGGAGATAGCCCAGAATAAAAATATTGAGCTTGTTGGCCCTTTTTAATACCATGGTTTGGACATTTTCTAAGCATCTCCTTGAATCTATCCCAAGCCTCATGATACTTTTCTCCATCCAGTTGCTGAAAAGTAGATATTTCTAGCTTCATTTTGGCTATTTTAGCTGGTGAAAAGTATTTGTTGTAGAATTTTCTAGCTAAGTCATCCCAGGTTGAGATGCTAGCATGTGGTTCTGAGTCTAACCATTCCAGAGCCCTATTCCTCAAAGTGTAGGGAAATAACTGGAGTCTAATGGCATCTTCATTTACTCCGTGAAACTGAAAATTATGGAACATACGTAGGAATCTGGAGAGATGAGTATTAATGTTTCAATCGCCTTTCCATAGAACTGCAGGTTGTTGCTAAAAGATTAATCATATCGGCTCTTAGTTGGAAGTCATTCCGACCAAAAACTAGATATACTATGCTTGAACGATCAGGAGCTGCTGCCAGAGTTAGGAACTGAGCCATTGGCATGTTTCCATCGTCATCTTCTTCATGTTCTTCATGATGTTGAATTTGCTGAGCTGCCATTTGGGCTGCTTCTACAGTGGCTGCTCTTGTAGTCTCTTGTTCAAGCTCTCTTCTTATTTGTGCATCTGCCATCTGATTTTGTTGCTGAACTTTTTGTTTTTGGTTGTGTTCTTTGCGTCTTCGTCTGAAAGTATGTTCAATCTCAGGATCGAAAGTCTCAAGATTGTCGACCTGAGTACGGAGCATGCAATAAACACTATTTTTTGTAGTAATGAAACTAAGAAGAAAAACTAAAAGTATAATAATAATAATAATAATAATAATAATAATAATAATAATAATAATAATAATAATAATAAATAACAATTAAATGTCAAAAGAAAATAGAATATAAATCAAACTAACACTAACAATTAATCTGAACTAATGTCAAATAAGAATACTCTCCGGCAATGACGCCAAAAACTTGTTGTAAAAATATTGTGATTGCAAGTGTACAATATCACACAAAAGTAATAAAGTGGACCAATTGAGTCCGGATTATCGTTCCCACGAAGACTATCTTATTTATGTATTAGTTCAATTAATCTTTAGTGATTAATTTGTAGAATGCACTATAAAATAAACTGTTTTGAGAGATTTTTAACTAGAACTTTAGATTTTTCAAAATAAGAAAAATAATACAATAACTTATTTGAAAACGAAAAATCAACAATTTAGAGAAGAATGATGGTTAAAGCGTTTGGACAAACGAATTCAACTAGTTATCATCTCTAATTACTCATCTCAAGATTTGTTCCTAAAGTTGTATTCGGTCGAATTCACGAATTTAACCTAATTTACCTCTCTCGAGTTCAAATTAGTCCTATCTAATTAAGTCAACTTAGGCAGTCAGAATGGTCCTTTATTAGATGCATTAATTCTCCTAAGAATTCAATTCAGACCACAGCAATAATAAAAGTGTATCTCTACCTTTTATTCAATTGCCGGATTTTACTACGTGGTCTACATTAGTAATTTGCTTTTCAATTCATTACAATCCACGAGATCAATGAAATAATGGCCAATTATTTCAAGTATTAAGAGAAGAAGTAAAATTAAATACTTAAACAATTTATAAGTCAAAATTTGAGATTCGAAATTAAAGAATTAAAACTAAGCTACATCGTTCATCCAAACATTAAATTTAGCTATTCATGATTTAGGAGTAAGACAAGATGAAGAGTTTCGAATACATAACCGGATCTTGAATAAAAGAGGAGAAAAAATTGAGTATCTTGCAACAAGAAATCTTTGTTTTCCCGCTCAAAGCTTCTTGATTTTGGCCGTTCTTCGTTTTCTTTGTCATTCTTTTCTCAATATTCTCTTGTGTTCTCCAAGATTCGACCTCCTTTATTTTGACATAGGTTAGGTCTTTATTTAGTGTTTTACTAATTTAACAACTCATGTACGTGAAAAGACAAAAAAGGCCATAATTGAAATTAAAAATAAGCCAAAATTCACTCAGACACGATTTTCGCGCGTTGCCGCGGTTGAACTACGGTGACAGTGCGGCAAAAAGTAAGAAAATACCAAAATTGGTTCCAATCTCCATATTGTATGCTTAGTCCTCCAAACTTTGATGTATATTTTATTTGGTCCTTGGTCAAAATTTTGTTCTTTTACCTCTTTAGTTATCTTATTTGCCGCCTAGGTCCTTTAATTTTGGATTTTGTCCTCTTTAGTCATCCAATTTCTTCATTCATTTCAATTTAGTCATCTTTTATTTGCCACCCAAGTCCTTCAACTTTTAGATATTTACAAGTTGGTCCCCATATCCAAGTCTTCGTACACCTTCAATCCTTATTTGCCTATTTTGATTTGTTTTTCTCTAATTCCATTTGAACTCGGGTTTTGACCTAAAATAATTAAATCAACACACAATTAAGTAGAAAATCACTTAAAAGTACTCACGATCGTCCAACTTTTGATAATCTAGATAAGTGTAAAACAATACTTATCATATATCAATTATTATTCTAGAGGTTTTATGTACAAGAGAAATTAAGATAAAATAAGCAGTATTTGTTGACCTTAAAAAATGGACTGAATTCTTAATGCAAACAATGTAATTATTCTCTTAATTTTTTCACCCCTTTGTCTAGTTTAACAATGGCCTATTTATGGGAAATATTCAAAAGTATTATAGTCATTTTTATGGTTAGACATTTTTCATCATTTGAATAAAAACTTTGCTATAACTCGTTTCCCAAGGTTCCTCAATTTTTCAAATTTTATGAATTATAGAGAATGGACATAACATGTAAGCAGTAATGTTTTGTCTTATATGTAAAGCTATGGTGCATTAATTTCACCTGAGCTACCGAGGCATAGCTTAAGCCAACGTGATACCCACATTCTTGACATGTAGGCACTTGACTAGTCTTTCCCAAAGGCCTTTAACTTCATGCCAGATGGAACTTTGGCCTTACGTGGCATCCAGGTGGAGTGTATACATTTTTAGATATATCAATATTAATTCTTGGAGTCAAGTTCAATTTTCTTGTAAAAGTTTCAAGGTAGCATACCTATATGTGCGAATGTTTTGTCTTTTACAATATTCTGTATTTTTCGTGATGTTCATACATAAAATGCTAATTGACCTACAGATCTGTTGACATATGAAATAGCAAGGACCTAAAAAGGAACTTAAGAAAAATTGTACATATAGGCCCATAAAAAGTACCCAAGCATATAGGCCTAGAAATATATATTGTCCAGGCCCAATGGATGCCCAGGTAAATTTGTATATAGGCCCAATGAAAATTATCCAAGCCAGGTAGGGCCCAAAGTGGACATCGGCCAGATCAGAAACGCCCAGGGCATTGGGCATTTAGAACGATCAATCAACGCATAAAATGTAACCGTTCATAAGCGCTTTTCTCCTTCTCTTAGTACTTTTCCCACGTTGTCGGGAGTTACAAACAGTTGAATTATCATGGAGGGAGTTACAAGCAGTTGGATTATCATAAAGGAGTTACAAGAAGTTGAATCATCATGGGAAGTTACAAGCAGTTGAATCATTATGGAAGGAATTGGCGATTATTGGGCGGCGAGGTGGTTCTTTGGGCGAAAAAGAAGAAAGCTGGGCGATGAGAAGTTTTATATGCAGATTGAAGGAAAACGTGTGGTAAAACCGTTTGGCAAGGTATAAAAGAAAGGAGATTGAATGACAAAAGAAAAGGAAAAAACTCTCGAAAAAAGCAGAGAAATGTAATTTCATTCCATTTAGTCTTAAATATATCTTCTGATAATTCTAGTGTGCTTGTGCCCACTTGGGTAGGTATTTCGTTTTGCTTTTCATCCTTTGTCACTATTATAATCTTCATAAATCAAACACCCTTGTTGGGACTTTGTCTCAAGAGGTTTGGCGTCCACACATCGTCTGAATCTTTTAATTGTTAGCGAAGGACACACATTTCTGCGCGAAACAATTTGGCACGCCAGATGGGACTCTTGTTGGTGTTTAGAAGATGCAAGAAAGTGGAACAATATGCCTCACAAGAACTCGGATAAGGAACCGGTGGACAACGAATTCAATCCGTGATCGAGCGATATGAAGAACGATAAAATACACCAAAGAACGGAGGGACAAAATCAAAGCCGTTATGAACCAATGACGGAATTGAGTCCACGAACCATCTTGCGCATTACTTGGCGAACTCACACAAGATGTCGTGGGACGGTAAGCACAAAAAAATGTTCATGATATGGAAAAATTTGTTCAAACTGAAAATGTGCATTATGACAACATGGCCAAACAATTAAGTACTTTAAATGAACTTATAACTAGGCTAGTAGGCCAAACATGTCAACCAAATTTGCCAAATATAGGGAATCATTTCCAAGCCAGGACGGTTGTGGGGCACAATTCACGACAATGAACTCCATAAATCCTAGTCAGGGAATAGAAACGCCTTTTATACCATCGACATCAAATGTGGGTGGAGGCGGCATGGCCAATTTGAGTGGTCATAATATGGGATCGTCCAACTTGGGGGGTAGCCCGAATGCAAGAGAAAATATGCCGAATATAGGACAAAACGCAACATGTGTTAGCAAAGGAGCAAATGTCCAAGTAAATGGCAATAACACCTTGAATAATGGTAATTTGGCCACAAACCCAGGGTTAAACAATAGACCTCAGATGATCCCACCAGTGAATCAACCTATAGGAGTCCCGTACGATCCTAACATAGCTTTAAGAAATCAAATCACCGAGATAATGCAAGATCAGATGGCTTTTGGAATGCGTCCTTTCATTAGGCCGACCTATAGGAAATCTTATCCCGATTGGATAGATCAAGCCTATCCGTGGCATAGAGGATATAAAGTGCTAGAATTTTCATTATTCACAGGTTTAGGAGAAGTCTCGACATTGGAACATGTAGGACGATTTACACTGCAATGTGGTGAAGTAAGTGATTATCATAAAATAAGGTTGTTTCCTAGTTCGCTAACAGGGGTAGCCTTTTCATGGTTCATTAATTTACCAGCAAACTCTATTCAGACATGGCAACAATTAGAGCAGTTGTTCCATGCTAAATTCTATAAAACAGAATCTGAAGTTACCTTGGCCGATTTAGCGAATTTACGTCAAATGCCAACTGAATGGGCGGAAGTTTTCCTTCAAAGATTTAAAACTGCTAGGAGTAAATGCTTCGTGCCCTTACCTGAAAAAGAGTTTGTTAAGATCGCTCAGAGTTGTTTAAGTTTCGACTTGAAAAAGAAATTTCAGGATATGGAGTTTCCTGATCTCTTCCAATTAATGGCCAATGTGATTAGGTATGAGCGCTTGATAAGGGAAGAAGAACAAATGAAAAATTCTAGCAAAGGAACTTACTATAGAGACCCAAACTTGATGTTCATATTGTAGATGAATATTATGATCAAACCGAAATATATGTCGGCGAATTAATTAAAGGAGATGCTTATGCATGCCCGTTAATAATTAACTTCGAGGCAACAATGAAAAATGAACCCCGAGAGATACAAGCAAAAAGCGAGCGTTTTAGTTCGATATAACCAAAGCGCGAGATACTATATTTGATAGATTGTATAAAGACAAACAAATAAAAGCGAGCGATAAGCACAAATTGCCAAATCTGAGCAAGTTAAGGATAAAAAATATTGTAAGTGGATGCATGGTCTCATACGACTAATAATTGTTTGGTTTTTCGGCATGTATTACAGGATGCCATTGAATCAGGGCGAATCACTTTTGAAGCTAAAAAGAAGATGGCAGTGGATGAGAATCCTTTTCCGCGGCCACTAGGAGTGAATATGTTGTCAGCAAGTTTCAAGAGTGGTTTACCTAAATTCAAATTAGTAGTTGATAATGGAGCGAAGATCTTGAACAGCATCCCAGTGTGTTCGAACGTCTCAAAGGTAAAGAAGTTGAAAGGAACAACAAAGTGTTGTGTGCTAGATGTAGTAGAGAAATAGATGAAGATGAGGAGAAAATAGAAGTGTGGGGGCGTCATAATCATCCAAACGTGACCCAAAATTTCCAGCCTATCCAAGGACGAAGGATATCAAGGTCTCCTTTTGAAAGGCAGTCGGGGCCGATGTATGACGGTAGGCCGATGTACAACAATGAGGCCGATGTTCAACGATGAAACGTTCGAGCCACAACCCATCGATCGAATGTATGGCACTCATTCCAATACGATGTGGGAAAGGTGATACCCTTTGATCAAATGGCGAGGACACACAAGAAAGGCGTCATCGAGAAATTATGGACGAATGATGAGGCAACAACAAGAGGTGATAGGTCCCAAATTGCCCAATTTCTCCAACGCATTGTTAAGGAAAAGCTTGAAGGCGAGAGAGAACATAATGTGAGCGATTCAACAGAAGAATTTCCTGAAGATTCTTCTAGTAGGTCGAAATTTGAAAGACGCAGCAAAGACGAAGATGAAGATGATCCAGGACAATCCATCACCATTCAATTTGGTTCTTTGCCCCCAATATTGGCTAATAACTATTTGCTCGCCAATGAGTTTAAAAGCAAAGGGGATGAGGAGCCACAAGGCGATGAGGGGAGGAAGCATGTGCGTTGGAATGTGAGGGAGAAATCGGGCAAACCTCTGGGTATCATGTGGAGAAGAAGAAGAAGATGATGGCTTGACCGATGTGGAAGAAGAGATTGACATAGAATCGAAAAAAGAAAAAAGGAGTTTCATATAACAATTTGCTAAAGCAAACAGATCAAGAAGGTGTCCGAGAAGTAGATTTGTTGGCGCGAGCCATCCGGGCGGTCTTTTGATTATTACGTGTTATCTGGGACGCCTAAGAGAAAAAATGAGGTACCACGCTCAAAAAGTATGGACCACCTCAATGATATTGCCACCCCTACAGGTTGGGAGGAAGTGAGTGACATAGAAACTCAAGAGCCCGCACGCGGAAGATCGATCTTGAAATGATGCACGTGAACCGACACGACAATTTGATCCAAAAGATGATGGGAGACAAGAAGTGGAGATAGAGGCGATCAAGAGGTCATCTTCAAGAAGCCAACGCCAATTTAACCAAACATTTGAGACCATTATATGTAAAGGCTCTAGTCAATGGCATCCACAGTAGCCAAAGTTCTCATCGATAATGGGGCCGCTATTAATACCATTCCATCCGAATGATAAAGAAATTTGCAAAGGCGGAGAGTGATTTGATCCCTCTTGAAGTTATTCTTACGAGCTTCAATGGCGGGCGACTTGACCAAAGGAGTAATGCCTTTGGACGTGACGGTAGGAACTACCACCAAAACTACGATATTCTTTGTAATAGGCAGACCGACTAGCTACAATGTGTTGTTAGGAAGAGATTGGATTCATGGAAATCGTTGTATACCTTCGTCACTCCATCAATGTCTAGTTTTTGGAATGATAAAGGTGAGGCAAGTGGTGCAAGCGGATCATAGACCTTTTTATTCTGAAGCGAACTCGATCGAGAAGTTCATGTATGAGGGAAATTATGGGCTGTGAGAGTAGTCCAAGATGGTGAAGAAACTCGGATCATCGCGCAGCGAGCGAGGAGCCATTATCGATAGATGCATTCTTGAAATGTTCGATCAAATGAGGCCAAACATAGTGGCCCTTGAAGAGCCAATGATTGGCAAAAAAGATATTCAATAAATGTTGAAGGAGGTGTCTAGCCTTCAGGATGTCGAAGCCAAGTCAATGGCTTTCGAGAAAAGGTGCGAAGGAGAAATAAAAAACGAAACGGCTTTAAAAATTTTAAGGAACAAATTAGCGGTGTTCGAGTTAGAACAGAATATTGGCCGAGAAGTGAATAAGGTGGATTGTTTGGATGCAGAAGACATCACTAGGAGGAGCTTGGACGATGATGTGATAGGAGTCATGAAGACTGGGCACGCTCAAGCACAAGATCCTTTGGTGAAAGTGAATATTGGAGATGAACGAGAAGATCGCCCAACGTTTGTTAGTCAGATGCTTAGCAAAGAGGTAAGTGGCCAGTTAATTGCTATGTTAAAAGAATACAGAGATTGTTTTTCTTGGAAATATGAACACATGCCCGGTTTAGATAAAAATTTGGTAGAACATAGGCGCCAACTAAGCCACAATTTAAACCGCATAAGCGACCCCAGACGTTTTGCTCCTAATGTATTGCCAAGTAAAGAAAGAAATAGAACGATTATTAAAGCGGGTTTTATCGGGATGACGGCGGATATATTGAATGGTTGTCTAATATTGTGCTGTATCATTGAAAAATGGTAGTATTAGGGTTTGCATAGATTTGAAATTTGAACTTGGCAACGCCTAAAGATGAATATCCAATGCCAACGGTAGATTCCTTAGTAGATTCAATCTACGGGACATGTGATGTACTCCTTTATGGATGGATATTCGGGATACAACCAAATTTATATAGTCAAGAAGATATACATAAAAGCGCATTCGAGATGCCCGGTGCTCTAGGATGTTTTGAATGGGTGGTCATGCCTTTTGGTTTAAAAATGCGAGAGCCACTTATCAAAAGGCAATGAATCTAATTTTTCATGACATGATAGGAGAATTCGTTGAAGTTTATGTTGATGATATAGTGGTTAAATCGTTGAAAGAAGAAAACCATTTCCAACAATTGAAACGTTCATTTGAACGGATGAGACAGTATAAATTAAAATTGAACCCGTTGAAATGTGCATTTGGTGTTAATGCAGGAAATTTCCTAGGATTCCTAGTGCATGAAAGAGGAATTGAACTTGATAAAAATAAAGCAAAAGCCATTTTAGAGGCTAAACCACCTAAGAACAAAAAGGAATTGCAAAGATTCCTTGGGCAAGTGAACTTCTTACGACGTTTCATCTCTAATTGTGCGGAAGCGAGCGAAAGCTTTCTCGCATCTTTTAAAGTTGAAAAATCGGGGGCGACTTAAATGCGGAAGGAAGAACATCAAGAGGCTTTTCATAGCACGAAGACATATTTATCAAATCCACGGTGTTAGTTTCACCTATCCAAGGCGGCCAATGAAAGTTTATATATCGGTTGAAAGCGGAATCAATAGTTGGACTAGTCGCCCGGGGCGACCCGGTTTGGAGAGGAAAGGCGATATATTATCTTAGTAGAGCGACTAACCGCATGTGAATGTAATTATTACGCTATTGAAAAATTATGTCTTGCTTTATATTTTACATGTACTAAATTAAGGGCTTACTTATGACTGTAACTATTTACTTAATTTCTAAAGTAAATTTAGTCAAGTACATGTTCTCTCGTCTGCTTTTGCATCAAAGGATTGGTCTTTGGACTTTAGCATTATCGAATTTGAAATACGAGTTCATACCACAAAAGGCGGTCAAAAATCAGCGTTGGCTAACTTTTGGCCGATCATCCATGCTTAGGCGTGCCTAAAGAAATTGAATTAGAAGTCAATTAAACTCGAGCTAAAACCTTGGATTTTATACTTTGACTCTCAAAACCGCTAGAGGTGCGGGGAGTAGGGGTAGTGCTAATAAACCCACTAAGGGTTTGTTACAAGTTTGCTTTCACCCTGACTGAAATGTGCACTAATAATCAAGCCGAATACGAAGCGTTGATTGTCGGTTTAGAACTATTATTAGATTTGGGGACGAAAAATGTGCTTATCAGAGGTGATTCTCAACTAATAATTTATCAATTGAATGGCGATTTCAAATGCCAAAGTGATTCTGTCATAAGTCAATATGGCATCGCTCAAGGGCTCTTGGACGAGTTCGACCAAGTAGAGCTTCAATACGTTAATAGGATGTATAATGATTTGGCAAATGAGCTGGCCCAAATGGCATCAGGTTATTCAAAAATGTTAAATAACGATTCTGCATGCGAGTATGGAACGATATTGCCCGTAGTTCAACGAAGGGCGAAGGAGTTTAATGTACATTGTATACAAAATGGAGACGCATTGGATTGGAGAGAAGAAATACAAAAATTCCTGGAAGAACCCAATAAGAAGAGCGATAGGAAGTTAAAATTACGTTCACTGAACTATTTGCTGGTTGAGGGAGAATTATATAAGAAACGCTCAGATGGTATACTTTTGAAATGCATAAATTTGCAAGAAGCTAAAGTGGTTATGGCCGAAGCGCATGAAGGAGTGTGTGGAGCACATCAAGCTGGCCAAAAGATGAGGTGGTTGATCATCAGGAGTGGGTATTACTGGCCTAAAATGGGCGAGTTATGCGTTCAATATGCTAAAAGTTGCTTGGAGTGTCAAAAACATGGCCCAATACAAAGAGTGCCAACAAGGGAAATGGTACCTATTATTAAACCATGGCCCTTCAAGTGTTGGGCGATAGACCTGATAGGAAAGATTTACCCACCATCGTCCAAGCAACACACCTTTGTAATAGTCGCTACAGATTTTTTCACTAAATGGGTAGAAGCGATACCTTTAAAAGAAATTTTCCAAGGAAGTGTCATAGAGTTCATTCGTGATCACATCGTATATAGATTTGGGATACCTCAAACTGTAGTGATGGATCATGAAACTTCTTTGAATGGGAGTCAAGTAAAAGAATTTACGGCGAGTTTGGAATCAAGTTGGCAAACTCTACACCTTATTACGCACAATCCAACGGCCAAGCGGAATCGTCAAATAAGGTTTTAAAGAGTATCATAAGGAAAATGATAGGCGAAAATGCTAGAAGTTGGCATGAATGTTTGAATAGGCGTTATGGGCCTATAGAACTTCCCCGCGATCTAGTACCAAAGTGACTCCTTTCGGTTAACTTATGGGCAAGAAGCAATGCACTTATGGAGATTAATGTGCAATCGATCGAGTACGTTTGCAAAATAGTATAGATGAAAATGAGCATCTTGAACTACTCGCTCGAATTTATTAAATTGGACGAACTAAAGTTGAGCGTTTTGGATAGGTTGCAAATTCAAAAGGACAAGTGGCCTCGTATTATAATAAAAGGGTTATAGCCAAATGTTTTAGCACGAAGGATTTGATGCGGAAAACAATACTCCCATTGGATAGTAGTAATCCAAGGTTTGGGAAATGGTCACCAAATTGGGAAGGACCATACTGAGTTAAAGAGGTGTTACCAGGGCCTATCATTTAGAAAATTTGGATGGAATGAGGCACATGAGGTCTATTAATGGCAAATATTTAAAGAAGTACGTTTAAATCGGTTTGGGATTTTGAGCGATTAGAGGTTTAAACATTAAAGGACACAATTCTATAAACGAATAAAGCCATTCATTTCATCAGATAATTTGGTTGCCATAAGTGGCTACCATTACAAAAGGGAGATTGGATAAAACAAAAGTTGTCCTTAAAACCTTAAAATCTTAATTACATCCTACCCCAAATAGAGCGCATTTGCTCTCTAAGTTTCTCCCACTCATCGCGCTGTTGAACAGAAGCGGCGGATAGTTCCTCCATAATCCCATCGTCCACTTTTAGACCTGAATAACGCTCAAGCAAGGATCTAGCCCGTTCAACTTCTTGTGAAGCATTGCGCTTCTTGGCTGCCAGCCTGGCCTTACAGTCGTCCATCTTTTCTTGAATTTCTTTCATCTGAGCAGCCAAACTTATCATCAAAGAATCCTCAACCATGACCTCGGAAGAAATCTTGTTCAGATTGTTTTTGGCTTGATCGATTTGCTGGTGAAGGGATTCCTTCTCGGTCATAGCATCGACGTATTGAGTTTTCTTGGCTTTGAGCTCCACATTTTTGGCCAACAGCGCGCTTATCTCCTGATGAATGACTTTCAAAGATAACTTGAGATCCGTGGAGAGTTTGAGCGAAGGAAGCTCAAGTGCTTGAGCCATTTGGTGGCTTAGACGCTCAAATTTATCTCGGTGGTTGGCAGCACTGGCGTGTGAGATATCCATGTCCATGAAAGAAGTGAATTCAAGTACTGTCTGCTTAAGGATGTTCATGTTCTCTATAGAAAAAGCACCAGAGACAGAAGAAGGACGACTGGCCGAGGATGAACGAGCGGTCTGACTAGCCTTCACTTGTTCCCATGAAGTAAACAGGTCCTGAATAGAGCGCAAGATGGTATCAGCATCCTGTAAAGGTAGAAAACAATTACTTAGTGTCTTCGTGGCAATAAGCAAAGTAAATGAAATCGAAGAAAATTACCTCGTCAGTGGTCGTGGAAGAAGAAGGGGGAAGTGTGCCACTGGGCGATTTGGCCGCCTGCGAGGAGTCACCCTTATCCGAGCGTGCTGGCTCTGGTACAACCGGTAAACTAATTGGTCCTTCTGCAAAGGAACGAATGATGATAGGTGATTCAAGAGTAAAGCCATGTCGAATGATAGAATTGGAAAAAGTTATAATTATATGAACACGTTACCATCCGGTTCTACACCTGGAGGGGAAATGCCCTGAAATGATGGGGATTCTTGATTTATGTCAGGCGATCGAAGCAGTTGGGTCTCCAAATCCCTCTTCAGGCAAATCCACTTCGACGGATGGCTCGGAAGACCAAAGAATTGAGGGGTTGGGTGCCGTAGAATCTTTCAAAGGAGAAGTGATCCCCTTCTGATTTAGAATACAAAGAGAATATCAATATTTATACTAAAGTGTTCTTTAAATGAAGGGAAATCATATTACCTTTCTCCTGGTCATAGGAAGAGCATCATCATCATCATCACTTTCATCACCGGGCTGATCTGATGGGCCCAATGCTGGCCGTTTACGACTGGATGCACTTCTCGCAACCCCAGTTTGGGCGGGAGGAGAACTGGATTGGGTAGAAATTGCAGTAGAGCGTCTAGTACGCACCGTCGAAGGTTTTGTAGGAGAGGACGAAGGAGCAGGTTGTTTAACGGATATGGGCACAGCAGGGATAGGAATCGGAGTAGAAGAAATGGAAGTTCTAGAAGACCCTGACCCCTCAAGTATGTGGAATGCATGGTTGACATTAGTAGTGAAGAACTACACGTTTCACCAAGGCCAAAACTGTTCAAAAGAGGATGAGCGGCCAAAGTGGGATTGAAAGGAGCCAAAGAGAACCCGTTCATTAGGGAAGCATTACGCTCATCTATAGCCTGTGCTTCTACTTTGGTGATGGTATGGAAACGTTCTTGAAAACTTTTTGAGTAACAAGGAGGAAGGGGCCAAGTTTGGCCAAAACCAAGATGTCGGTCAAAGAACTGGAGAGCATAGACCTCGACCCCAGCCTTGGCATTGGTGCCCGTGAGAATGTCATGAAACAATTCTCGCCCAGTCAAGTATTGGACCCAAACGGGCAAGACATTACTCACCTCGTTCAAACTAAGAGGAGGTTGGACATAGACTGGGACTTGATGAATGGAGAAAGGAAAGAAAGAGGGAATTGAGTTTAAATTATAAAAGAATGTGAAAATGTCCGGTTAGACATATCAACAGAGAGCTAATTGGTTGATAACTAACCCGTAACAACTCACCGCCTAGGAGGTATTGAAGGAACACCAAGTTGTGGAAAATATGCTCTCAACCACAATTGAGCGAGCCAAAGAGGCCACTTCCGATGGGAGAAGCATTGGTCCTAAGTCGATGTTGAAGGTAAGCCATACCTCTATAGAAGGCGGCGAAACAGAGAGCAGAGATTTAAAGACCTACCAAGAGCTAACTCATGGGCGATGGGCAAATAGGCTATGGAAGGTTTAAGACTAGGAACGCAAAGAATGTACCTACACAGCCAAACTTGGAGGAAGGTTACACGCTCTGCATGTGTGGGATCTTTGCCCGTGTTTTCATAAAACTCTTACATGCCTGAATAGGAGTCCGTAAACTTCTTATCAAACTTTGGAGCGAGGGAGGATATCAATAGAGCAGGAGAAACGGTATCGCCCAAAGGAGGAAGATTGACCAAAGCACCAACGTCCCTTAGAGTAACCGACATTGGGCCAAGAGAAAAAATGAAGGTATTGTACTCGAAGACCGTGCTTAGGGCGATTGGGAAAAGAAGCTGGTCATATAGCGGGGAAGTGTGGCAATTTCAAAAGATCGAAATCCTAGCACGATCAAAAAGCGCCTTCGTGGGGCATGCTTCATCATCTGCGCATGCCGCAGGCGGAAGGTGGTATCGATTTAGGCCATGTGCGAATGCTTTTCTCGCGATTGGCTTCAACGAGAATGGGTCCAAGAAAGGAGGTCCTTGGGTGCAAGGAAAAAAATGGGGTGTGGCTCGTCGTAAGCCCAATAAAGTGCGCATCCACCTCGAACGCGGGCCCAAATAGAACTCGTTCATATCCGGCCTAGAGGGTAGAAGATTCGATGGGTTTACATAAGGTTTAGTTAGGAGGTCCTGGAAATCTTCGAAAGTAATGCTATTGTTGGAGGAAGCTCTGGACGTCGACATGGTTTCAGCGAATGAACAAGAGGATTGCAAGAGAGAGAATCAGTTTAGGAAGGTAAGTGAGAGTTAAAGAAAAGATGAATAGTGTCTTTTTTATAGAGGAAGGAAAAGGGCAGCGATGTGATAGAGGCCAGACGTGTTTATTGGTAATGGCGCTTTTTTGGGGTTTATATGAATTGTGTTCTTAGGATTTCGGAATTCAGGCGCCAAACATTTTTTTTTTCAGAAGATGAAACGCCACCAAGTGAATATGGCTAATTAATAAAGTGATTATATTAATTAAGCCATATTGGGGGGTAACTGTTGACATATGAAATAGCAAGGGCCTAAAAAGGAACTTAAGAAAAATTGTACATATAGGCCCATAAAAAGTACCCAAGCATATAGGCCTAGAAATATATGTTGTCCAGGCCCAATGGATGCCCAGGTAAATTTGTATATAGGCCCAATGAAAATTATCCAAGCCAGATAGGGCCCAAAGTGGACATCGGCCAGATCAGAAACGCCTAGGGCATTGGGCATTTAGAACGATCAATCACTGCATAAGAGTAACCGTTCATAAGCAGTTTTTCTCCTTCTCTTAGTACTTTTCCCACGTTGTCAGGAGTTACAAACAGTTGAATTATCATGGAGGGAGTTACAAACAGTTGGATTATCATAAAGGAGTTACAAGAAGTTGAATCATCATGGGAAAGTTACAAACAGTTGAATCATTATGGAAGGAATGGACAGTTATTGGGCGACGAGGTGGTTGCTGGGCGAAAAGGAAGAAACTGGGCGATGAGAAGTTTTTATGCAAGATTGAAGGAAAACGTGTGGTAAAACCGTTTGGCAAGATATAAAAGAAAGGAGATTGAATGACAAAAGAAAAAGGAAGAAACTCTCGAAAAAACAGAGAAATGTAATTTCATTCCATTTAGTCTTAAATATATCTTTACAGCGAATTCTAGTGTGCTTGTGCCTCTTGGAGGCATTTCGTTTTGCTTTTTCATCATTTGTCACTATTGTAATCTTCATAAATCAAACACCCCTTGTTGGGACTTTGTCTCAAGAGGTTTGGCGTCCCTTACACATCGTCTGAATCTTTTAATTGTTAGCGAAGGACACACATTTCTACGAAACAAGATCCTTTAACAAAACAAAATATGAGATTCTTTCGAGGACTACCCAAAAATGTGTTTAAGAGTACTTGGTTTTGGTCACCAACATCTCTTAATGAAATGGTGGTATGCATGTCGTGACTTGAATTTAATATTATGATTTTTTAATTGGAATGCGTGTATCGTACTGAGTTTTGAGGTTAGACTAGGTCGTAGGGATGCATGGCTGAGCGGTTGGGTAGGCTTGCCAGATTTCTAAGTAACGAATTGAAATTAAGAATAGGCTTCATTATATTAGTTTCTTTCTTGTTTCAAAAGTTTTGTTTTTATGTTCTTGAAATAATTTCTTAAGTATAGCCAAATATTGTTGTCCATAAGTCTTATCGGCTGAAAAGTTTTATATTAGATCGTAATTTTTGATTGTTTATATTAAATTTGAACATATGATTTTGACTTGAAATTTTGGGCATCTAAAAGGTTTATTGGTATTAGCCTCTTTTTAACTTACTAGATTATGAGTAGGCCAGATTAGCTTAACGTGGATAAATTATTTATTTAATTCTGCTTAAATTTGATGAAATAGAATTTTTAGTGACGCTTCGGGTTTGTGAGTATATCTCTCATTACAAAATCTTGCAACAAAATTAAACATGAGAGTAGTTAGTACTCCCAAGACATCAAGTAATAAGCAAAATTAAGAGAAAACCAACAAACACCAAGCAATAAGCAAATGTTAATAACTTATTATTTATAGATGCGAAAGTAACCATGTGAATAAGAAAGCAATACCTACAATAACATATTTCTATACGCAAACACATCTAAGAATACAAGATAAAGCTTTGTTCCTGGTTTCGTGTTCCTTATTGTTTTTTCTTATCACCAACTCTTTAGTGCAAAACAGTTCATAATCATAGATTTAGTTTCCTCTAAATTTGTTGGGAAAAATATGTGTGAAACATATTTTTTATATTTGTTAAATTGGTTGTCTTAATTTATGTAATTGATTTTTATTGTCAAAATAGTGAGTTCACATGTCCAGACTCACCAGTAAACTTATGTTTATGTGAGTTCATATGCACGTTCGAATGTACTAGAGAGACTAACTTCATATATTCGAGTTTAAATTCATTTTCTTATTAACCCTAATATGCAAACATGATTTTATCGTAAAAGAAGAATATTTTGTTCACATATCAAGATCTCATAATATCTTTCTCAATTTATTAGGGCATGAAACTTTAAGGAATTCAAGATTTATTGGACTTTCCTTATCGACTCTCTAATCAATTTAAAGATATTTAAGATTATCTTTTGTGGCCTAATTTGACAATGTTTATATTTCTCATTGCAACATTCTTTTGGTAAGAATTTAATTTTCTTGATTGTCTTTCTTGTAACTAAGACCGATACCAAGAAAATTAGTTACATCTTGAATTATAAAAATGGGATATATATGTTTCTTAACTAATGGAGAGAGAAAAAGAGACATGTTGCGATAGTCTTCATCAGATTAATTCTTGGCGAACTTTGTTTTTGAAGAAGAATATGTGCACATTTGTAAGAGTGTGTGGTAAGAAGAAGACCTATATATTTGGTTACATTCTTCTAGAATTCAAAAGGAGAAGAAACGAGGGAAGGTTGCCAAGCTTCCTTTGAATTTGTTATTGTTTTTGGTTTTATATTTTAATTCTATTCCACAGGCCTGTTCTCCTTCTCACAATGGAAAAGTTTATCTTTCCCACTACTTACATAGCATGTTTCTATTGGCCAACATTAATCTGTTAATCTATCTTCCCCACTTGGCCAATAGAAACATGCCATGTAGGCAGTGAGGCAGATAAATCTTCCCCACTGTGGGGAGGAGAACAGGCCCGTTCCAAAACAATTTAGATGATTGTATCATGTTTACTATATTGAATTATTTACACGTGGCACAGGGCCTGTGGATTTTTTTTCTTTTGGAATTTACCACGTTATATTGTGCATTCAGTGGTTAGATTTAATTTACTTCATTAGAGTTATTCTTGAATTCTGGAAATTGGTACATATATAACCATGACATACTGGTAAAGTGGCTAAGTAAAATTGAATTTTTGTAGTTAATTAATTTCAATTAGTTAATTAATAAAATATCAACATTTTTCTAGATTTTAAACTTTCAATTAGTATTAGAGAGGGTTCAATTTTTTATAAGCGAGATCCAAAAATCTAAGGAATAGACGGCATACCATTTGGATTTCCTATTTTAGATAGTGCTAATTATACTTACTAAAAGATAAGAATGAAAGTTTATGTGATATTTAGATGAAAAAGCATGGCATTGTAGAGGCCAGATTTGCTGTCCCAATTTTGTGTCTCATTTGCTATCTCACTAATAGAAAATATACAAGTAATCAAATAAATACAATTATTTAATGTGTTCACATTTGCTGTTAAAATTAACTTGTATTTATTTGATTACTTATATATTTTCTATTGACGGGACAGTAAATATAACATAAAATTGGAACAGCAGATCTGAGCTCTGCATTGCATAGCTTATGGTTACAACACGCCCTTTATCAATGAAAATAACGTGGAGAGAGAGAAAAAACTAGAAGAGTGTGTCACGGCTCATTTCAATAATTCTAACTGGAACTCTGAACCCCTAAATGTTATATTGTCATTTCTTGATCCTAATCAATTTTTATTGATCTCAACATGTCAGGTAGCCAAGGAAACATGTGATATTCTCCAAACTACACATTTGAATGAACTACCTTAGTAAAATCCTCTAAGCTCTAGATGCTTCCTTCAGAGTCTGAACATGTGACAATAAAGAATGATGAATCATTCAAAGATTTATATGTTTGTCTGTGTGCCATCTCCAATTCCGTATGTCTTGGGAAAGAAATATTTGAAAGCAAAGATGGTAAAAAATATCTTGAAATCTTTATTAACAGATATTTACTTACCATATTTGATATTTATCTTGTTGGTAGAATTGTATTTATAGAAAGATATTATATATGTAATATTTATATATTTAAGTAAATTTCTTTTCCTACTAGTATATATACATTGTATTTATGTATTATTCAATCATCATTCAATTGAATCAATATAGAGAATTATTTCTCCACATATATTTTTTCTCATATTTTACACATTTATATCTCATAATTTTACATGGTATCAGAGCGTCGATTCTGAGCAACGATTATGCCTGGCACAAACACCATATAAGTGACGATTGCTCAATCGGATCCCATGGCTTTACAGTAATCCGATCATCCTGGTTTAATCTCCGTTTCTAAACCACTTGATGAGAAGATCAAAGCACCAGGACAACACTCAATCAATTGGAGATCGAATTGGAAAAGTGAAGATCGGCCGAACCGGTCGACCGTTTCGACGGAAACTGGACAGTGACAGTACACCCACTGTAGGATGACTGGCCACATTGTTGATACCTGCTATTTCATACATGGCTTCCCTATATGGCACAAGTTTTATGGGAAGGACGTGAAGCCATGAAACAAACGCTTCACAAACACTGTTACCGCTTCTACACTTAACCCAAAGGAAGGAAGAACGCTCACAGCCAAGGAATACGAGCAGACCATGACACTTTTAAACAACAAGACGGGTAATGATAAGTCTTATGTTAACACACCAGGTATTAATTCTTCTACTACTTCTTTGAGTAATTCATAGATTATTGATAGCGGGGCCACTGACCATGTGACGAATGATGGGATCGTTGAGAACAAATCCATGCCAAAGCACAAAACTGTTCAATTACCGGATGGGGGTCATGCTCTTATTAAATCTATTGGTGCAGTTAACTTAGGAAATAATATAACTGTTGATAATGTACTTTATGTTCCCAACTTTAAAGTTGAGGATTAGGTTGCTATGTGATATTTTACCCTGATTTTTGTGTCATGAAGGATTTGACTACGAAGAAGACGATTGGCTTAGGAAGGCAGAGTAACGGCCTATATTACCTTTCACAAAAATCACAAATACATCATACTACCAGTGGGTCAACCAACCTATGGCATAGACGTCTTGGGCACCCTTCCGCCTCACCTCTTCAATTCCTAGCACAAAGTATTTCAGATATTAGTTTTGATTCCCACGAAATTTGTGATGTTTGTCATTTGGCTAAACAATCTAGACTACCCTTTAAGGTTAGTCAAATTTCTAGCAATAAACTATTTGATCTGATTCATTGTGATATTTGGGAACCCCATAGGATTTATTCTTATTCTGGAGTTAGATATTTCCTTACAATTGTTGATGACTTTTCTCGTTATACTTGGGTACACCTCATGCGTCACAAGTCTGAAACTCAAAGAATAATTAAGAATTTATTTGCTTGAGTTGAAACACAACACAATCTGACTATAAAAGCCCTAAGATCTGATAATGGCCAAGAATTTTTATCCTTGCAAACATTTTTAGATCAAAATGGCACCAATTTTCATAGGTCATGTCCTTATACCCTCAACAAAATGGAGTAGTAGAGAGAAAACACCGTCACCTTCTTAATGTAGCCCGTGCCATTAGATTTCAAGCTAACCTTCCATTAAAATTTTGGGGGGAACATATCAAAACGGCTTGTTATCTTATCAACCGGATACCTTCTCCATTGCTTTCACACAAAACACCATACAAAAGATTGTACAAGAAATTACCACCTTATTCCCATTTGCGTGTCTATGGTTGCCTATGTTTTGCCACCAACCTTAAGCCCATCCATAAATTTGACACACGGGCCAGACGGTGTGTGTTTTTTGGATACTCCTTAGGACAAAAAGGATACCTTTTATATGTCCTCACCGATAGAAAACTAGTGGTGTCCCGGGACGTCATGTTCCATGAAACCATATTTCCGTACGCCTCTCAGCCAAATGAAGACACCAACTCCATCCCATTACCACAATCTATGCCTCTGGATGTTGACATGCCACATTTACCTTACCCTGAGGACCAACATATAGCAGAAACAGATTCATTGCCTGAGAGTCATGCACACTGTTCAAACGGTCGACCGCCTCATCCGTTTTAACAGAGAGTTCACACGGTCAACTGTCTCGTCGGTCAGTCGGTTCTCTCATCCGTTTCATCAGAGAGCTCAAACGGTCGACCGCCTACACATATCGGTCGACCGGTTGAGCAGTTTTCCCTACCTTCACCTGACAGACAGCCAGACCAACCTCCTGTCGTACCCAATGACCAACTTCGACGATCCACAAGATCAATTCAAACTCCAATTCACCTGAAAGATTACTATATCAATCATGCTCTGCCTACTCAAATCGGGTCTCTTCTGGTCAAATTCAGCACTCGACATCCTGTATCAAGGTATATGTCATATAGCAATCTTCCTTCTGTTCATCGTGCTTTTACATACAATATTTTTCATATTGTTGAACCAGCAACATTTGAGGTAGCATGTCAGAATCCCAAGTGGGTAGTTGCTATGAATGATGAACTTCGTGCCTTGGAAGAAGACAACACTTGGTCCCTTGTCCCATTTCCTCCGGGTTCTCATCCTATTGGTTGTAAGTGGGTGTTTAAGGTCAAATTTAATTCTGACGGTACAGTTGAACGTTACACAGCACGGCTGGTGGCAAAGGGGTTTACACAACGAGAAGGGGTTGATTATAATGAAACTTTCGCTCCAGTTGCAAAATTAACAACAGTCAGATGCTTACTCGTTGTCGCCTCTATTCGCAACTGGACACTTCATCAGATGGATGTACACAATACCTTTCTTCATGGTGCCCTTGATGAAGAAGTCTATATGACTCCCCCACCTGGATTTTGTCGACAGAAGAGAGACACTAGTTGTATGTCAACTTCATAAATCTCTATATGGATTGAAACAGGCATCTCGTTCTTGGTTTCAAAAATTTGTATCTGCTGTTATTCAGTTTGGATTCAAACAGTCACATGCAGATTATTCACTATTTACCAAGGTCAGTGGTGATTCATTTACAGCTGTTCTATTATATGTGGATGATATGATTGTCACAGGAAACGATAAAGAAGCGATTTCTTCCATGAAGATTTTTCTTGCATCTCAATTCAAGTTGAAGGACCTTGGCACATTAAAATACTTTCTTGGAGTAGAAATTTCTCGCTCGAGATCAGGGATCTCGATAAATCAAAAGAAGTATACTCTTGACATTCTCCAAGAGGCTGGATTACTTGGAGCAAAACCTGCAGCATTTCCCATGGAGCAGTCATTAAAAATTTAATTCGACAGATAGAAAATTGTTGAAAGATCCCACGTATTATCGACGGTTGGTAGGGAAGCTTATTTATATCACCATTACTAGACTGAAAATCTCATATTCGGTCAATACACTCAGTCAGTTCATGCAGGCACCTAGACAACCCCATCTTGATGCAGTTCACCGATTGCTCTGATACTTGAAAGGAGCACCAGGACGAGGATTATATTTTCCATCAAGTGAGAAACTACAGTTAGCAGGATTTTGTAATGCAGATTGGGCTGGAGATATTACTACACGACAGTCAGTTACGGAATATTGTGTATTATTGGGAAATACACTTATATCATGGAAAAACAAGAAGCAAACGACTGTGTCCAAATCTTCAGCAGAAGCAGAATATAGGGCAATGGCTTCCATTACTTGTGAGCTTACATGGTTGAGACAGTTGCTGACAGACTTATGTGTGGATCAACCACAAGCAGCAATACAATCAAGCAGCAATACATATTGCGGCTAATCTAGTATATCATGAGAGGACAAAGCACATTGAAATAGATTGTCATATTGTCCGTGAACGAATCGTTAAGGTAGAGATCAAGACTGCCTATGTCCCAAGCAATAATCAGATCGCAAATTTATTTACTAAAGCACTGGGCAAGGAGGCATTTCACAGTTTCACTCGCAAGTTGGGCACTTTTGACATACATGCTCCAATTTGAGGGGGAGTATTAATAGATATTTACTTACCATATTTGATATTTACTTTGTTGGTAGAATTGTATTTATAGAAAGATATCATATATGTAATATTTATATATTTAGGTAGATTCATTTTCCTACTAGTATATATACATTGTACTCATATATTATTCAATCATCATTCAATTGAATCAATATAGAGAATTATTTCTCCACATATATTTTCTCTCATATTTTCAACATTTATATCTCATAATTTTACAATCTTTACCTTGTCGAATTCACTCAAAGGTCACTAAGATCGAATAACGCAAAGAGATTAAGTCAATCAAAGTTAAAGATGTTGTGGGTTCATTGATGACATATGATCTGAGTCTTAACGCAAAAAGAAAGGAAAAATCATTCGGAATAGCCTTTTGAGTAGATGATGTTAAAGATAGAGAAGAGGACAATGATGTTGATGATAATTTTGATGTGCTTACCAAACAAATCAAAAAGCTCCTGAAAGCAAACGATAAAGGGAAAAACATCAATTATCAATCCTTTCAAAGAAAAAAATCACAAGCACAACTTATTCATATCCTTCCAAAAGGCTGAAAAATCGAATTCAATTCCATGCTTGTGCAGGTTATGGTCACATGGCTGCTAAATGCTGTAATACCCAAAAAATATCTTTTGAAAAGAAGAACATGATTGCCACATAGAGTAAGGAAGATGAGGAAACCTTAGATAAGGATTAAATCGAGAATGGAAAAATCTCAAAAACAGAAACCAAATAATCTCGTTTGCTTCTCATATTCGAGCAAGGGCTGACTCGACTGAGAACCAACTAACCAGTGAATGAGATAGAAGAGAACATTGGTCAAGACAATTTTCTTATTGTTTATGCAAATATGTGTGCCAAACTCAAGAATGGACAAAAATGAATTCGGCTCTGAAAGCTTTGGTGGTATTCATGAAAAAAGAGTGTGGCATGGCTGAATCTAAAATTACCACTTTACAAATACTCCTTGAGGAAAAGGAAAGTCAAAGGTGAATTGTGAATTGGAACTCGATCACTCGAATGAAGTAGTGAAACAACTCACTCCGATATGGGTTAGGCTATGTTGAGAATTGAAGAAAATAAGTCTAAGAAAGTGGTCTTTGTAAAATGAATGAGCTATTGGGTCCCAAATGAAAACCTGAATCCTTTTAAAGCACCTATTGAAAATCAATTAGTGAATGCTAAATCCATTGTAATCATGAATAATCCCAGAACTTGAGCACTAGCTTACGCCTCTTATCAAAATCGAAGGTATCAGTATGGTAAATATAAAGGTAATGTGTACTTTTCACCCCCAATTCCATTTTATGTGGTAAGTATGGTCATGTCATGTCCTGTTGCACTATCTACTTGAATATGGTTAGAAACTATGAGAGAAATCAATTTAAAAGAAAGATGCTTTTACCAAATTCAATGATTAAATCATTTCTTCAACAATGAGGCATGTGTGGGTTAAGAATGCTGAGTTAAAATGCTATGTGTTAGACATTTCTACTGAGCATTTGTTCCAAATTCTTGGTATTTTGATAGTGCTTGCTCCATACACATGACTGACAATCCTACATTTCTGTCACGCTACAAAAGTTATGAAGGTGGACATGTCACTTTTGGTGATGGAAATCAAGGAAAAATTATATGGATAGGCACCACTCTTGTCATTAGACTTCTATCCTTGAGAAAAGTGTTGGTCATGAATTGAAAGCCATTATGATAAGTGTAGGCCAAATTTGTGATGATGATCTCATGGTAGCTTTCACTAGGAAGTCTTGCAAAGTATTAGATGATGATGGCCAATGTATCTTAAGTGGAACTAGAGCCAGTTATAGGTGCCATTTAATTGACTCTAATCTTACTTATCACACGTCCAAGACAAATACCACATAGCTATGGCATCAACCCTTAGGACACCTGAACTATAAGGATTTGGAAAGACTGATCATTGGTGAAACTAAATATAGTGGCCACGACTTACTAAAAACCAGAAGGAATCTAGCAAACAAAAAGAACACACAAACAATGTCAATTTCTTACTACATCGTATGTTCTTGAACTCTTGCATATGGACTTAATGGGGCCCATCCAGAATGAAAGCCTTAGAGGTAAAATATACATTTACATATGTGTTGGCGACTTTTATAGGTACACTTGGGTGTTGGGAAAATAGTTCATTGGATCTTTGTTTACTTGCAAGAACAGTCGACAGGGCTCAGATTAATATTGTTCAACTCTACAAAGGTAATACCAAGAATGAAGGACAAACTACGAGGACCAATTTCACCAAAGAAATAAGAGGAGGGTAGTGGCTGCAATTTTCACTAAGAAAAAAGAATGGCTGAAGTTTTGGTTTTTGGTTTTTGCTACTCACATCGATTTTCGTGCAGTAATGGTTATATATGGATATTATATTTGGTATAATATAATATGTATGTATGGTAATAGTATAATATATTAACCTATAATATATTATACCCCAAATATATATATACTCTAAATATATTAAACTTTAAACCTAGTCGTCCCACTTTAAACAGGGTGAAACATACTGAGCCACTGAGCAACGATCCAAAGGTACATTAAAACCTCCAAGTAACCCATTAAGTCCTTTATTAATTTGGGCTGATATATTGTGGAGTGGACTATACAATTATCTTTCAATCCTAGGCTCAAAGTCTATGAAGATATAAACAGATCATATTAATCATAACTGCCCTGGGTTTGTTTGAGATCACAAAAATTCCAACAACCTCCACCTTGATCCAAATATACCTGCAAACTCCAAAAATAAAAACTCTAAAAAGATTTCAAACAAATTGAAACTTTACATACTTTTACCGATGTTTAGAAATGTAAGCCAACTTCTAAACTTTACCATTGTGAGCACTTTAGTGCCCATTTCTGCAAGGTTATAAACCTTTAAATACCTAAGCAACAACTTTGAAACTTCCCAAAATTTGGGATCGGGATCAAACATGTACCTGCTTAAAATACTAACGATAAAGGCCAAGACTAACCTAGTGTAAAATATCAAGTACGTAACAGAGCCAATAACATTTTAGTTAGAGTTTTTATTCATAACTTATTTTTTTATCATGTTCCTCATACAAGACAAATTGGTTACCAAGAGGCACAAAAGTATGTTTGCAATTAACAATGCCAAATTTCTTCAAAATTTTAAGCACGTAAGGAGTTTGATACACAGATAAGCATGAATTTGATCTATATCTATCAATTTTCATACCAAGGATCATTCTAGAATGTCATAAATAGTTCATGTCAAATTCTTTACTTAATTCAACATTTATCTTGTTTACCACTTTCATGTTAGGTCCATCCAATAACATGTCATTCACATAAAGTAACAAATACACACAATCATCATTTGTGCTGTGGTGCAGGTAATACAAGTAATTATCAAACTCATTCCTCTTGTAACCAATATGAAAAATATGTGAATCAAACATTCTATACCACTGTCCCTTGGCTACTAGCCTAGCCTTAGACTTCTCACTGTTTATAGCCTCCACATAGGTATTTGGCTCCTTATCAACTAGTTCCTAATAACTAGGATAGGCTATGGTAAAGTCGAATACTCTTTGGGGTTCCCTACGTGTCTCCTCTCTCTATCTCTAGCCAATTGATAATTAGCCAAAGGGTTTTGATCAACGAGGTTTTTCTCTATCACATCCTTGTTACCTTCTATCTCTACGTTCTTTTGATCTTGATATGTGTCACTCTCTACCTCACTAAGGGTGAGGGAGATGTGGGTACTCACTTTCTCCACCTCAACTAGGAATAATTTGCACATTTACCATACCATTTTTCATACAGTATATCACTATTTAAAACAATATAAATGAGTCATATTAGTCAAATAGCAAGCAGTCATAACAATTTCACCCCAAAACGATTTAGGCACACCAGAACTCAACATCATACATCTAACCTTATCAAGCAAAGTTCGATTCATCCTTTCAGCAATCATATTTTGTTAGGGAGTGTAAGGCACAGTTTTATATCTACTAATGTCACACTCATTACACAAGGTATCAAAATCAGTATTGCAGAATTCAAGACCATTATCATTACACAAATATTTTATCTTTTTATTTGTCTGATTCCCCACTTGAACTTTCCAATTTTTAAATTTAATGAAAGTTTCACTTTTATCTTTTAACAAATAAACCCACACACGTATGGAGAAATTATCAATAATAGATAAAAAATATTTGTTACCACCAAAGGTGGGATTGCTCCCGAGACCCCACAAATCAGTATGAATGTATTCTAACAATCTATTTGTCTTGTGTGTGCTAGATAAAAAATATATCCTACAATGTTTTCCAAGCATACAATGATCTCAAAATAGGATGTTAGAGAACTGATCCTTACCAAACACACTGTCAGCGATTTTATGTGTTTAATAATTCCGCAAGTGTACAGATTGCTCAAGTAATAAGTGGATATTGAGTCCAAGTATCGTTCCTACAAAGATTTAGATAATTCAATTTCAATTACACTAACCTTAACCGAATCTAATGAGCTTTGGAAAACTGGAGATTTTATGATTAAAAACTAATTAAAATAATAAACTAAAAAGAACAATTAAATAATTATGGCTCAATTAATTGAAAGATTAAGCGGTGAAAGATTGATTTAACTTTAAAAAGGAAAAGTACTAGAATTCCGAATCCACTTATAGTTGTTAATTCCTCTATCTTGATTCTTGGCTTTGACAAATTACATCAGTTATGAAGATCAATATCCCTAGATTGTTCAACAGTTTCTCTCGAATAAAGTTAAACCTATTCATATGTATGACTCGACTATATTTCTATAACGAATGCGAATACAAACAAATGCATTAAATCTCTATGGATAATTAAAGATCACCTAAAGCATAGCGGTATATTTCTATCCCCTATCGGACTTTAAGATAATTAAAATAGCATCTAGCATGCTTTCGATCTTTCGAAAGTAAAACAAACCACAACAATCATACAATTACTACGTATATAATTGTAGATGCAATGAAATCAAAATTAATTATTCAAAACTATATTGAAATAAATTGTCCAAAACCAAGTCTCAAGATGGAAGAATTTAAACGACAAACTTCATCGTAATTCTAGCACTAATTAAACTAGCCGAGCATACTAATAATAAGAAAATAAAAAGGAGAAGAAAATATAGAATTCATCACCCGGAGAAGAAGAAAGCTTGAAGGAGTGATTTCTTGATCTCGATCTTTGTTGAATTCTTCAAAAGAGCAATCTTGATCTCCATTTGATGTGTTTTCGTCTATATTTTTCTCCTAAAAACTCAACAATCATAATGAGTTAATAACTCATATATATATATACTACCCTAATGGTGCCCCAAAAGATCCAAAAAAATCACAAAATCTGTGGCTAAAACGTTTCATAATCGGATTAGAATTCTAAAAAGGAAATAAAATCACGCATGTCAAAATTAGCCTGGGCGATCGCCAGGCCATTCCCGGGCGATCGTCCAGGTATGCACTTTTGTTCTCTGTTTTCTGAACATGTTGCTGGGCGCTAGCCCAGCTTGGCTCTTTTAAATCTTCACAATTCGGTCCTTCTAGTTTCCACACCTTTCAATTTGATCCTCAAGCTTTGGGTCTTGGTCATTTTAGTCCTCCAACTTTCATAATCTGTAATTTGTTCCTTCAACTTCCCAATAGAATGCAATTGAGTCTCCATACTTCCGATACATCTTCCAATTTATTGCCTTTTCATCCATGTTTTTTCAATTTCATACAAACAGGTCCAAAACTGAAATAGAAACAATAACAAACTAGATTAAGTAGAAAATAGTTAAAATGACCTAATAAAAGCTTAGTTTAAAGACCTGAATAAGTGCATAAAACACACTTATCACACACCCTTGTCGTTAAGGAACTTAAGTCCCTTAACACTAACGTGAGCTAACCTATTGTGCCATTTGTGTGTGTGATCAGTGTCAATAAAAGAGAGAGTGAAATTTATACCACTCATCACTTCAGCATGTGTAATATATATGCCATTTCTCCTAGTAGCTTTAAAAGCTCTAAGTGCACCCTTACACATTCTAATCATGCCATTACCAAGCCTACCCATGAAACATGTAATCTCTAACTCTCCTACAAAAATCAAATTTCTACACATATGCGAAACATATTTGACTTCTCTTAATGTATGCACAAAGCCACTATCAAATTTAACAGTTATATTACCAACACCAATAATTCTATAAGAAACTCCACTCCCATGCAACTACATGTTCATGATCAGACTCATGCAAATGATCAAACCAAAATATATTAGATGTGACATAAAAAGATGCACCGGGGTTAAGAATCCACTCATGTATAAGGGAGTTCATAGATAAGTTAATTTCAACTGGTTTAGATTTTAAAAGCATGTAAACCTCACCAGATTCATTACTAGAGTTCACTACATTTTTCTCTTTTTGATCTTCTCCTCTCTTTTTTCTTTTCTTTATAGCAGTCACTAATAAAATGACCTAATTTGCTACAATCATAGCACTTCTTTCCTTTTTCCCTACTTCGTGACTTAGAACGACTTCTACCATTTCAATTGCCACCATTGTTTTGCCTACCTCCACTCTCACCCCTCGACTAAGGTCCACCACTAACAAAATAGATCTCACCATTTTTCTCGAACTTCAATTCTCTCCTTACTTTTTAAAAAGTCTATGACAATGTCAGGTGTAATGATCTCTCTCTTATACTTAATTGCATTCTTGACTTCCTTATATAAATTAGGAATCGTATTTAACAAAATTATAGCTTCGTTAATTTCGAGAACCGTTTCACCATAGTTTGGAATATCTAGCTTATTAAAAATATCAAGATTGTCTTCCAAATCCCTTGAGGGATCAATTTTAAAGTTGAAATTTTTTTCGAGGAGATAAATTTTGTTTGGAGTGGATTGGATTAAATAAAGCTCTTCTAATTTTTTCTAAAGCTTTTCAATGGAATCAAAATTTCCAAGTTTTTGTAAAACAAGGTCTGATAAATACAATATGATAGAAATATAAGCAAGTTCATTAAAATTCTTTTTCTAATCCTCAATAACATTAGGACTAAAAGAACTATCAATAGCTTCTGAAACTTTTTGTTGAACCAAAATATATTTTATTTTCTGTTGCCAAATAGAAAAATCGCATTTATCAGTAAAGACACTCAAGTCAAAACGTTGTGCAGACATCTCAACAAATAAGAATACACACCAACAAGCACCCCAGGATAATCACGCAAAAAACCTAAAGACCTCAATATACACTGTTTTAGATTCTCAGTGTTTCGTAAAATTCGTGCTCTCAGATCAAGGAAATTGTCAAACAGGTAAAGTTCAGGTGATAGTTCTAAATAATAACAATAATACACAGAAATAAAGTATCGTAAATAATCACCACTAAAACAAAAGCAAACACAAGTCACAATAATGGGCATGTAAATTTCTAGCAACAAGCAATGGTGAGCATAGATTGGCATAAACACCAAAAATTGTACTTTTGTTTTTGTTGCCGAAATCATCACAGACATTGTATTCTGTGTGTAAAAGTGAAAGACCCAATTCTTAATCATTCTTTCTTGTAAAATCTAACAGGTAAATTAATTTATATAAACCACCAAAATTCGAATCCCCAATCTAAAACAATTCAGAACCTCTTCGATCCACTCACCGAGTCCACTGACTTACACACATTAGGCTATTTTAAACCATCTCGAAACTCGCTTTAGGAATGAAAATTCATAAAATCAAAAAAACTCATAAAGGATTTAAAGTTCTGGCACGAAACAAGTGCTTGGATCTTGATCTTTCGAGAGGTGTATATGATGATCAAGTAACGGTGTAGCCCATGCCCTCTGCCACGGTCCTCATGGGAGCTAGATGATGACAATTGAAGGGCCTTGAAATCGAAATGGAAAAGAAAAAACGTTGGACGGACCGGAGAGGAATTTTCTTGGGTGCGTTATATATGTTAGAAGCGAGTGCTGGATGCGAATTTGGAGATGGAGGAATTGGCTTGCACAAAAGGAAAAAAAGACAAGTAACAAAAAGAAACAGAAATGATCGATCAGAGTGGAAATCGCGAAGAAGAGCAGCAAGATCTGAAAATATATATACACACACGTGTATATTCTTTGACAAGAGATTGTACCCACGACAGATCAGGCTCCTCTCCCTCGTTATTGGGTTCAACAGAAATTAGGTGTGTAAAGATAAGATAGGGAAATTGGCGCAATGGTCCCTAACGTATGTTATTAGTGCGCAAATTGTCCCTAACCTTTCATTTTTAGCAGAATGGTCCCTAACCTATCTATTTAGGTGCCAATTGGTCCTTTTTGACGGATTCCGTTTCAAATCCGTTAAAACCTATCCAAAATTGGCGCAAATGATCCCTCTCATATTTTTTTGTCTTTATTAGTGGGGTAAAATTGTCAAGTTACATTTTTCTTTCAATTGGCGCAAATGGTCCCTAACATTTACCTTTTTTTGGCGCAAATAATCCCTAACCTATAATTATATTTTGGTGCACAATTGGCCCTTATTTGATGAAAAAGACAAAAGTATCCTTACTTTTAATTAAAGAAATTTGCAATTGGATTCATATCCTTTAAAAAACGTGAAACTAAATTATTTTGTATATTTTACGAACTATTATAAAATAACTAAAATTTAAGCTCATAATTATTAATGAATGTGCTAATTAAAATTATTTTATTATTATTAAGTAATCATATTATTTAAAATTCAAACTTTAATTTTATCGTTACAATATAAAAAAAAATAACTTTGTCACAAATAAAAATTTTAATTACTTTCCAAATAGCACATATCCGTTGAACCAAACAAGATCTATCCATGTAGTCAAACACGAGTCTTCTTCTTTGTTGAATTTTCTTCTTGTCCAAACAACTAACCACCACCGAATAACCCGTCCAAAACTCAAAAAAAATTCCACCGGATCTCCACCGGTCATCTTCCTCACAAATCCGTTGGATCTTGAACCAGATCTGCGCGACCAATCCGCGCAAATCCAACAGAATTTGCACGGGATCTGTACGACTTTGGTCGTGCAGATCGAGCAGAATCTGCGCGATTTCAATCGCGCAGATCTGGCTAAATCTGCATGGCCACCGCACAGATTACATCGAATCTGCGTGACCCGGTGGCGCAAATCCCATCGGATCTGCGCGAGCCACCAGATCGGAGTCGCTCAGATCCAACGAGATCCATCCGACAGTGTCCCTTTTTTATTTCATTTTTTTTTTTTTTTTTTGGACCTTCAATCTTCAAGATCCACCAGATCTGCGAGGAAGATGACCGTCGTAGATTCGGTGGAAATTTTTTGAGTTTTGGATGAGTTATCTGGTGGTGGTGATTGGTTGTTTGGACAAAAAGAAAATTCAACAAAGAAGAAAACTCGTGTTTGGCTACATGGATAGATATTGTTTGGTTCAATAGATAGGTGCTGTTTGGAAAGTAATTTTTATTTGTGAGAAAGTTTTTTTTTTTTTTATATTGTAACATTAAAATTAAAGTTTGAATTTTAAATAATATAATTATTTAATAATAATAAAATGATTTTAATTAGCACATTCGTTAATAATTATGGGCTTAAATTTTAGTTATTTTATAATAATTCGTAAAATATACAAAATAATTTAGTATATTGTCAATTTGTTAGTTTTCTTTTAATTTTTTTTTAATAAAAAAATTAAAGTATCGGACTCATTTTCACTTTTTTTAAAGGTTAGGAATCCAATTGCAAATTTCTTTAATTAAAAGTAAGGATATTTTTATATTTTTTATCAAATAAGGACTAATTGTGCATCAAAATATAATTATAGGTTAAGGACTATTTGCGCCAAAAAAGGTAATGTTTAGAGACCATTTGCGCCAATTGAAAGAAAAATATAACTTGCCAATTTTACCCCCACTAATAAAGACAAAAAAACATGAGAGGGACCATTTGCGCCAATTTTGGAAAGTTTTAACGGATTTTTAACGGAATCCGTCAAAAATGACCAATTGTGCACCTAAATGGATAGGTTATGGACCATTCCGCCAAAAATGAAAGGTTAAGGACCATTTGCGCACTAATAGCATACGTTAGGGACCATTTGCGCCAATTTCCCGAGAAGATAATATGGATAAGGATCGACGGAAGAGGGTCTAGGGTTCTGGAAAAATGGACCGTTTTTTGGTTCTTATACTTGAAAAAAATAAAAACGACGTCGTAAACGATCTATGGGTGAACAGTGATTCCACTTTCACTCTTATATATCCCTATTCCCTATATATATTCCTATATATGAGAAATGATCTCCTTCCCACGATGGAGAGGAGTGGGGAGGAGTTATAAAGGCCACAAGACACGTGTTATGTGGCCATTGGACAAGTGATTGACATAAATGTCAATCACTTTTCTCTTATCTAATGGCCACATGACACGTATCATGTGGCCTT